>CM075807.1:23589025-23803319 GCA_037975025.1 Excoecaria agallocha | reverse complement strand
GGATTGAATTCTATGAATAATCTTGCTCAATTTTTCTTTAATGAATGTTGTATTATTCAGACAGCTCCAGAATGGGATTCTAAATGTGTAGTAATTATGATTTTAGGACTAGAGTGTGGAGTTAAATGGACGAGTATATGGTTTATTTGGCTCCGAAATAGGAAGGCAACCCAAACTTAGGATGTTAGACCCGTGCATAGGCTAGTTGTTGGGTTGGCTCCGAAATGGAAGCTTGGCAACTAGAATAGCTGGCTCTGAAATGGGAAGCTTGGGTTAATAGGGTTATCCCGAATTCATTCATGTATTCTGTAGACAAAATTAATTCACAGTGGGTATGGGGTGGATAAGTTTACTTAGGCAACGCTTTAATTATATATATATTTTCATACATGTTAATCTTTTCTGAATTAAATACATACTCAATTCACTGTTATTAGAATTAATTTTCCTTCATTGCACATTTTTTTAGTTTTTGAACTTTGCACTATACAAATTAATAGCTCATACAAACTGAATTGGGAATTTTTTAGCATACAATTAATCTTCACAGTTTTCACACACACATTTCTCTTGGGTTCGATATTGAGGGTCCTAACTATACCCCACTGTATTACTTGTCGATCTAGTGCACTTGCTAGGCTCGTAACAACTTTTTGGCGCCGTTGTCGGGGAATTTGGCATTGTTAGTAAGCTGTGATTATTGTTTGTATGTGTTCTCTTTTCCTTATTTTATTTCCTTGATTCTTTTTAGGTGAAATTGGTGCATGAACAAAATAAGACAAGAGCAATTACTACCTTTTGATCCTAAAATCGAGAGGACCCTACACCAAAGAAGGAGAGCTAAAAGAGATAACGATAAGGAGCACGATCCTCCTCTTGATGAGTTTACTCCCGAGAATGAACAAGTGCCAAGGGCACATGAACAAATGCTAGGGGAAAGAAGAGAAGAAATGCCTAGACAAAGGACCATAAGAGACTACGTTGTGCCAAGGTGGAATGAAGATCATCGAACAATTGTATTACTGAGAGGAGTACAATTTGAGCTTAAGCCAGGCACCATTACTATGGTACATAGAAATCAGTTCTCTGGTTCAGAAGTAGAGGATCCAGCTCAGCATATCGACATATTTCTGGAAGTTAGTGACACTGTTCAAATTTCGGGTGTTAGTACGGATGCAGTAAGATTGAAGCTATTTCCATTTACATTGATTGGCAAAGCAAAGAGAGTGGCTACAATTATTACCACGGTAGTCAATATGGTTATGGGATCAGATGTAAGAAAAGTTTTTAATGAGATTTTTCCCTCCAACAAAGACTACAAGCATTCGAAATAAAATCATGGGGTTCCATCAATGAATGAAGAGCCTTTTTATGAGGCCTAGGAGAGGTTTAGGAGATTATTGAGAAGCTGTCCGCATCATGAGATAGTTGTTTACCAATTGATGACCATCTTCTACGCTGGAGTTACACCTCAAACAAGGTCATTATTGGATGCAGCATCAACAGGATCCTTTTGAACAAGCTACCTGAGGATGCATTTAATTGTTAGATGAGATGGCGGCAAATGACTCTCAATGGACTGCCCCTAGATCAATCCCAAGGAGACAAGGTTTACACAATGTGGATGAAGTGGCATTGCTAAAAGCACAACTAGAATTGGTAAAAGAAAAAGAGTTGAGTAGCTTAAAAGTTCAAAATGTGGCTGCAGTAAATCAAGGGAGTAGACCGTGTGAAAGTGAGCAAGTTATCCAAGAAGGAGGAGTTGTAGGAGATGTCAATGCATTAGGTGATTTAGAAGGAATGATCCCTACAGCAATTCATATAATCCGGGATGGAGAAATCACCGAAATTTCTCTTGGAAGGATGGAATCAACAAGCTTCATCTTCTCAACCACAACCAAGAGTCCCTTATCACTCAAATACTTATCATAGTCATGCTATGTCTAACCAACCACAAGCCACCAATCCTTACCAAGCACCCTATCCACCAAATCATCATCAAGGGAAAAACTTTAATCAGTCTCAACCTCAACCATACCATCCACCAGGATTCCAATCAAGGCCACCCATTGAAGAAAAGAAACCAAATCTAGAAGACATGTTTGCCAGTTTCATGAATAGCCAACAATAATTCATAGCGAGTCAAGATTCAAGGTGGAAATCTCAAGAGCAATGGAACTGGAACCAAGATGCTTCAATGAGAAATTTGGAGACTCAATTGGATCAACTTGCAACTTCAATGTCGAATAGACAACCAGGAACATTTCCTCCAAATGTGGATTGCAATCCCAAGGAGGAGGCCAAAGCAATCACTTTGAGAAGTGGCAAGGAAGCAGCACGAGAGGAAGAAAGAAGTAAATCACCAACTTCATCAACTGATTTGGAGGAACCAACGCGAACGGTAAGTATTTCTAACTCTAGAGTAGAGGTAGATGTGGATGCTCCAAGGAATGACAAAGAAAAAAATATTGTAAATCCAAACATAGAGGATCTTGATATCAATAGGTTGCCATTTCCTGCTGTAGCTAGGAATGAGAAGAAAAATGAGCAAGTAGCTAGGTTTTTTAGAAATTTTTAAGAAATTACATATTAACTTGCCTTTTGCTGAAGCAATAGCACACATGCCAAATTATGCCAAGTTTATGAAGGAACTTTGTTCTAATAAAAAGAAATTAGAAGGGTATGAAACTGTGCAACTCATGAAAAATTGTAGTGCAATATCATGAATAAGATCCCAAAAAAATTGGAAGATCCAGGTAGCTTTACTCTAACTTGTGAAATTGGTGAGACCTTTGTTGGAAATGATTTATGTGATCTAAGAGCCAGCATTAATTTAATGCCTTATTCTATGTGCAGGAAACTCAATTTAGGTGATCTCAAGGAAACAGGAATGAGACTTCAACTTGCAGATAGATCGATGAGAAGGCCAAAGGGAGTTATTGAGGACTTATTGGTAAAAGTAGGAAAATTCATTTTTCCCGTGGATTTTATAGTCATGGAAATGGAGGAAGACAGGAAGGTGCCCCTTATTGTGGGAAGACCATTTTTGAACACAGCAAAGGCTTTGATTGATGTCCATGGACAAAAGGTCACTCTTCGATTCAACAACGAAGAATTGGTGGTAGATGTGAACAAGTCTCAGAAATATCCATTAAGTGGCCTAGAAGAGTCAGCCTACTTCATGGACAAAATCGACGAATGTGTAGAGGAAGTGCAAGAAAAAGTACTACTAAATGATCTAATAAATTCAAGTTTGATGCATTCCTTGGAAAATGAAGAATTGGATGGAGTAAAAGAAGAACTAGCAGCAGCTATGGTGAAAGACTGCGAGGAGGAGAATTCAAAGCAAGAGAAAATCACTTCGCAAGAGGGAGAATTGAAATCTAAACTTAAACCCCTTCCTCCTCACTTAAAGTATGTATTTTTGGAAAGAGAAGAAAAACCAGTGATTATTTCTTCTTTGTTGACAGGTACTGAAGAGGAGACACTGCTCAAGGTGTTAAAAAAGCATAAAAAAGCAATAGGATGGGAGACAGCAGACTTGAAGGGTATTAATTTGAGTTATTACATGCACTGAATTCTTATGGAGGAGGATTGCAAATCGGTCGTTCAACCCCAAAGAAGGCTCAATCCAGCTATGCAAGAGGTTGTGAAGAAAGAGGTACTTAAATTACTTGATTCAGGTATAATCTATCCAATTTCTGATAGTAAATGGGTTAGCCCAGTGCAATGTGTCCCTAAGAAATGTGGAATGACAGTGATAAAAAATGAATTAGATAAACTGATCCCGACTCGGACGGTCAGGGGTCGGAGGGTGTCCATAGATTATAAGAGATTAAATCATACCACTCGAAAAGATCATTTTCCATTGCCATTCATTGATCAGATGTTGAAAAGGTTAGCGGGTAATAGGTATTTTTGTTTTTTAGACGGGTATTTGGGATATCTGCAAGTCCCCATAGCCCCTAAAGATCAGGAGAAAACAACCTTTACCTATCCTTATTGCACTTTCGCCTATAGGAGGATGCCTTTTGTCTTGTGCAATACGCCGGCTACATTTCAGCGGTGCATGATGGCAATTTTCCATAATTTTATAGATAAATTTATGGAGGTATTTATGGATGACTTTACCATTTACAAGCTTAACTTTGAGAGCTGCTTAGAGCATCTCGATTTAGTATTAGGTAGGTGTAAAAAGACCAACCTAGTGCTAAATTGGGAAAAATGCCACTTTATGGTAAGGGAAGGCATAGTTTTGGGACACAAAATTTCTAAGAAGATTGAGGTGGACAAGGTAAAGATAGAGGTTATAGAGAAGCTTTCACCACTGACTAATGTCAAGGGAGTTAAGAGTTTCTTAGGGCATGTAGGTTTCTATCGAAGGTTTATTAAAGATTTTTCAAAAATTGCGAAACCTTTGTCGAATTTGTTATTGAAAGATGCTCCTTTTGAATTTAATGATGAATGTTTATTGGCTTTTGAATTGTTGAAGCAAAGGCTTATTTTAGCTCCGGTGATCATATCTCCGGATTGGAATTTGCCATTTGAGCTAATGTGTGATGCAAGTGATTTTACAGTAGGAGCAGTGCTCGGACAAAGGCAAGAGAAAGTCTTTTATGCTATTTATTATGAAATCCATACTCTGACAGGAGCTCAAGTCAATTATACCACAACTAAAAAAGAGCTTCTTGCCATTGTATTTGCATTTGAGAAATTTCGACCATATCTACTGGGAGCAAAAATTGTGGTGTGGTCTGATCATGCAGCACTAAGGCATCTCTTTGCTAAGAAGGAATCCAAGCCAAGACTGATAAGATGGGTACTCCTATTGCAAGAGGTCGATTTAGAGATTAAAGACAAGAAGGGGGCAGAAAACCATGTAGCAGATCATCTGTCAAGAATGGAGCATGATCATATTGAAAAAGGGGAGATTTTGGATTTATTCGCTGATGAACGATTTTGTGCATTATTTGTTTGTGAAGTTTCTTTACCTTGGTTCGCTAATGTTGCAATTTTTCTTACAGGAGGTTATATGCTAAGGGACTTCACATGGCAGCAAAGGAAGAAGCTTAAAGTTGATGCGAAGCACTACATTTGGGATGATCCCTACCTCTTTTGTCTTTGTGCTGATCAAGTTCTCAGGAGATGCATTCCCAAGGAAGAGCAAGTAGAAATCATGCAAGCTTGTCATAATGGGGAAGTTGGTGGACATCATGGCCCTAACAGAACGGTATCAAAAATTCTTTCTTCTGGATTTTATTGGCCCACCTTATTTCATGATGTTAAAATGTTCATTCAAACTTGTGATTGATGTCAAAGGGTGGGAAATATAACCAGGAGAGATGAGATGCCATTAACCAACATGCTTGAAGTTGAACTGTTTGATTTATGAGGGATAGATTTCATGGGGCCTTTTCCAATTTCTCACAGGTTTGAATATATCTTAGTGGCAGTCGATTATATGAGTAAGTGGGTAGAAGCTATAGCCACTAGGACTTGTGATGCAAATGTTGTCTTAGAATTCTTAAGGAAGAACATATTCACCCATTATGGAGCCCCGAGAGCTATCATTAGTGATGGTGGAAAGCACTTTGTTAACCACCAATTCAAGGTCTTGTTGAAAAAATTTGGAGTGAGGCATTAAATCACTACCCCATATCATGCCCAAGCAATGGCCAAGTTGAAGTGTCCAACCGAGAGTTAAAAGCCATCTTAGAGAAAACTATCAGTGCATCTAGGAAGGATTGGTACCTTAAGCTAGATAAAGCTTTGTGGGCATATAGGACAACCTTTAAGACACCAATAGGAATGTTACCTTTTAGGTTAGTGTTTGGCAAGTCCTGTCATCTACCAGTGGAATTGGAGCACAAGGCTTATTAGGCTACTAAGTTCTTAAATCTTAATCTTGAGAATGCAGGAAAATGTAGGTCCTTGCAGTTAAACAAGTTGGAAGAGATTCGATTCTGGGCCTATGAACATGCGAAGAAGTACAAGGAGAACACGAAGAAGTGGCATGATCGTAAGGTTGCCAAGAAGGAATTTGTGCCAGGAATGAAGGTACTTCTCTATGATAGCAGACTGAGGTTGTTCCCTGGGAAATTGAAATCAAGGTGAAAAGGACCGTTTGAGGTTGTCGAGGTCTCTAGCTATGGAGCAGTAACCATCAGACATCCAAAAAAAGGTCATGGGCTAGAATTCAAAGTAAATGGTCACCAATTGAAGCCATATCTCAATTCCAAGTATGAGGCTGCATCAGTGATCCTCACTTTAAAAGATGATCCATGAGAGTTATAAAAGTCGAGCTGGCAACTTGTTAAACCCATAACTTTTTCTTATCCTTAAACTCAATTTCTTTTCTTTTTGTTTCTTTAATTTCTTGCAAATTTAGCCTGCTAGTGTTGTTTATTTTGTCTTTAGATGGTTTTTAGTTGTGTTGTTAGTTTGGTTTCTTTGAGGAGAGAAAGAGTCTTTAATAGGGCAATTTTTCAGTTGGACATGGCAGAGACAATTAGTCCCAGCCGTGTCCCTTAAAAATTTTTGAGAGGCAAAAGATTGCCACGGCTGATACAAAATGTCCCAGCCTTGGCCAATTGGGTGTGTTTAGATCCAGAGTGGGGGCACAGTTGAGACAATTAGTCCCAGCCGTGGCCTTCTCCGTACCATATTTTTTGTTGGAGTCCAGAAGGTAGGCACGGCTGAGACATTTAGTCCCAGCCGTGTCAATTAAAAAAAAATCCAGTTGGGACATGGCTGAGAAAAGTAGTCCCATCCATGCCTTTTGTTTCGTTTTAAATCTAGTAGGGTGGCAAGGCTGAGACAAACTATCTCAGCTGTGCCTTTCATTTTATCAAAACGGGGAGTTTTGATTTTAAGGGGGCACGACTGAGACAATCTATCCCAGTCGT
This sequence comes from Excoecaria agallocha, assembly GCA_037975025.1. Lineage (NCBI taxonomy): Eukaryota > Viridiplantae > Streptophyta > Magnoliopsida > Malpighiales > Euphorbiaceae > Excoecaria > Excoecaria agallocha. Next base: position 23,796,414 of record CM075807.1, on the reverse strand, counting down.
GCCTATTTGAAATGCTGTGTTTCGTTTTTAACCCAATTTTTGCCCTCTTTCTCTTTACTTCTCTCCTCTTCTCTACATTTTTCTTCCCCACTCTAGCCTCCTCTCCCCAATTTCGCACACACACTCTCTCTCTCTCTTCAAGAAACAGGTACATCTCTCTCTTCTCCTCTTTTTAATTTTGGTTTACTTTTTGTCTTTTTTTTTAGTTTTGTTGTTTTGTTCTCCTTTGTTAATTTTGAAAATTTTGTATTCACATCCCCATGTTCTTGATTTTTTTCGTTATAATTCTTGGTTTTGTTGTTTGTGTGTTGTTTTTAGTTTTTTTTTTATGCATCCTTGTGTTTTTTTGTTGCAAAATGCATTTGCCCACCACGTGTTCGATGAAATGCCATAAAGAGGTAAGTACATTTTTGTTCTCTTTAATTATCACAAATTCTTGCTTCTTTTCTTTTCAATTGTGGATGGTTATGAATGTGGGCATGTGCTTGGTTAGTTTCATGCATTTTTATGTGTATTTTGTTGCCAAATAAACCTCGCTCGCCACTTGTTCGATGAAATGCCAAAGAGAGATTAAGATAGCTTTTCTACTTAATTTGTTGCTATATCTTGTTTCTTTAACATTATCTGTTGAATCAGTTGTGATTTTGGCATGTATTCTGTGAGTCTCATGCATTTAGGTCGGGTTATTTTTTGTTTTTATTGACACAACAATTCTGCACACCACCTGTTCGATAAATTGCCTAAGAGAAACATGACGAATTTTTCTGCTTTAGTTGCTTTGTTGTTTACCCTTGTTTTGCCTCACACTCATGCTCAAGAAACATTTGCCATTTTTTTCATGCTTCACGAATGGTAGAGAAGATTAATATAGGAGTTAGGCAATTGTATGTGTTCGGGCCATGTTTGTTGAGTTTTTGGTTGTCTCTAACGCAATTGCATATGCTTTAATTTGTGTTTTGTTTCCAGCAGTCCACTTGTGTTTGTTTATGTTTGTTCCTTATGTTTTAGACAAGTTATTTGTTATATATTTTACTGTTCAAGTGCTTTGTTTTTTTTAATGCTTATTTGTTGTATTGTTGTGTTACGGGCGTAATGGCACCCAAACGATTTTGTCCCGACGCTGGTGCTTCATCATCTGCCCCTCAAGGGTCCTCAAAGGTTAAGGTTCCAGCATGGGTTCCCTCAGAATCTATAGATAGGTGGGCTATCTTTTGCAAGCAGGAGTATCTAGCCACCCCTCGCCTCAATATGGAAGTTATGGTAGAGTTGGGCTTCAAGAACGAATTGGACAGATTATTTAATGGTGTAGGCTGGAAAGTCTTCTACGAGCGACATGAAAAGGTATATCCTTATTTGGTCCATGATTTTTTTAGCACAACCAATATCAGAATTGGACTAGATAGTTATGATGATCCGGGCTATGTGAGTTTTTGGCTCGACGGCAGTCCATATCAGATGACCTTCAATGCATTTTTTGAAGTCTTGGGTTTCGATCAACATGCTCCCTGGGACATTACTCATCTAAAAAAATAGGAAATCTGGAGAAAAGTTTGTGACCCCGAGGATCCTACATTCTTTAACCCCAAGAATACCAAGGCACATCACCTGAGGGATCATTCATTGAGAATTATGCATCGGTATTTGGCCTTGGCCCTCTTTAGCCATCTTAGTGGGCCCGAAAATGTTAATGCCAGCGAGGCCACCATTCTCTATGCGATGCATAATGGTATTAGGTTGAATGGGGCTACTTTTATTATCTAGAAGGTCTTGGATTTGCGCTCATTCCCAAAGAGGGATTCGAAGCTAGCAATGGGAGGGTTCGTAACCACTTTAGCTCGTTTTTTTAACCATATGAGGTTGGGTGCTGCAGTTGAAAAGCCCATGATCATTGATCAAAAAATGCTACGGAATATGGCTGTACTGATTGACAACCCTCGCTTTCCAGGGCAAGGAAATTTGGTGGTTTCAGAGTGGGCTTTATATAAAGCAGCAGTGCACAAGAGAGCCACAAAACTGGAGTGACCTGAAGCTGAAGCATCTTCCTTGTCCTCTGAGCAGTACACTACTCTAATACCAAACTCGAAAGCATTTCTTAAAGGATGGACTCCGGGTTCACATCAATCACGCAGCGGATGGACGACATTGTTACAGCTCTCGGGATGCTGCAATCCCGATTCGACAGCCAATTCTCACCTCCACCTCCACCCTCCTCACCATGATTTTAGGGATTTTTCCTCCACTCATCACTCCATTGTTGTTTGTACTCTTTTGGTCTTTTCCTGGGGAAAGCAAAAGTTTTAAGTGTAGGGTGAGGGTTTGAGGATGAAGATTGTTTAACTTAGTTTTTCTGTATTTGTTTTTGTTGTTATTTCTTTCTAATTATGGGATGTTGTTTTGTTTTTAGTTTTTGCTGTTGTGTTATGACTGTAGTTTGCTAATCAAATTTCTTTCATGTTTTTCATAGTTTTTATCTTGGTTGTTTGATTTTGGTTTTAGTTCTTTTCTTTTGTGTTTGAAATTTGCATTACATTCTGCATTCCTTTAGTGTCGATTTAGTTTAGTCTTTTGTTGTTAATTACTCTTGCAACTAGCCTGAGTTAATCTTGTTTTGAATCAATTTGAACTTAATATTTGAACTGCTTATTTAGGATGTTTGAGTATCAAGAGAGTAGTAGTATTGTTCAGGGAAGTTCTTCTTTTGAATTGATCTCGATTAATTATATACCATTCAATTTCTAACTTAATGAGCACTGTAGGCTAAGTTTTATGAAATTAAAACCAGTGAGTAAAAGCATTCGAGTGAAGAAATTTTGGAATAGTTAGAACCTTCCTTATCACCCTTCGAAATGAATATTCAACTCAGATAAGATTAGGATATGACCCAGGTAGCCTTCTTTGGTAACCAATTTTTAAAATGACTTTTGACCTACCCTTAGTAAATTCTACCATTGTTAGCCCTTTTGAGCTTAATTGGTATGCTAAAAGCATACTATTTAATTTTTTCTTGATTACACTTATGCTAAACCATGCAGCCTAAAATGCCTTTGTCTGTCCCATTTTGGAATTGGCCACTCTAGGTTGGGAAATGAAATTTGCATGTTAGGTTTGATAAATTTTTGATTATCAGTTAAGAAGTAAAGGGAGTTGAAGTTTTTTTTAGGGATTATTGAGTTTAAATATTATGAATATCTTGGGACAAGGTTGATACACATTTAGTGTTTTTGGTGCCCTTCTTAGTAAGTGAATGAATATACTATTAAAAAAAATCAGTTATTATGCTGCAGAAAATAAGTGTGGGGTACCTAGCATTTATAGGAAGTGTCATTTATCTTGCTTCCTGCAATTTTGAGAATCCAACTAATGTCCTGAGATTAGTTTCCCTTCTTACAATGATAGAGCATGAATTTTGAAGGAGTTATTTTCTTGAGAAAGTTAGGTGGTTTGTATTTATGGATAGTGTGGCTAATTCTGTTTTGCTAACCTTATCAAAATTTTTTTTTGGAACCTTTGCCCTATCCTCATTACAACCTTAATATAAGCCCTGGTGATCCTGTTTTGTCTTGAGTTGTTTAGTGGAGATGACCCTTGTGGTTCAGGTGCTAAAGGAGAGGCTTATGACTGTTCTGATTTGCAAGCGCAAAATTATTGTAAATCTCTTTTTGCTTGATTGCTGAAATTCACTGGTAGTTTTGGTTTTTGAAAGAAAATAAATCTATTTTAGCCTTGCACACACACAAAAGAAATTGTATGGTATAAATTAGTTTAAGTCTTTTTAATTGAATTCTTTATCCGAGTGTCTTCTACTAAGTGTTGCTATAATCTCTCTGAATTTGTTTGTTCTTGTGTGGAGTTTGAATTTTCAAGATTGCGGATGATTCATTTGCTCGAGGGCGAGCAAAAAGCTAAGTGTGGGGTACTTGATAATCTTGTTTTTAGTGTTTATTTTCTGGATAATTTTGTGTGTTTTAGTGTCTCATCTTGCATGTTTTTAGTGTTTTAAAGCTATATTATTATTTTTTTATGTTTATTTTAGTTATTCTGATAATTTAAAGTTTTTAGTTGATTAGTGGTCTTAAATTTCACTTTTTGTAGGAAATTTTGTTAAGTCACGGCTGAGACAAATTGTCCCAGTCGTGTCCAAAGCATATGGCAAAACTCACCGTTTCACCAATTGCCACGGTGGAGACAAACTGTCCAAGCCGTGCCCAATCCAGGAGTCAATGCGCACCGTTTCATTAACGGTCGCAGCTGAGACAAAGTGTCCCAGCCGTGTCCATTGCAGATTTCAAAACGCGCCATTTCATCAGAGGTCGTGGCTGAGACAAAGTGTCCCAGCTATGGCTATGGCAACCCAAGAACATACTTTTGATCCAGAAGCTTGCCACGGCTGAGACAAACTATCCCAGCTGTGCCATTTCCTTCTGTCACGACTGAGACAAAAGTTTCCCAGTCATGGCCACTTAGATAGCTCTATAAAAGCTGCAAAATTTTCTGCTTAGGGAGAGTTATTTTTCTAGGGTTTCGTGTTTAAGGTTTTAGGAGAGTAGAAACGTAGTTTCTCACATTTTGTGGGTTTCTTATACTTAGTTTTTGGATTTTACTTGTAAAAATCACTCTTTTAGTGTAGTTTTACTTTAAAAACACAAAGATAGTCATAGATTTAGCTTATAGTTGTGAAGATTTCAACTTACAATCAAGGTGCTGTTTGGAGAAGAAGAGGAGGAGCTTCATCAACTTCAAATCTTCAGCTTCAAATGGGTTTTATATTTTTCACTCTTATTTTGTTCATTTTTTACATTATGAATAGTGAATAGTTATCTTTGTTGTTTGGGGAAGCTTTGAATCCCCTACTCACAATGTGAATATTGAGCACATTTTTATTTTACATGAATGAATGGTTCATTTTACTGTTACTTATTTATATTTCATGGATTTTCAATCTATTGAGTTAATTTCCTTACATGGATGAATGATGTTCATCATATATCTTTGGATGTGTATTGAGTCTAGTGGATTAAAGTCTATGATTAATCTTGCTCAGTTTTTCTTTCATGAATGTTGTATTATTTAGACAGCTCCGGAATGGGAATCTAAATGTGCAGTAATTATGATTTTAGGACTAGAGTGTAGAGTGAAATGGATGAGTATATGGGTTGTTTGGCTCCAGAATGGGAAGGCAACCCAAACTTAAGATGTTAGACCCGTGTATAGGCTAGTTGTTGGGTTGGCTTCGGAATGGGAAGCTTAGCAACTAGAATAGCTAGCTTCGGAATGGGAAGCTTGGGTTAAGAGGGTTATCTCGAATTCATTCATGTATTCTGTAAGACAAAATTAATTCACAGTGGGTATGGGGTGGATAAGTGTACCTAGGCAACGCTTTAATTTATATATATTTTCATACTTGTTAATATTTTCTGAATTAAATACATACTCAATTCACTGTCATTAGAATTAATTTTCCTTCAATAAACATTTTTTTTAGTTTTTGAAGTTTGCATTATACAAATTAATAGCTCATACAAACTGAATTGGGAATTTTTTAACATACAATTAATCTTCACAGTTTTCATACACACATTTCTCTTGGGTTCGATATTGAGGGTCCTAACTATACCCCACTGTATTACTTGTCGATCTAGTGCACTTGCTAGGCTCGCATCAGCGACCTCATCACTTCAATTCAAGCGTAAACCAATTTCTTTCTTAGTCACCGGGCGGAGCGTACCTTTGTTCAATAGGGCGAGCTCTTTGATATTGACTTCCTTCGTTTGGTAAGGCGACGAAAGGATACTTCAATGACGAAAAGAGCTGAAAACTCGAAAGGGTTGCCATTCACCGGGAAGCAAAGCATCTCGTTTCCGTAACCACTTTGGTACTTTGCTTATAGCTTTTTTTGGTTATGCAATAGAAGGGGCTTAGCTCTGGATCCCCCCTGCTTTCAACAATGAATGGATCAAAAGGGGGGTTGGGTTCTATTTCCTTATCGGGAGGGCAATCTTCTCTTATGGCCTTCACCTCTCGCCCGGATAGGAAGAGAGGAAAAAGTCACTGTCATCTATCTCGACCAGTTTCCCAAGGCGTTGGAAATCTAGACCGGCTCAGAGAATCACTGGCACCTGCGACGCCCTTCGTTTCACCAACAAAGAAGTCATCCTTGACGATTTCTCATTCCTTCCCTGCCGAGCTGCCTCTTTTCGCCATTCGAAGTACTACCTCTACCTTCCCTTTCTATAACATACCCAGGCGCCCTCCTTTCAATGCCAATCAAATCAAAACCCTATCTAAGTAAAGCTTCGTCTCTTATTTTTTTCGGCCCCAGGGAAGTTTACTCGACCCATTCCCCAGTTTCCCACACTGCTCAAGTAAGTTTGCGACTCCGTATGAGGACCTCCTTCCCTTCTGCCCACTCTCCATTCACACGGTTCTCAAAGTAGAGGAGGAAGGGTGGGCATAAGGTACCATGAGCTCTCTGCCCCACACATCTATCCAGAAACAAGTATAGTTCAACGGTTCCACCAAATGCTCCTATCTTTCGGCAAAGATCGTGTGAGTGTGCAGTTATGCTTCGGATGCTTCGCCATAGAATAGATCAACCCAGTCCTATTCTTTTTCGGTGCACTTGCTTTATATCTCCGATACACAAGGAAGGACGCGGTGGGAAGGAAGCAGCCCTAGCCTCTGTTCGACCGATCATTCCGCTGGCATCTTGCACTTATGCCTCCATTTAACTACGGCTCGGGGATGTAGTTATTGATACGTTAGTCTTAGGGGATCATTGGCTCACATTTTATCTCCTACTACGACATGCTGTTGTCGTCGCCATATTCCATATGTCACTTAGTCATCTCTGCCTTGCTGTGGGTCAGTACCTATGCTCCCTCGACGTAGGCCTACCATGCTTAGCGCCTGTGGTGTTTTTTCCAGACGGTCTTTTCCAGTAGTGCCATCCTCCCCGCTGGCTGTATGGATGGGTTTTCCCTCGCTGCTACGTTTTGTTAGGTGGCCATAGATTTTATTATAGGAACAAATGTAGTTGAATGAGATAGCAGGCGGGTTACACATTCAACTGTGCCAAGATGTGAGGTGCAGGTGTTGTTGATCACCCCGAGGTATGTGCTAGCGCCCTTGACAGGCACTCCAGGACCCGCCAATGCTCATGAAAACTCGGGTCGATTGGTCCTCCATTCATCTGACCAGAGGTGTGGATAACGAGGCCACCTTCATAACCTTTTCCCTTCTATCCCTATGTTGTAGTAAGGTAGGGCGATTTGCTTGAGTTGCTCAACCGCTCCCTAGCCCGGTGCTCATGACACGCTATGAAACCTCCACCGTACCGAGGTACCAAGTAGGCCATAGCTAGCGACATAGGAGCCAACTCGACGTTAGCGGCTTCGTGACGCACTGGAGTAATCCAATATGTGGTTCCGCACATTCCACCACTTCTCCATTCATTTCCAATACTAATCGTGAAACACCATGAGCAGCAGGATGTTGATGTCAAAAATTTGAAGTGAAATTTTTTATTTGCCCGTTCCTAGTCGTCATGGGAAAGAAAGGCAGAAATAAGAAAGAGATTATTCCCTAAGAGCTTGTACAGTACTACCAGTACCAGAAATGCATCTCCTTCGCCCGCGCGCATCTACCTAGAGTGCCGCCTTGCATGCAAGCGAAGCGCTATTGGCGGCAATAAAATAAATAGCTCACTGAGCGATGATTGATGTAGCCCCACCTCTAAAAGCTGAAGGAAGGCAGTGCCCTTGATTGTTTTGTTCCAGAGAGAAAAATCATGGTGCCCCAGAACCATGACATCCAGCAGCAGCATCTCCTTGTGTGCGAGAGACTTCTATGCCAGCCGTTATTCCCGGCTCTGTTATGAAAGAAAGCATAGACTAATCTTATAGGTATTCCAGGGATTTTAAGAGATTATTTAGGGTTCTCCTTTTTCTCCTCCACCTATCCGCTGAGGGTTTCAGTATTCATCTTCGTAGATATTTCCAGATCGCGAGACATAATCTTCTCTACTCCAGTGTCATAGATTTTTGCCATTTTTGGAAACTGAACGGACAGCTACCCCTCCCCCTTCTCACAATGTTCCCGAACTTTCTTTAAAAAATGGGATCGACGTGGGGAACTTCTGCTGGTTCTAGAGCCAGCGGGTTCTGAATGACCTCCCTCTCACGGTTAAAAAGTGGTTAACCATCTCGAAAAAATCCATATCGTCCATCCGAAAAATGTATCTCAACTACAGCCAACTCCCCTATTGAAAAACCAACCCTACTCAATTTGTTCTAGAAATGCTAACCAAGTGACACACTGGGGCCATGGGTCATGAAAGAGGTTGACCCCCATCCCCTTCACTATGTATGGCCAATGAACTCCTCACTTTAGTCTGTTCTTTTCCTTCTTTGGGCTCGGGTCAATAGTAGCTGTGATAGTAATGTCCCGGAGCCCCGCTACCGACCCGAGGCACCGATCGGGAAAGTCATAAAGGGACGTTAAAAGTAATTCTAGAAGAGCGTTACCACAACAAAAAAAATCAGAGTCTTGGAAGTTCAAGTGAAAGTTTATTAGACTAGTCCCACTAAGATGGTGGGGAAACTAACTTCCGAGAGAGCAGCGTTCGCCAACTTTGATAGATATATATAGCATTGCAAGCAAATAGAGACGAGAGAGAGCCAATGCCAAAGTCGCCCTTTACGCGAGGGAACGCTAGACAGACTTACCTCTCTGCTAACTACATTTTATATAGACTGGAAGCTAGAGAGATACTATACCTTAGTATAGTGCTGCTACCATACCAGAGAAGGCAGTTTCATGCTAGGCGTCCAGACCTACTATGCCTGAGCCACATCCCTGGCACACTTGCTATATCCGCTAATGCTTCATCCCACTTCATCCTACCAACTATACCTGATATAAAGCCGTTCTATAAAAATAAAAGACAACAAAAAAATGATAGCGATCGGTTTAGGAGCGTCACGATGGGGGGTGGGAGAAGTCTTTCAAGGACCCGGCTCATGGACGAGAAAGAATAGAATCAAGGGCATGCCTGACCCGAGCTACTAGGCCAGGGCTAGAGGAGAGGAACTATTTCAAGCAAGGATGCAAAGAGTTCTCCAAGTCCCTTAGCGAGAAAGCTTTTTATTGGTATAAGAACCCAGGAAGGAATGATTGGATTATTGTAAGATTATATATATATATATATATATATCTATATATATATAAAAGACTTTTGTTTTATTACTAATGGAATCGATTCAGCTAAGCAAAGAAAATAACATAGTTACCGTGGGTCGCGTCGCCTCTTCTTCAAATAAATGCTTTACCTCGTAAGACATATATCACTTATGAAGTAGCTTCGATCCACTTGGAAACATCTATCTTTTATAGGTTCAAAACGTACTCTTTTATCTGTAAAAATACGTCTGAAACTCTTACTTTATTTTCCTTAGGATGGAAAGAGGAATTAAATTGACTTCATCTCAACTTGACCTCTTAGTTGCTCCTAAGAGAAGACCGAACTAAAGGCTTAGCCTAGGAACTGCTTCTTTCGTTTACCTACACCGCCTTTTTTTTAGATTATATAGATATAGTCCCACTCTTCCTACTCAATTGATCAAGTAGTTTGTTCTATCTTCGTATGATCTAAGACCTTATTTTTTATTTCCCTGTAGTGCGTGTTCATCGAGATGTGAGATTGGATTGATTGAAAAAAGCGCTTGGATGGGACATACAATAGAGGAGAGCTTTCTGTGCCATAAGAGTTTGCCCTTATTAGGCACTTTCAGTAAAGTAAACAAGTGAACCTCTTATAAAAAAGGAAAGAGCAAGACCAAGGAATCCATCCCAGAGCCCTCGTCGAGTCAAGTTTCTCCTCCTAGACTAAAGTCCGTGGGGTACAAACCCAAGAAAGGTATCTCCTTTTTAGTCTTTTGTTGTTTAACTTTCTTTTTTCGTGTCCAACTAATGAGTTGTTTGTTTTTCTATTTTTTAGACAAAAGTGCTAAACCCCCAAAGTCCGAAATGTCTTCAGTTAGGAGAACTCGAGCTACCTCGAAGCGTACAGCTGCATAAACTGCCTCTACTTTGATTAAAAAAAGGAAAGAATTTGAGGGGCAAACCCACTGGCGAAGCATCTGAGCCTCTGGAGGTAAGTGAGGGAGAAAGTGAGCTGGCTGAAGTTGAACCATAGCCTACTGAGAAGGAAAAGTCAAACCCTGAGACTGAGCAATCTGGAGCTACTAGGCTAAATTCCCCAAGCTCTTAAGAAGAACGTCCAAACGAATGAATTCTTACCCTTGCTATGTTGAGCTTGCTTGGCCACTTAATGTTTCACATTGAGATAGAAGAGGTTTGGATTGAATTAATCTACTTTTCCCTGGCTTCGTTCATTCAAAAAGAATGGAATCCGGATCCATAAGTGACTTCGATAGGGCTAGCGGGACATGACACCAGAGCCAAAGCAGAGAAGGAGATCATTCAGTAGTGATGAGATTGAATGACTCTGATCAAAGGCATTCCCGGACCTACCCAACTTGAGTTGGGAAACTGGCAATTAGTTCCAACTATTCCTTCAAGGTTGGTTTCAGGCAATGAATGGGTTAGAATCTAGTATAACCGAAGCATTAGCCCGGTTTCAAGCTAAGCTGCCTTCCGACTCTCTATTAGTAGTAGAGCTGAGGCTAAGGAGAAAGCAAAAAAAAAGTCCTAAGCAGTAGACTTTCCAACGGCAAACTCTCTGGCAGCAGAGATTAGGAGACAGTAGATGTGGTATCATCTACATCATACGATTCCATAGCAGAACCCGATCTTGGAATTGCTTGTCTTAAGCATATGATTTTCCCCTCTTTCATTCAAGTAGCATGATTGAGATGTCTCCCGAGTTAAAGAGTAAAGCAGGACTTGGAATTGATTTACCATTAGTAAGTCCCGATCTTAGCTTTTGAGTTTTAGAGATAGGGTAGGGGGGCTCTTGTGGTAGTAATTGCAAACATCACTCCTTTTTTCTTAGCGTGCATAGTTTGCTTGCATGCTGCCTTAGGCACATCTCTCTTTCTTCTTAATTTCATGCTGGCCTAATGAATGAAAGTCAGTCTTTTAGTAAGCCGTATATAAGCAGCTATTTAGTGTATAAGCAATTCTTTAGTGACCGCACCGAAAGGGCTGATAAAGTTAGTGAGGCGGTGGAGGTTGGTTGAAGATGATGTTACGCGGCATTCAGAACCAGCCTTGAAGTGAATGAATTAGAAAGAACGAAGAAGTAAGGAAATGAGACGACTCTTTCTTGAACTATATCATAAATAGATCTTCCCCTCCACACCAATCACGATTTTTTCTTCATTCCTCTCGTATATCATCGTAACGCCCTTAATGCTAGGTTTTGAAAAAGACTTTTCATGTCATTCCCATTTAGGTCTGATTCGGATCTCTCCGTTGTTTCCTTTTCCTCCCGCACCTTTTCCTCGAAATGAGAAAGAAGATGGTACGCTCAAATTGTATTATTTAAGTGCTTATTGCTTGCCAAAGATCCTACTTCTACAATTGGTAGGTCACCGGGTTATTCAAATAAGTTGTGTTTTCCATGGTTTTCCCATGTTACAACTTCCGTACCAATTCGGTCGATCCGGAATGGATTGGTTAAACATTCCATTGTGGAGCCTAGTCTTGACTCTTCTGTGTGGTATTCATTCTTGTTCGGCTCTTGGAATCACATCCAACAGTGGTTGGAACAGCTCGTAAAATCCAACACTTCACCTACTTTATTGCCCCCAACCCTTTCTCGTACCTCTATTAAAACAGAATGGTTTCATGTTCCTTCATCAATTGGTTATTCCTCTTCGTTCGTATCTCTTTTTCCAATTTCGGTCTCTATTAGTTTACAAGATTGAATGGCCAATTCTCCTCTGAACCCTCGATTCGATTGTTTTCCAAGAATGTTGAGCCGGGTATGTAAGTCATGTATTTGGGAGAAACTTAAAAGAAGGGCTTTCGGTTTTTTAAACCCTGTTTTGGTCTTGCAGCTATTTAAATAATAAATTGAAATGTTAAATAAATGGTACATAATATATCATACACGTACATAAATAAGTTCCTGCATATTCTCTTTAATAATGTTATTAAGGGCTAAGGGAGGTCTCTTGGATACATTAAAGACATAACTCGACATCCCGCAATAAAGTCAGCGGCTCTATTTCTATCCCTAAAACAATGGGTGACTCTAAAAGACTGTAAGGTTCTTGCATTTTCAATGAAGCTCAGCAGCATATTTCATGCTTATGGGGCTTGCATTGGGAGTTAATCATCTTGACTGCATATAATGAGTCAGACTCTACCCAAAGGTTCCAAATGCCCATTCGTGAAGCCATCTCCACCGTATGGCAGATTGCATAAAGTTTTGCCTTCCAAATCTTTCTTCACTCAACCATCTTCCTAAAAGCCAAAAGAGGATGGCCGATCGATAAAGTCCCTTGCTATCTCGCAGCTGCAGCAGCCTCTATTGCTACTGAACTGTCTATGTTCACTTTTGTCTTAGGAGGGTTCAAAGAAGAATCAGATTCAAACATAGATGGCTGAGCAGGGTGACCATGCACTCCCCAAAACTGAGTGCAAAAAGAGTCCATAACTCTCATTTTAATCTGAGAGGAAACCAAATGCAGTCTCACTTTGACTTTCCTTACAATTTTCCAAAATGACATTCTGCTTACTACTTGGATTCCCTTCATGGCGCCTGGAATTTCTCTCATGCCAAACATAGTAAATGACTGCTGTAAAGTAGAGCTTTAGGATCAGGCCAGCCGAATTCTTAGTTTTTATCTTAATTAATCCATCAGCAAACATCACGAAGGTTGGTTGCAGGCTAATCAATATCCACATTTAGAACAGAGCTGAGCCCAAATCCACCCTGCATAGCTGCACTAAAAACAGAGATGTTCGGAACTTTCATCTTCAAGCATGCACAGGCCACAAAGAGTCACGGTGTTGGGATAAAATCTGCTAACTCGATCTGCTGTAAAAAGTCCAGAGTTGAGGGCCATCCAGGTGAGAATACTGTGCTTAGGGATATTTAATTTGTTTCGAACGATGCCTGCATAGTCGACCTTAGGATAGGTCTTCCTAATGAGGTTCCAGACAGTTTTGGAGTTTCAATTTCCATCCGAGTTGAGAGACCAAATGATCCTGTCTTCAACAGGGAGCTGCGAGAGTTCATACAGGGAAATCTCTTGCATTAGACACTGTCCAGCCATTCTGCGGCTAGGAGGAAGGTTCTAATGCCCATTATTAAATCGCTTACTAGAGGACGGTCCGGGAGACCTCTTTCCCTTATAACAGCGACCTCGTACCTATAGCTGATCAGGCCATTTCTAAGCCACAGACAATGCCACAGTTTTGTGCTTTTGCCATTAAAAATCTGACACTTTATAGCATTAGCTACATTTTCCCTTACCGACACTCCTCCAAGACTAAGAGCAGTCGGATAAAAGATTAGCCACCCAAATAGAATGTCTCCTGAGATATCTAAAATTAACCCATTAAGTCCAAATGGACCCATTATCATTAACTACTCTCCAGAAAATTGAAGATGGTAGTCCTATTCCAGCCATCAATAGTTCTTAAACCCAATCCACCTTTATCCTTCGATCTACATTGGACCAGCTGATCGTATGGATCTTATAGGTGGATTCAGGGTCTGACCAAAAGAAATCTCGAATGCTCAATGAAATAGATTTCAAGATCTTCTCCGAAAGCCTGAAAACGGACGACCAATAGATGTGAAGGCTTACAAGCACTGAGGAGATGAGCTCTATTCTTCTGGTATGACAACAGCCTTCTTTTCCAATTGCTAATTCGGCGATTGAACTTGTCCAAGAGGGGGCAGAGTGTCTCAATCTGGTAGATACTAGGGGAAGTCCCTAGTATTTGAGAGAGAGTTGCTGTAACACCCTTATCACTCCGATCTAACTGAACAGTGTGCGCATACCAGTGAATTTTTTTTTATAATAATGCTTAACATAATAAATTCAATCTTAGTTGTTCAATAACCTATAGCTATTCCGGATTATTGTCCATTTAGCGAAAATTTCGGCATTATAACGGCTGTATTTCTAACTAGCCCCCTGAAAAACAGACAAACCATAGCCTCTCAGAGGCACAGCACTTCTAATAAAACATCTCATCCTTCATAACTACATCAACATATCATATCTAGATTATAACCACAAACATATATACATCCACATATTGTTATATAATTATACATATGTGTATAACTGTCTGTTTAAATACATGCCATAGCTCAATTGTATATATACATGCCAAAATCTATTTCAACTACTTAACAAAAATAGCTCCTCTTGACTGTGCATTGTTGCTCCTCGGACTCATTACCTGCATGCAGCGAAAATTACATGCTGAGCATAAATTATGCCCAGTGGTGACTAACAATCCTAGCACTTTCATATAGTATTAAAAATTATATTATTTAATTAAACTTCTAATATAAACATATTTTACTCAAAAATCAAGGAAAACAGTTATTACTTACATAATTTACTTTTATTCTCATTTATTACTTAATTATTATCAAAATTCAATTTAATCCTTAAAATTTTACTAAATTACAAAATTATCCCTTTTTATCTCATATTTACAGTTTTGCCATTAGTCATTTATTATCATTTTTTTGATACTATTTCTTCATTTATTCATCCTTTGTGCCTTATTTCACCACTTTTAGGTAAAATTACATTTTAGTCCCTGTATCACAAAACTTTATATTTTAGCACTGTTAAGTCCCCAAAATTACCATTTTACCCTTGTTAACTATTTCTTATTCATTTTCACATATTAATTATACATTTGGCAAAATTACCATTTTCCCCTAAACTTTTATTTTCTTTCATTTAGGTCCTTTTTCTACGTAAACTTCACTTTTATCTTTCTTTTCACTTCTTTTAACTTATTATCACTTTCATGCCCCTAGTACAGTACCAACAGAAATTCTCAAACAGAATACTCGGAACGTGGACCCTATGGGCCCCAGACAGACTGAAAAATAACCTCACAGATCATTTTTCCGTAAAGCAAATATCAGATATAGACAAAAGCTATGGAGATCAATGATCCTACCATAGCAAAGCAAGTCGCCATGACTTGCACCGCGGTTCAGATGTCCTTATGGCTAGCCAATTATATCCTGAACTAGGTTTTCACTGCCAGACTATTTCTAAGGGCATAATTTCATTAAAATCTCAATCAAAACTTCATTTTCTTAATATTTCTTTACTTACTTATACTTATTTTACTTATTAATTACTCTTCTCAATTATCTTACATGATTTGTGAATTATTTCACCATAATTCATCAAAATCAATCATTTTCTCAACAAAATACACATTATTTCATATTACTTCAATAATATCATTACTTACATAATTGAAAAATTATCTCAAAAATTATCCTTTAATTTTTATAAACTCCACAAAAATTCTTATATGTGTTATTTCATTTCTAACACCATTTAAAGGCTTAATTTCATCAAAATTCACTAAATAAACCTTAGTTTTCTTAGGTATACCATTCGGCCAACAAGGGATTCACACCATATTTTCACTCAATAATTCATTTAATAATTTATTTACACATTTTTAAGGTCTTATAACACTAGTCTACCATTACTTGTGTTAAACACCACTTTTGTCTTAAATTCCTTAAGTTACATAAAGGATAATCACTTAAAATCAAAGAAATTACTAGGATTTATTAGTCACTTACATATTATCCTTGCTATAGGATGCGTATACTTCCTTTTCCTTGCCTTTGATTTGATTGGATGGTTCTCCTCCTTGAATCCCTAAAGGAACCGAAATTTAAAGCAATCAATACTCCATTTTTTTAACCTCTAATGCTAAATTTAACATCAAAAATGAATTCTAAACACCCTAAAATACTAGGAAACACCTTAGAAACAATTTTAGCCTTTTGATTTTGCTTACCTCAAATGAACCCCTAAACTTTTCTCCTTGAAATCACTTGGTTTAATTCTTCAAATCAAAGGTTTGAAGCTGGATTACTGATCTATAGGGATGGAATTAGGGGTGAGGTGCTTGAATATCAAAGAAAATGGAGCAAAATTGAAGAAATCTTGAGAGAGAAATGGGAGAGGAGGTTTCGGCCAAGAGGAGAGGGGGAAGAAGGAAGTGGAATCTACTGGAATTTGGCAGATTTTTCTCCTTTATATACCCCTCCAAATGGGCCAAAAGTCCATGGGCTTAAATAGTTTCATTAAGGCCCAATTTCACTTCTCTAAAGGTCCACATAGAAATCTCTCACTTCCTCACTTTAATATACTTCAATTTTGATTCCATAATTCTTAAAACATCAAAAATAGGTAGTACAAAAAATTTCGGCTCAATCAGAGTTCGTTACCGGTCCGATTTAACCGAGCTGATTCGATTTGACAACTGTCGACATCACCAAAAAATTTATTTTTTCCACAAAAATATTCTACATAAAATTTCATTGAGACATGAAAAATTTGGCAATTTTTAGAGTTCATTTGCTATTTTTAAAAATTTATGCAAAATCAAGTCACCTTTCCTAGCAAGGAAATTGACTCGCTAACTTTTTTCATATCTTTGACTTTCAGAGGCCTATTTGACCTCAACATCACTTCAAATTTCAACACCGGGCTCACCATGACCAATACTTTCCGATGGTTAAATAAAATATTTTTCACTTTTGGGTCCGATTTTCGACCCGGATACACTATTCATCATCGAAATTTACTGTTTACGACCAGACCGGTGTTGAGGCCATTACAGTTACGCCTCATGGAAGCTTGAAAAGAAGGGCTGTACGAATTATTTTTTGTTTCGCCCTATAACTGGTGGCCGAGAATGATAGAGAGCATTTAGCTTTATTAATCCCAAGACCTGCCCAGTTGTGAAAACTAATTCAGCACTTTGTTGATGGCCAACACATTATGCACGGAGCTATCTGCGAAAATGAGCACATCATCAACATATATTATATGATAAACATAGAGTTTATGAAATCTTCTTGAATGGGTGATCCGGTTGTTGTTTACTTCCCTGTTAAAAAGCGGGCTGAATATTTTCGGGTGAAAAGATAGGCTCTAAGAGACCTGTCTCAAACTGAAACCCCCCTGAAGAAGCTAGATAGAGATCTGTTAATCACAACTGCAAATGACACTATGGAGATACATTATCTAATCCATCTTACCTAATTTTCAAGAAACTTTAAGGATTCAACGGTGGGTATTGAGGACAGCATCCCAAGGAGCAGAGTCGTATGCCTTGCGAATATCTAACTTGGTGAAAAATTGAAATTTAGGAGTTCCTTTGTCTCTATGAAAGTTATGGACCAGCCCGTGAGCCATAAGAATGTTTTCATTGATGTTCATGCCTTTAATGAAAGCCGACTGATGAGGACCCACCAACTAAAAAAGCATTTCCCTAAGCCAATTCGCAAAAATTTTGGAGATTTTCTTTACAAACACGTTGCACAATGAGATAGCCTTAAAGACCTCCAGGTTATCAACCTTAGGTATCAGCTCAAGGAAAGTTGAGTTGACCCATTTTAACTTAATAGTTTTCCACTTCGAAAGAAGTTCGATACAGCTTTGCACACATCATCTTTGATGATTCCCCAACAGACCTGACAAAAGTGGGCATTGAATCTGTCTGGCTTACTAATTAATAAAGGAGCTTTCTCTTTCATATAAGTAACCTGCCGGTGGTATCGGCGTTCTCCAGGAAACTAACGGCTCACAGCTGGTCAGCAGCTTCTCTAGGAGATGTGCCGCTGACTGGGTTCAAGACACAACCATCGTCCGAACCGTATGCTACCAAGTCAATGGGGGCCTTTGGTTGGAACCCATAACAAACTGAAAAAGCACTTTTGCTGATCAACGAATGTGTGCTCTGGTTGTAGCAGTATTGAATGAACGGCGGGTTTGTTTACCCAGACCGGGTAACCTTAAATGTGGTCCCGATCTTAGATTCTCAACATTTGAACTGACAGTTCTATTGGTGACCCATTCCAAATAAACTGGCCACTTTTACTTTGATTAGCCTTTAAGAATAAGAAATAGGAGGTGCGGGTATAAAACTCCTCTTCATTTGCTCCCGTTAATGACCACAAAGGCATAGATAGAAGGCAGATGAGTGAAAGCGCTCGACGAATGATGATTGAAGATTGTAGCATATTTTTTATAAAGACAGCAGTAGACCACTACATTTTTGAAGCAGAATTCGGCCAGCAAATCAACCTGGTACAAAATGGCCATTTTACTAAATCTGAAAGGTCGACTATGACAAAAACATAGATATTCCCCCCTTTAAGAGATAGGGCAATCGTCCTATGAAATCTATAGTTATGCCTTTTGATAAGTGTGAATTATATATAGTTTTTAATATATTTTTAGTTGTGTTATGTAGTTATTTTGGTTTTATTTAGGTTAAATTAGAGTTGTTTAGTTAATATTTATGTTTTTAAGGTTAATTCTGTGTTTTGTATGATTTTCAGGGTCAAATTGATACAAAAGGGCGTAAAGTGTAAAAAGTGCAAAGTTTTGGGCCAAAAGTGAAAATTTGAAGAAATTAAGCAAGAAAACGAGCATCCAGTCCAGAGCTTTAAGCCGTGACCACGTGAAAATATTGAAGAATAAGATATGTGGCCATGTGAAGAAGAAATATTGAAGAAGACGTGGCCATGTGATGAAAGGAAGAAGCAAAAGAGGAAGACCACGTGACCACGTGGATTCCATTGAAGGACCACACATGGTCACGTGTGGAGAAGAGGCATGTATACACGTGGTCATGTGTAGGAAAGGCACTAATGAAGGCGTGGCCACGTGACTGAATACTCCCATATCGCGAAGGATTTTTCGAGCTTCCTGTTTTAGCAGAGGTTGATTCCTATTTTTCAACTAGAGTTTAATGAGGAGTCTACCAGAAATTGGCCTATAAATAGCAGTCCAAAACATAGAAGAAAAAAAAATCTTAAGTTTTTCAGCTTTGTTTTTCTTAGTTTATTTTCACGTTCTTGTTATTTATTGTTTTCTTCAAACTTTGTCTTTAGTTTTAACAATGTTCTATGAGTAGTTTTCTTTAACTTTTTCTAAAGGATACTTGAATCCTTAACTTGTATTGTTATGACTTAAGTTTGTGCTTCAATTCAAATACAAGTTTGATTATTTCTTGATTCTTAAACATAGTCTTGTTTTTATTCAATCTTCAGTAAATTATTAACTTGATTAAGCATTGGTTAATTAATTGGTTTAAGTTGATTAATGACTTGCATGTTCTTAGGTTAATTTAGTTGGATTAATACATGTTTATAATCTGAATAAGTTATAATTATGTGTTAATTTGAGTAAGTTGAGATTAAGAAAGGTGTAATCAAGAATAGTTGAAAGTTAAATCTCTTGAGAAAGGCTTTAATAGACATCTAGGAGGATTAATTCAGACTTTTATGCTAAGTATTGAATTGTTCTGAATAAGAGAGTTTAATACTTGGAATGGTAATCTTGAATAAAGTTACTTGGGTTTATTAAACTGAATTCTCCATAATCACTTGTATGCTTCCTTTTAATTAAGTCATATCAATATCGGTTAAGGTGGATAGTCCTTTAGTGAAAGTTGTTTTTAATATTGATTTTTACCCCGTTTAATTTACTTGTTTTCAATAGATCTTTTCTTGATTCAATCACTTTAATTGGTTTATTTCGGCTTTTAGTTTTTATTCTTCAAAACATCACAAAATTGGGATTTCTCTTCTTTCTTTACACATAGAAATTGATTTTGAAATTGAAATAGCACACAAGCACAAGTTTTCCCTTGGGTTCGATATTTTGGGTCATAAATCTATTTCCCTATATTACTAAACGGATCTAGTACACTTGCTAGACTCCGATCAAGTTTTTGGCGCTGTTGCTGGGGAAAACATTGGCGTTTGTTTGTTTACTTTGATTTTTAAATCTGTTTTGTGTGTTTTCTTCTCTTCTTCATCTATTTTCTTATTTTCTTTTTGGTTGATTAGTGGTTTATGGTGAGAGACAACCCCATCTTACCATTAGACCCTGAAACTGAGAGGACATTCCATAGGATTAGAAGGCTAAGAGACAACATGAATGATCCAGAAATTGAGGAACCTATGAATGATCCACCACCTAGGATCGAAGAGCAACACATACCCCACCAAGCTCCCGGGAATCGGTATCAACCTAGAACCATAAGGGATTATGCTATCCCTAGGTGGAATGAAGAACATAGAACTATTAGGATTCCTCACCACCAACCCTTTGAGATTAAACCCACTACCATCACTATGGTACAAAGAAACCAATTTTCGGGTTCGGATATAGAGGATCCTGCACAACATTTAGACATGTTCTTAAAAGTGAGTGACACCGTGCAAATTCCTAATGTATCGACTGATGCAATTAGGTTGAAACTCTTTCCATTCACCCTAATAGGAAAAGCTAGGGATTGGTTACAAATGCTACCAAATCAATCCATCAATTCTTGGCAACAAATGCAAGAAAAATTTCTTTGCAAGTTTTTTCCACCCACTAAGACTGCCCTCATTAGGAAACAAATTAGTGATTTTCAACAGTTCTATGAGGAGCCATTCCATGAAGCTTGGGAAAGATTTAGGAGACTATTAAAAAGTTGTCCTCATTATGAAGTTCCTATTTTTCAATTAATGCATATTTTTTATGCAGGTGCTCATCCATCAACAAGATCTTTGTTAGATGCAGCTTCAAATGGAAGTTTCATGAATCAAATTCCCGAGGATGCATTCTTACTCCTTGATGAGATGGCCACTAATGATGCTCAATGGGCAAGCTCTAGAGCAACTCAAAAGAAACAGGGAGTTCATAATGTTGATGAAATAGCAATGTTAAAAGCTCAATTGGAATTAATGGAAAAAAGACATTTAAAAGAAATAAATGAGCTTAAAGCTAAAAATATCTCTATGTTGTCTAATGAAGTTGATTCTTATGCAGGAATTACAGGATCTTTGGGAATGAAGAATGCTGAAAATATGGTGGAAGAAGTGAATGCCTTGAACCCATATAGCAACACTTACAATGCAGGATGGAGAAGACATCCAAATTTCTCATGGAGAGAAGATAATCAAGGTTCTTCTTCTTCTAACCCGAATCCTAGACCCCAATTTAACCACAATCCAGTTTCCAATAATCAACTTTCATACCAAAACCAAGCTCCACCACATTACCAATACCCATCACAAGCATACCACCAACCACCCGATTTTTAAAAACCTCAACCTTCCCCTCCTCAAGAAAAGAAATCTAATATTGAGAAAATGATTGCAAATTTCATGGCTTCCCAAAACTCAATTTTAGCTAGTCAAGATGCTAGATGGAAATCACAAGATATTTGGATGAGAAATCAACAGGCATCCATTAGGAACCTAGAAAACCAAATGGGGCAACTTGCTAGTTCTTTATCAAACCATGCTCAAGGGACATTTCCATCCAATGTAGACCGAAATCCAAAAGAGGAAGCCAAAGCAATCACCTTAAGGAGTGGGAAATAGTTAGAAAAGACTGAGCTTGGTAAGAATTCTTCTCAAAAGGTGGAACCGACAACGGAGGTAAGTGTTTCTAATTATGAAAATAATGAAAAAGTACCTCCAATGGTTGAGAAGTGTAAAGGTAAAGAAAAGCTTGTTTCTACTATTCTTGATGAGTCTCAATTACCTTTTCCTGTTCTAGCTAGAAAAAAAAACAAAATGAACAATTGAGTACATTTTTAGACTTGTTTAAGAAGCTGCATATAAATTTACCATTTGCTGAAGCTTTATTACACATGCCTAAATATGCTAAATTTATGAAGGAATTATGCACTAATAAGAAAAAGCTAGAAGGCATAGGAACGGTTCAATTGTCCGATAATTGTAGTGCTATCTTAACCAATAAAATTATTGAAAAATTAGAAGATCCAAGTAGTTTTACATTACCTTGTGAATTAGGAAGTAATTTTGTTGGAAATGCTTTATGTGATTTGGGTGCAAGTATTAATTTGATGCCTTATTCAATTTGCAGGAAATTGAATCTAGGAGATTTAAAGGAAACCCGAATGACGCTTCAATTGGCGGATAGATCGGTGAAAAGGCCAAAAGGAATCATTGAGGACCTATTGGTGAAAGTAGGAAATTTCATATTTCCGGTTGATTTATGGTGATGGACATGGAAGAAAATAGAAAAGTGTCATTAATTGTGGGGAGGCCATTCTTGAACACAGCAAGAGCTATAATAGATGTTCATGGACAAACGGTTACGTTAAGATTTAACGAGGAGGAAATGGTTTTTAATGTTAACAAAATTTTAAAACACCCATTGTATGATTTTGAAGAATCTATTTACTTTGTTGATGAGATTCAAGAATGTGCCAACACAAAGCAAGAGGAAGTCATTCTCAAAGACGAGCTTCAAAGTTGCTTAATGCATCCAAAGAAAATGGAAGAGTTGGATACAAAGGAGAAAAAGTTGATAAAAATTCTGGAAAAAGAGCATAGTAAAGATAATGAAAGGGAGGATGAACCATCCCCTCCTAAGGGAGATTCTGAACTTAAAACACTTCCATCTCATTTGAAATATGTATTTTTAAGTGATAATGCTAATTCGGTGATTATTTCATCCTTGTTGACAGATTTGGAAGAAGAAATGCTCATTGGAGTCCTCAAAAAGCACAAAGGAGCAATTGGTTGGGCAACATCCAATTTAAAAGGGATTAGTCCAAGCTATTGTACACATCGCATACCTATGGAGGACAATTTTAAGCCAGTGGTGCAACCTCAACGAAGGCTCAACCCAACTATGCAAGAAGTAGTAAAAAAGGAGGTATTGAAACTACTTGATGCAGGTATTATCTATCCTATCTCCGATAGTAATTGGGTTATTCCTGTTCAATGTGTGCCTAAAAAGGGAGGAATGACTGTAGTGAGAAATGAAAATAATGAATTAATTCCTACACGCACGGTAACGGGATGGAGAGTATGCATTGATTATAGAAGATTAAATAATGCCACTAGAAAAGACCATTTCCCATTGCCTTTTATTGATCAAATGTTAGAAAGGCTGGCAGGAAATAAATTTTATTGTTTCTTAGATGGATATTTGGGGTATATGCAAATACCTATAGCCCTGGAAGATCAAGAAAATACCACATTCACATGTCCATATGGAACATTTGCATATAGGAGAATGCCTTTTGGTCTTTGTAATGCACCTACCACATTTCAACGATGCATGATGGCCATATTTCATGATTTCATTGAAAAATTTATGGAGGTTTTCATGGATGATTTCACTGTTTATGGGCATGATTTTGAATCTTGTTTGCATAATCTAGCATTGGTTTTAAAAAGATGTCAAGAAACAAATCTTGTGCTAAATTGGGAAAAATGTCATTTCATGGTTAGAGAAGGCATTGTCTTAGGGTATAAGATTTTCTGAAAAAGACATTGAGGTGGATAAAGTAAAAATTGATGTGATAGAAAAACTATCTCCACCAATTAGTGTAAAAGGCATTAGGAGTTTCCTTGGTCATGCTGGATTTTATCGTCGATTTATTAAGGATTTTTCTAAAATTGCCAAGCCATTTTCTAATTTATTGCTTAAGGATGTTGCATTTAACTTTGATGCTGATTGTTTGCAGGCTTTTAACCTATTTAAGCAAAAATTAGTTAGTGTACCAGTCATTGCATCACCCGATTGGAGCTTACCATTTGAAATTATGTGTGATGCAAGCGATTATGCAGTTGGAGCAATTTTAGGATAGCGAAAGGAGAAGATTTTCTACACCATTTACTATGCGATCCACACACTCACTGGAGCCCAAGTAAATTACACCACTATGGAGAAGGAACTCTTGGCAATAGTCTTTTCATTTGAGAAATTCCGATCTTACCTTTTAGGATCTAAAATTACAGTTTGGTCGGATCATGCTGCATTGAGACATCTTTTTGCCAGGAAGGATTCCAAACCAAGACTTATCCGATGGGTGTTACTACTTTATTTGAGGATGTAATATATTTCATAGCCACTTGTGATAAATGCCAACGAGTAGGAAATATATCCAAAAGAGATGAGATGCCTATGAACAATGTGCTAGAAGTAGAAATATTTGATGTTTGGGGCATTGATTTTATGGGTCCTTTTTCAAATTCATTTGGATATGAATATATCTTGGTAGTAGTGGATTATGTAAGCAAATGGGTAGAAGCAATAGCTACTAGGATATGTGATGCAAAGATTGTGTTGGAATTTATTAGGAAGAATATCTTCACTAGATTTGGAGCACCTAGAGCTATTATAAGTGATGGAGGTAAACATTTTGTCAACCATCAATTCAAGGCCTTACTAAAAAAATTTAAGGTTAAACATAAAATCACAACTCCATATCACCCTCAAGCCAATGGACAAGTAGAAATATCTAATAGGGAATTGAAATCAATCTTAGAAAAAACGGTTAATAATTCTAGAAAAGATTGGTCTCTTAGGTTGGATGAGGCTCTATGGGCTTATCAAACTGCATTCAAAACCCCTATAGGTATGTCTCCCTTTAGAATTGTCTTTGGTAAATCATGTCACATCCCAGTCGAATTAGAACATAAAGCATATTGGGCTACAAAATTTCTTAACTTTGATTTGAGAAATGCAGGAGAAAGAAGAAAATTTCAGCTCAATGAACTTGACGAAATTCGACAATGGTCATATGCCAATGCTGCGCTTTATAAAGAAAAGACAAAATGATGGCATGACAAGCATTTAAGGGTAAAAGATTTTGTTCCAGGAATGTTAGTGCTTCTTTATAATAGTCGTCTTCGTTTGTTTGCAGGGAAACTCAAATCAAAGTGGCTTGGACCATATCAAGTGATGTCAAGCAGTAATTTTGGTGTAGTGACGATCAAAAGCTTAAAAGATGGACGTGAATTTCAAGTCAATGGTCATCGACTCAAACCATACCAAATCAGACAACAAGAGGTTGCTGAAGCAACCATGGTTCTTCAAGATATTTAAAAACCGGTTTGAAAAGTCTAGCTGGAGACTTCAAAAACTCAGAACTTCTATTCCTTCTCTCTTTTCATTTTATAATTGAGTTTTAGTTAAGTGTTCTTGTTTCTGCATTTTTGCATGTTTGTGTGTTTTGATTCATGAAAAGAATGAGTAAAGCAATGTTTTTAAAAGAAGATATGTTTTTCCTAGAGATGAGTTAGTGTTTTCAAAACTTAAAAATTGGAAAAATTGCATTGAAAGAAGAGTTTTGTGTATATGTGTTTCAAAAACGAAGAAAGAAAGGCAGGAAAATACATGAACTCGTGACCACATGTGGCTCTTCCTTTGCCATCATGTGGCCACGGGTTGCTAAGTATCACACTTCACTTCCACACACGTGACCAAGGGTATTTTATAAGCAAAACACCACACGGCCACGGGTTGCTCTACTGCCTTAGTTTCCTAAATTACACGTGACCACGTGTGGTCTCTCTATGAGAATCCACGTGGCCACGGGTTAAAAAGTGAAGAGGCCATATACCTACACGTGACCACGTGTAGTTCTTCATTGAACCTCACGTGGCCATGCTTTCCTTGCCTATTTATAAATTCACTTCACGATCTTAATTTTTGCTTCATTCTCATTTCCTTTTGCTCTCTCCTGTGCCCACGTCTCACCAACCCTCAATTTACCTGTGCCCACGGATGCTCACCCCCTACCAACCCTCATCATCTCCATTAGCTTTCTCTTTCATTTTGTTTTCTCTCCCATCATTCATCACTTAGTTTTCCACAATTTTATTATCATTTTAGGTTTTGAACACCTCACACACACCATCTCCACTTTGTGCTACATTTTTGGTGAAATTCTCACTTCCAAGTAAGTATTTACTTCCTTTACTCCTTAATTATTGTTTGTTTGTCATCAATGGTTGTGTTTTGGGCAAGTATTGCTCAAGGATTGTTTAGTTTTTAGGTTAATTTGCAATTCACATATTGTTTGCATGTTCATTCTTTTTGCTTCTTTGGATGATTATGATTATTTGATGCATGTAATAGATGTTTGGTATGTAATTGGGTAGTGAACACTCTTTGTTATACTTTTGAAATTCATGCTCAAACTTATGCCCACAATGTGTTCGATGAAATGCCTCAATGAGTTTTTCTTTAAATAAAAACTTTTAATTTCCACTCTTTGGTTGGCATGTTTATAGTTTGCCTTGAAGCATGACAAATACCTTGTGAAAGAGTTGTTCATGATCTTATTTATGCATAATATGCATTATGTTTAAAACATTCTTTGTGCTCACATTTTTGCATACATTTTATACCTATAATGACATGTGCTATTAACTTATCATTTCATCCAAATTGTGCATCATTTCACTCAATACATGTTCATGCACTCATAATCAGTCTATTTTGGGTTAGGAATTAATACTTACATTGTGTTTTTCTTTGGTTGTAGTGGCACCTCGAAGGACTAAATACCCCGATGTAGCTAGTTCATCCGGTGTATATATTCCGTCGTATATGGACAGGGCAAAAATCAACAAGTTTGACTACTTTAGCAAGTGCACCTATGTCCAGCCTGCCTACTTAAGCCACTTGTTCCTCAATATTCCAGCTGGAAATCTATGGGACCATGAGATAGAACCATTAATCCAAAGTATTAGTTGGCAAGAATTCATTAAGAAGAAACCAAAGGTGTATCCGGACATGGCACGAGATTTTCTTTATTCCTTTGAATGCTATTTCACGAGAGATACTGAGGATGGCACAGTGGGCTTTAAGCTCGGTAAGAAAGGTTATTCTCTAACTTTCACTCAGTTTTCTAAAATTTTAGGTTTTGTGCCAACTGCTCCCTAGGAATTGGAAGATGCTTCACCTGTGGAAAATTGGGAGAGAATCAAAGATCTGGAATTGGATGAGCCTTGGGTAGGAGGGCAATGCAAGGTACATGCTTTAAGGAATCATGCGTTGTGAATCATTCATCGATTTTTGGCAAAAAGTATGTACAATAATTTGAAGAATGCCAGCACTATCAGTGTATCTCAAGCAATGATTCTTCGATGTATGATGGATGGCAAAGTAATCAATGGAGCGGGCATTATAGCTAGTCGAATTAAGGATTTACAAAAAATGCCAGGAAACATTGATAATATCTCGATTGGATGGATAGCCACAGTATTGGCAAATGCAGTTGATCATCAGGTTTATGGAGAACCCCTTAAAGGAGATTTGCCTTGCGTTGATAATAGGATGCTGAAAAGGATGAAAATTCTGATACCTAGGCCCCTCTGTAATTGGGCAACACGGGAGGAATATTTAAGAGAGAATAACATTCGGTTTGAGGAGCATCAAGAGGAGCAAGAAGAAGAGCAGCAGGAGGAGCATATTGCTACAGTTGTGCCTTCCCCCATCAATGAGCCTACAACACCGGAATGGGAAGCACCATTTAATCAATTAAGTAGCCGGATGGATGCTCAATAGATGAGACTCGATCAAATGCAAGGAAGGATGGATATGCTTCGTGATACGGTCATAGAAGGAAATCGAAGAGTTGAGCATTTTATCCATCATATTTGGCAGCGACTTCCTCCACCGCCACCACCACCTGAATAGATCTTTGGTTGCTGTGGACAGCAAAGTTTTGAGGAGGGGGTAGCCTCCTTTCAGGGAGTTTATCTTCTATCTTTCTTTTTTTTCATAATCAAGTTTCTTTTTATTTTGTACTTTGTGTTTTAGTAGTTTGTTTTTGTTTATGTTTTGTTTGTTTGCTTAAGTGTGTAAAACATGTTAAAAATTTATATAGTTCACTTTTATCACTTAGTTTGCATGAGCGCTTAGTTTGCCCTAGTTATCTTCAAAACGTGGAACAATTTGAACTTGGATTTAGAATATGCATGTTTTAAACCTTTGCTTAGCAATAGAACATTTATGTTGTTTAATAAATCTTTAGGTAGGTTAATTTTCAGCTTGATAAATATTTGTTAGTTTCCGAATTTTTAAAAGCACTTAGATCAGTTTTTTTTAACTTAGAGAAAAACAATGTATTGACATAGTTAAGTGATGAATTTTAGAACACTAGAACCTTCCTCATCACCCTTCAAAGCATATAAGTAACTCAAAACAACTTGAAAAGTGATCTAGGCAATGTTTTTCTTGTTAAGCCATATCTTAACTTATTTCCTACCCTATATGCATATTTATCCTTTGTTAGCCATTTTGAGCCTAATGAGGTATGCTCAATGCGTACCATATTTATTTTTCTTGTTACACTCACTTATTTTACCATATAGCCTAAAAAGCTTTTAGCTTCCCTTCTAGAATTGGCCACTCTAGGATAGGATGGATTAATAGGAATTGGATATCTTGATGGGTGTGATAAGATGATTATGATCAAAGGACTATTATTGAAGTCAAAGAAATAGTGAATTGTTACCTTGTTATTACCCATGTTATATTATTGTATTGCCAACATCAAAGCTAGAAAAGAAAAGAGAAATTGTGAAAAAAAAAGAAAAAGAAAAAAAAAAGGGAAGAGAAAAAAAAAAAGAAAATGAAATAAAGCTAGCATGTATGGCAAAATCTTAAGCGTGGGGTAGTTACAAGGAAAAGTGGTTATGACTTCTTGAAAAAGGGTATAAATTGTGAATGAAAAAGAGTTTCAATTGTTCTTTCATAAGAGCTTTGAATTGTAAAGAGTTGAGATGGTTGGCTAAATTCTTTATTATTTAAGTTAATGGGATGAAAAGATAGACTTGTTAATCTATTTTATCTTAGAGTGGCTATTCTTATTGTTGATCTTTTATAAATTTTTTTGATAACCAATACCTTAACCCCATTACAACCTTTAAAAGACCTAAGTGATTTTAAGTTTTGTTTTTGAGTTGTTTAGCGGAGATGACCTTCGGGTTCCGGTGCTAAAGGAGAGGCTTATGGTGTTTCTAGAGTTTCAAGCGCGAAACCATGTGTATACTTATGTGTACATTCATTCTTAACTTGACTATGAATTTGCATTGGTGTTTTGGATTTGGAAGATACTTAAAATGATTTGGTCTTGCACACACTCAAGGAAACTATCTCATATTATCTTGTTTGAAGATTGATCTATTTAGAGGTTATATTAAGTGCTTGTGTTAAAATGCTAAGTTTGGTTTTGAAAATGCATATCTTTGTACAAGTTTAAAAGTTTTAAAGGAGGGTTTGTTCTAATTTGCTTGAGGGCAAGCAAAGTTTAAGTGTGGGGTATTTGATAAGTGTGAATTATATATAGTTTTTAATATATTTTTAGTTGTGTTATGTAGTTATTTTGGTTTTATTTAGGTTAAATTAGAGTTGTTTAGTTAATGTTTATGTTTTTAAGGTTAATTCTGTGTTTTGTATGATTTTCAGGGTCAAATTGATAAAAAAGGGCGTAAAGTGTAAAAAGTGCAAAGTTTTAGGCCAAAAGTAAAAATTTGAAGAAATTAAGCAAGAAAACAAGCATCCAGTCCAAAGCTTTAAGCCGTGACCACGTGAAAATATTGAAGAATAAGATACGTGGCCACATGATGAAGAAATATTGAAGAAGACGTGGCCATGTGATGAAAGGAAGAAGCAAAAGAGGAAGACCACGTGACCACGTGGATTCCATTGAAGGACCATACGTGGTCACATATGGAGAAGAGGCATATATACACATGGTCACGTGTAAGAAAGGCACTGATGAAGGCGTGGCCACGTGTTTGAATACTCCCATATCGCGAAGGATTTTTTGAGCTTTCTGTTTTAGCAGAGGTTGATTCCTATTTTGCAACTAGAGTTTAATGAGGAGTCTACCAGAAATTGGCCTATAAATAGCAGTCCAAAACACAGAAGAAAAAAAAAATCTTGAGTTTTTCAGCTTTGTTTTTCTTAGTTTATTTTCACGTTCTTGTTATTTATTGTTTTATTCAAACTTTGTCTTTAGTTTTAACAATGTTTTGTGAGTAGTTTTCTTTAACTTTTGCTAAAGGATACTTGAATCCTTAACTTGTATTGTTATGACTTAAGTTTGTGCTTCAATTCAAATACAAATTTGATTATTTCTTGATTCTTAAACATAGTCTTGTTTTTATTCAATTTTAAGTAAATTATTAACTTGATTAAGCATTGGTTAATTAATTGGTTTAAGTTGATTAATGACTTGCATGTTCTTAGGTTAATTTAGTTGGATTAATACATGTTTATAATCTGAATAAGTTATAATTATGTGTTAATTTGAGTAAGTTGAGATTAAGAAAGGTGTAATCAAGAACAATTGAAAGTTAAATCTCTTGAGAAAGGCTTTAATAGACATCTAGGAGGATTAATTCAGACTTTTATGCTAAGTATTGAATTGTTCTGAATAAGAGAGTTTAATACTTGGAATGGTAATCTTGAATAAAGTTACTTGGGTTTATTAAACTGAATTCTCCATAATCACTTGTATGCTTCCTTTTAATAAAGTCATATCAATATCGGTTAAGGTGGATAGTCCTTTAGTGAAAGTTGTTTTTAATATTGATTTTTACCCTGTTTAATTTACTTGTTTTCAATAGATCTTTTCTTGATTCAATCACTTTAATTGTTTTATTTTGGTTTTTAGTTTTTATTCTTCAAAACATCACAAAATTAGGGTTTCTCTTCTTTCTTTACACATAGAAATTGATTTTGAAATTGAAATAGCACACAAGCACAAGTTTTCCCTTGGGTTCGATATTTTGGGTCATAAATCTATTTCCCTATATTACTAAACCGATCTAGTACACTTGCTAGACTTCGGTCACCTTTCCCATGGCCAGGAAGGTATTGGGCTAATAAAGCCCCAACTTCCTATTGGACGGCTTCGACGTGCTGCATAGAGCACACACAACTCATCACCGTTGGACATCTGCTTCTATCCTGGGCCAATAAGAATGCCTTTCTAGGTGAGCCAGAGTTTGATCAACTCCAAAGTGTAATCCAACTCTGGCATCATGAAGGACCACGACATGCCTTTCCTTGCCCGACATACTCTGCCGTAAAGTCCATGAAGTAAAAAAAAAGTGGTAGAAAGTGCAGTTGCGGCGTTTTACTTATAACATAAAAAATGGGGTCTGGACAGAAAATTTGCAACCGTCGTTGGCCCTTCTTTTCTTGTACTTGATCACCAACTCGGACCATTGCAGGAAATGAAACTCACTTCATATGATGTGCCTCCTGAAGCTTGGACTGCTTCTGTAGATACTGAAGTGGCTTGTTGATCAGAGTGGCCTATTCGTAAAATGCCTCCTTCCCGAGAAAATAGTGCCTCCAGTCTTTCATAGCCAGCACTATCGTGTACATCTCCTTCTCATACGTGGTATATAAGATGGCTGTATTGAACATCTCACCTCACTGTGGTACGCGACCACTCAGCTGTGTTTCCATAAAAGGCTCCCAAAGCATGAGCGGAAGCGTCCGTCTCGATTTTGGAACGACTTCTGAATGTCTGGCATGACCAAAACCGGTGCTTCGTAGACTTTATCCTTAAGTGCCTTCCAGGCACGCTCTGGATCCTCTCCCCATCGAAACGTCTCTTTCTTTTTTGGGCCCGAGTAAGATCAATCGAGAGTAGTTCTTTATGAATCTTTAGTGCAGAGGTAGTTGGTCATATCGAGGATTTTTACCTCCGTCAGCGACTTGGGGGTTGACCATTCCCGGACAGACTTCGTCTTCTCAGAATCTATCTTAACTCAGATGAGCCGATGATGTGCCCCAAGTATACCAGCTCAGCTCCCTCATCCCTTTTTACTTATAAGTAAGTAAGCTTTTCTCCATATGGGATTTTCGCTGGTGCTCACGTAGAGCTTCTAGAACAGTCTCTATGTGTTTCAGATGCTCCTCCCAATTCTTGCTATAAACCTGATGTCGTCGTCCTGGACCGTGACGAATT
The DNA here is from genome assembly GCA_037975025.1 of Excoecaria agallocha. Lineage (NCBI taxonomy): Eukaryota > Viridiplantae > Streptophyta > Magnoliopsida > Malpighiales > Euphorbiaceae > Excoecaria > Excoecaria agallocha. The sequence continues at coordinate 23,764,443 of CM075807.1, read as the reverse complement.
CATCCAATCTAAATAAGGCCTGAGAACATCGTTCATCAGCCACATAAAGGTTGCAGGTGCCTTGGCCTTACCATAAGCTGAATGGCATGACGATCCATTCACATAACCCTTGCCTTGTCTTTAACGTGGTCTTCCAATGCCTTCCACCACTTGCACTTGGTGGTATCCCGACTTCAAGTCTATCTTGGTGAAGTAACGAGCTCCCTCAACTAGTCAAGAATCAAACATTTATCCTTGGCAAAGGATAGCGATTCTTTACTGTGATCTTGTCAAGGGTGCGATAATCCTAATCCACGCGCATGCGCCACGAGCCTTCTTCAGCACCAAGACCCTTTAGAGATAGGGGCGAGGCACAAGAGGATGTATTGGGTCAACCATGACCCTTTTTGAATAGCTCTTTCAACTGCCGCCTAATCTCCTCATTGTCCAATGTCAATGTCCTATAATGCCGTTGGGTAAGACTGCTTCCTATGTAAGTTCAATCGAGTGCAAACTGCTACAGGCTTTCAGTCCAAATCAGCTACAGCTAAATGAAACCAAAAGCAAAGCTTGAAAACTCAATTCCTAGCTACTATAGCTAAATCTAAGGCTACTACCTTAGCTGTTCTAGTAGCTCCTTTGATATAGCGTAAGGAAGGCAGAAGCTCTATAGGAGCAATAGCTTTAGGAAAGGAGCAACTGTCTTGCTTAAGAAGGTTAAAAAAAAGGATTTCGGATCCTCTCGCTTACACCTGTCTCGCTCATCACTGTTTGCTTGAGATCCAAGTCTGCATCCAAAGAAGGGGCCAACACCGTTCACGCCTTGGCGAGTTGCCCAGGCCGATTGGCAACACTGGCCAACCGGTCCACGCTCCCGATCCCAAGTTGACATGATTGCCACAAGTAACCATGATTAGTCTTTCAATTGTTGATTTTGTCAAATGCTCGAGGTGGAAGCCTTTGATTAGTAGGGGAGTAAGCGCCTTACCAAGCGCATATCCGGATTCGAGGTTTTCACAACCAAGCAAGCCACTTCTCCAAGGCTATTTCATGAGGCCTTTTCGAATAAGAAAACTATCCACGGAACACCTTCTTCTATATCAATCATAGCAATCACCAAGTCAGGGCTGGAAAATCAGCAGCGTGAAAATAGAAAGGATGGAACCCTATTATACAACTGACCGGTAACATCACGCTACCAAAATGAAGGCCTAAATGGAACCAATACGAGCAAGCAGACCAGTGACTAGGGAGATGAAGAATGGAATTGAAGGCATAGTCTCAAGAATTGAACACCAACTAACTTGTGGCGGATTTTGATGGAGTCTTGCAGAAAAAGAGCCTTATTCTATAGGGGCGCTAGCGTGCTACAACTAGCAACCCCTTATTTATTATTAGTAAGATACGAAAAAGCCCTAACTATTATAATTAGTAAAGCGCTAACGTCTATTTTCTTTAGTTTTTAAATCTATCGCAAGATGTTGGCAGGCATCTGTAGTCAGTCATCAAAGGTAATGGTCAAGCTAGACTACGTCTTCCCTATCGGAAGAGCAAGAACTCTTTAGCTCTAAAGCTGTTGACAATCTACCAATGGGACTCTCAAAAGAGACCCGCCTAGGACTGATTGAAAGAAGACCTTGCCGACCAATGCCTTTGACCTTTTCCTCTCTCCAAAAAGGACAGTAGTTAGCAATCCTGCTTTGATAGCTGTGCTTGTGCTTTGACGACTGCTAGAGTGCTGGCTTGAACTCCTGATTTTAATAGTCATAGTGGTTGTACCCCCTATACAAGGTAACCAAAGACAAAAAGTCTATTTTTAGACTAGTCATAATAAGGTTGGTCTCAACATTTATATTCTACTGGGTTGAAGACTTTAAACTATTTCTCCCTCAAACCCAGGGAGAGGTCTTTTTTGATTTAATTCATATAAATCCCCTTCACCACCTACACTACTTAAGAAGAAAGAAAGCCCACTGCCTTACTCAGAAAGCAATAGAAATTCAAATATCAAATAGATAGGGCGCCAGAGCTAACGTTCTTTGGGAATAACAATTAATTATCTGCTTCCTAAATAGAAAAGATAGGGAGACCTATTCTCCATCCATTACCAGAGAGAGATTTCATCTTCAAATTCATAAATGATGAACCACTTATATAATCTAAAGGCAGCTCTATTTAAGCGAAATCTTTCTGTAGCAGATTTCTGATAAGGACAAATAAAATAATGTGTTTTGTCATGTTTGTCCTTTAGCCATCACTTTCTTTGGGCTACTATTTATAGCCGTGTTTACCAGCTCATATGTAGCTTCCGAAATTAGGCTATCAACTAACTTATTATGATGTATCGCTGCATACTTATCTAGTGTGGCCTGTTCATGTTGGTCAATCCATCTTACCTGATAGGTTCTCGAGAGGTTAATTAGTCCATCATCTTATGATTCTTAGATGGAATAATCCCATCGAAGACTCCATCCTGATTTGTCTCTGGACACCCCTAGCCAAATACATTCTACCTTCATTGTGGAAATGTCATCCTTAATGGTAAAGAAAACCATAATGGACTAAATTGATGAAAGGCATCTTTTCTTTAAGTGGTCCATATCTTGACCACCACATCATTTTGAACTATTCAAGGACTGGTCCAATATTGAAGCATGTATCAAATCTGTATGATTGTAGTCTTAATTTTCATACCGCCCTATGGAGTAAGGGGGGATCTCGAAGAATGCATTTTTGTAGTCCAAGCCAAGTAAGAGATAGGCATACATCAAGATCTATGGGTTCGGCCATGCAAGAAATGCATCCGGGTTCATTTTTGAAAGATGGTCCCCAATTTTCCTATGGTATAACCATTCTGATAATGAGCATAGTTGACAGCACTGATCCCTTCTCGTTCAGGTATTTGTGTAAGTGGACCGATCTTTTTCGTATAGAATTGTCTCTGCTTGGTCCCATCTAAGTCTAGATCCTTCATTACAGAAGTCATCTTTCCCTTGTATTTCATTGAGATTGCTCATATCATAGAGGGTAGGTGGTAGGCATTCCACCACAATTTCATGCAAAGTAGTAACCCATTATTGAAGGGAAAAGCAGGATGAGGAGTATACCAGATTACTGGAGAGGCAGGGTATAACTCAAAGATTTTCAAGTCTCCTTATACCAATAATAAGGATATCATTATCAAATGGATGAGTGAGTGCAGAGTCTTCAGTTTCTTTATGAAGCCTTGTTGAGATAGTTAATTTAGAGAATGGCAGGAAGAACGATTGATCATTCAGAATACCACAGCGGAGACCCCCAATGGTGCCAGTGAGAACTGTCTGCATTAGGAATGGTTGTTCTAAGAGAAGGTCATACTCAAATCCTTCAACCATGATGCTGCTTAGCTTAAGGCTTTGACTTCCAATGTCGATAAAGATAAAGACTCCATGCACGATGTTTGTAGCCTTAAAGGTAGTACCATCTGCGATGAAAATCCTCGAAGCCTTTCTCTTTTAGTATTTTTGTCGGACCAGTTTTGAATGGATATAGTTGAGATCGGATCCCGAGTCGACGAGTGTTCGACAATTCTTGAACTAGCGTCCTCTTATCTTGACATCTACTTGTACGATCCATCCATCGTTGTGATAGATGATTTTCAAATAGTCTTTCATCTTCTTCCTAAAAATAAGCTCGCTGAATAGGCATATATGATTTCATATGTATTCTTTCCTTATCAGAAAGTTTTTCCTGGTAAAAGAAATTCCAAGTGTTAGAGAGTATGCCCTAGAGCCCATGTAATAGGGATGTTTTTCATATGTATGAAATTTATATTCTTAATAAAAGGCATCATTCATTTATTAATGCTGTGTTTGAATACATGAGTTTGTAAATCTTAAATTAATAAATGAAGTCCTAGATATTATAAACACAGTGCAAAGGCAATCATGAAAGTGTTCATGATGTGAGATGTCTATCGCATGTAAATGTGTTAATATCTAAATATCCCTAGTCATAGAATTAACAAGATAGGACATTGTTAATTCGGACAGACTAGCACATGTTATGCTTCTTGAATGGTTCAAGCAATGGTTCTCATAATTGTGATTATGGATGATAATCAATGCTAACATGTGGATGCTTGTTAGAGGAACAAGTTCATTGGAGACCTGCAAAGAGAATCCTCATATGGATATTAAATCTATGTCAGTGAGGAATCTCTTCATAGCGGTTGTGCAAGTATCCTTAGACTTGAGATCACCAAAGTTATCTTAAGTAGCAAGTGGTATACTTTGACTCCATAACTGATTACTTCCAACTGGGAGTGAACATAGTTAGGAGATTGGGTATATCATGACCTACTTGAAGATAGTTGAGTGATTGACAAAGGATTCACCATCCCAGATTTAACAAGGGAAGTTATCTCACATGATTCTATAATTACCTTGTTCAGTGAATCTCTGGCCAGAGTAATATGCCGAGATGGATGGAGATCCATGAATGGCATTTTAGGAACAATGGTTAAATTAATAGAACATACATAATTAGATTTATATGAGTTGACAGAAATCCATACTCAGAATCTAATTGAGATAAGAGTGGTGAAAGGAGTAATTGCACGGTAACTGTTTCTATGGAAGGGTACAGTCAAACCACATGACTTTCCTGACATTTGGGTAGTCATGATGCCTAGCTAGAGGCCAATCATGACTTGTATAATGATGTATCAAAATATCAATAGAGATTGATAAAATGATTTAAAGGAGTTTAAATCATGTGAGTTTTGAATAGAACTCACAATTACATATTATACTGCCAACATGGACAGGAACCCAATAGGTCACACACATATAGAGAAAAGGATAAAATGGTAAAATGACAAGGATAATAATATTTGATATTATTATAAAGGTAGAGAGGAGAATATGATAATAATTAATTAAAGAGTTTAATTAATTATGATCAAATAAAATTGTCCGCGGAACTTTTGAGAAATGTTCTGTAAATTGGACCTAAATGAAATAATGTATTTCATGATTAATTATTATTATTTTATAAGTGTTATAAGACTACTATAAGTGTTATAGGACTGATATAATAATTAATAGGACCATTGGAGAAATTATAGAGGGCCAAAGGAATAAAGAAGTTGGAGGAAGCCCTCCAAAAGAGGGCTACACTCCAACTCCATACAGAAGGGCTTAGAGGGCTTTTTCTTGGACCAAATTAATTTATATATGTTACATAAGTGTTATGGAACTCACATATTTAATTTGGTTGGATTTGGAATCCATTTGGGTATTTAAATCCAATTAGATGCACAAAGGGCCTAGTTTGTGGATTTTGTGCATGGTCTTTTATGAAAAGATTTAATTTGGATTTAATTAAGCCCAAATGATTATAATTAATTTCAGAAGCCCAATTAATAATTCTCCATCAATTTTAAAGAGCCCAATCTCATTAAGGAGTTGGAATTTTAACCTAACTATAAAAGGCCAACTAATGAGAATTAGGGTTAAGTGATTAAAACAAAAGGAAAGTCTTTTTCTCTTAATTCTCTCTCCACTTTTGCGCCACTTCCCAAGCTAGCTCTTGGGAATTTCGGCCAGCCCTAGTTGAACACCAATTTGTTGGTTCAATTTACCCCTCTCTAGTGTGGATTACTCATTGGAGTTGTTCGATTTTGGACACTGTGGTTTGCGACAACCCGGTGCGAAGTAAAATCAACTGTTCAACAAAAATCAAAGGTGATTTTTCTTATTCTCATATAGTTATATTGTGTATTCATGGAAAGATCAGATCATATGGTTAAAAATTTTAAAATTCCGCTCATGTATATGATGCATGTAACCATAAAAATCCAACATGGTATCAGAGCCACGGTTTTGCCATGGATATACAATTCTATATTTTTCTGCGAAATAAGTTTTGTTTTGTTTTGAGTTATTTATTTCATGAACTTTAAAATATTAGATTTGATTGTTCATGAATGATAAATATTGATTTCTGGTTGTATATGTGATCAAATAAATTTGGTGGAAACAAAAACGAATTTTTTGAAGCATTTTGATTTGGGTTTGGCGTGAAACCCATTAGGGTTTGGCGTGAAACCCTAGGTAATGTAGGGGCTGTTCTAATTTAATTTCTTATGGATCCATTTAAAAATCATTTAGATGATATTTTATGTGTTTAATATGTGATATTAAGCCGTAGGATCGAACGGAATTAAAATCGAACAAGTTTTGCATGAAAACTAGTTTTGTCGAAAAGTTCGATAAATTGGTGTTCTTCGTGTGTTCTTGGTTAGAACGACTTTTGATCTTCTAAATATGATATATATGATATATTAAAGTGTTTTTAATTAATTGGATTAATTAAAATGGGCCTTAAATTAATTTGATTAATTTTAATTCATTAAAACCACTTAATGGGCTTAATTATGTTTACGGACTTGATTTAAATTAGTAAATGACTTGGTAGGCCCAAGGAGCTGATTTAAATTAACTATTATAAACATTAATTAAGTTTATTAATGGGTTTTAAGGGCTAGAGTGGGCTTGGCTCATTCCAAAAGGCCCAAATGGTCCAAATGACACAAAACTGGTTTGTGTGTGAACACACTTAGGGTTTTTCTTCTGTGGGTTTTGGCCTACACTTATTTAAGCCCAAAATTGATTCTTTTAATTATTTAATATGATTAATTAATTAAATAATCAATTTATAATTAATTAATAATCAATTTGATTGATTATTAAGGCAAGAACAAATTCATGCAAAAAGGTTTCCTAAAATGAAAGTTTCCAAAATGGAAAAAGTTTCCTAATTTGATCACATCATTAAAATAACTCAAACTATAGTTTCAAAGGTTGAAACAAAGTTAGTAATCCATTTCTTTATGCATTAGAAAGGCATATAAGGGTGAATGATTGGCATGATGGTTAGTTATGGACAAAGCCCAATGTGATTGAGCATAATGCATGTTTTGGCCCAATGAGGACTTTCATGTCCCGGCCACTTGTTTTTGATTTGTATTTGATTTCAAATTGTAATATGTAATTAGATTACTTAGATTAGAATTAGAAATAGAGATGGAGACCATTTTCAAGGAGCAAGATGGGCCGGATGGAGATCCAACAAGCTTGAAGATAATGTAATTATTTTTCTTGTTTGAATCATGCATACTACCTAGGTGTGACCTTTTGATTTCTCTCTTGGCTCGGGGAAATCAATATAGTGAAGTCCATAACTATACCATATTTGTATGCTTATATTTATGTGATAGATATAGGATGCATACCAATGTATGCCAACCATGTATGATGAGACTTAATTAACTAAAACCCTCAAACAAATACTAAGGTATATAAGCCTTCCATTAATTTGAGGAGAACCAGAGTTCTTTATAGTGTGGGTTGTTGACCACAGTCAAGCTCACATTATATCGAATATGTTCAAATCTAATTAAATGGGTCATCTTAGCTAGCCCATTAGTTTGTTGACCACAGTCAAGGCTAATGGTTCTAGAGGCAAGATTAGGGAATGCATATATGATATGCATGCATCAAGAGTTGATAACCTAATGATCCAATAGTTGTGTAGAGACACAATTGGTATAAAGATACCTACCTTTCAAGGGTATGGAATTTGGCTTGTTGACCACAGTCAAGGTCAAATTACATATCAAGGATTGGATATTGGCCCACTAAGAAAACCATCGGGTTTTCTCGGATTATATAGTGAGGGCTATTAATTCGCAATAAAATAGTAGGAGTAAATGGATTAATTAAAGACCTTATTAATGCATATATATATATGAACATACTCTCATATCTTTTCTTTTTCACATCTAGGTCATCATCGTGAGCACATCAAACATTAACATACGATCAATCTTGGATAACAAGCTGGTTGGCAACAACTATTCTGACTGGATCAGGCAAGTGAGAATTGTTCTCAGAGCTGAAAAGATCCACTATGTCTTGGATAAAGATCCACCACCACGTCCATCAGATGATGCCATTGATGAGATCAAAGGCATTTATCGAAAATACATGGAGGATAGTGAAACAGCAGCATGTCTGATGCTGGGTGCTATGTCCTCGGAGCTTCAGAAGCAACATGAAATGATGGATGCTAGAACCATCGTTTTGCATCTAGAGGAGCTTTATTCTTCTCAGGCTAGAACTGAGCAATATGAGATTGCTCGAGCTCTATTTAGTTGCAAAATGGTGGAAGGCACTTCAGCTGCTGCTCATGCATTGAAGATGTATGGGTATATTGAGCATTTGAGTAGACTTGGCTATGTTATGGATAATGATCTTTACATAGATTTAATCTTGTACTTGTTGGCTCCAAGTTATGCACCTTTTGTGCTTAACTTCAACATGAACAAGATCCAAGTATCCATTCCTGAGTTAATCAACATGCTCAAGACAGCTGATGGATCATTTAAGAAAGATCCAAAAAGTGTTATGGTTGTCACTTCTGCTAAAGGCAAGAAGCAGAAGAAGAAGATAACCAAGGCGCAGCCAAAGAATGGTGGGATCTCCAAGAAGAAGGTTGCCAAGAAAGAGAATCCCAAAGGGACTTGCTTCCATTGTGGAAAGGATGGTCATTGGAAGCGTAACTGCAAGTCCTATCTAGATTCTCTTAAGGAGAAGAAGCAAGCTGTTGCATCTACATCAGGTATTCATATGATTGAAATTAATACTTATTCTATTGCTTCAAAACAATCTTGGGTATTAGATACCGGATGTGGATCTCATTTATGTAATGATCTACAGGGGCTTAGAAGCTTTAGAAGAGTTGGAAAGGCAGAGATTTGTTTGCAGTCAGCTACTGGACAAAACATCTCTACAACTGTTGTGGGGACTTATCATTTGCCTCTTCCGAGTGGATTAGTACTGGAATTAAATAATTGTTATTATGTTCCAGCTTTGTCCAAGAGTATTATTTCTTTCAGTTGTTTAATGAACGATTATGATATTTCTTTAAAGGACAAATGTTGTTACATTTTTAAGAACAATATATTTTATGCAAAAGCTATCATTGAGAATGGTATATTTGTTCTTGATTTAATTAAAGAAGTACATAATGTGGATACCAAGAGAATGAAACATGATAATCTAAATACCTCATACTTATGGCATTGTCATTTAGGCCACATAAATGAAAAACGCATGACCAAATTGCACAAGTCAGGTGATTTGGGATCATTTGATTATGAATCATTTGATACATGCGAATCTTGTTTATTGGGAAAAATGACAAAAGCTCCCTTTATTGGTAAAGGAGAACGAGCTAAAATGGTTTTGGACTTAATACATTCGGATGTATGTGGTCCAATGACTACACATGCTAGAGGAGGTTACTCCTACTTCATTACTTTCATAGATGATTATTCCAGGTTTGGATACATCTATCTAATGAAATATAAGTCTGAAGCATTTGAAAAGTTCAAAGAATTCAGAAATGAAGTAGAGAAACAACTTGGCAAAAGTATTAAAACACTTAGATCAGATCGAGGTGGAGAATACTTAAGTCAAGAGTTTCAGGATTATCTTAGAGATAATGGGATTTTATCTCAATGGACTCCTCCATATACACCACAACACAATGGTGTATCCGAAAGGAGGAATCGAACACTATTAGATATGGTTCGATCAATGATGAGCCGAGCGGACTTGCCTAAGTCCTTTTGGGGGTATGCACTAGAAACTGCTGTTTATGTGTTAAATAGAGTTCCTAGTAAATCGGTTGATGTTACTCCATATGAGATGTGGAATAACAAGAAACCCACGCTTTCTCATATGAAAGTATGGGGTTGTCCTGCTTATGTGAAGAGGACAATGTCAGACAAACTGGATGTTAAGTCTGACAAATGTTTATTTGTGGGATATCCAAAAGAAACGTTTGGATATTATTTCTATCATCCCTTAGAACAAAAGGTGTTTGTTTCAAGGCATGCTGTCTTCTTAGAAAGAGAATTTCTCCTACGAGAGGACAGTGGGAGTAAAATTGAGCTTGGTGAAGTTCAAGACCCACAAATAGAAGATGATCAATCGATTGAACCTGAAACTGAATTTCATAATGATGAAATCACAATTGAACCTGATTATACACAAAATCCTAAAAGATCTACTAGGATGCGTTCTATCCCTGTGAGATATGGATTTCACGTTGATTCGGATAGAGGCATAACTGTAGTAGAGGACAATGAGCCTACAAGCTATCAAGAAGTTTTGAACAGTTCAGAACGTGATTTATGGCTTAAGGCTATGCAGTCCGAAATGGACTCCATGTATGAGAATAAAGTATGGACTTTAACTCAACCACCTGAAGGGATAAAACCCATAGGGTGCAAATGGGTCTTCAAAAAGAAGACTGACATGGAAGGTAATATAGTTACCTATAAAGCTCGCTTAGTAGCAAAAGGTTATCGTCAAAAAGAAGGTATTGACTATGACGAAACTTTTTCTCCTGTAGCGATGCTTAAGTCTATAAGAATACTTTTAGCCATTGCAGCTCATTATGATTATGAGATTTGGCAGATGGATGTGAAGACAGCTTTCCTTAATGGAAATCTTACCGAGGATGTGTATATGACACAACCAGAAGGATTCACATCAGGAAATGGCGAAAAGGTATGCAAGCTTCAAAGATCCATTTATGGATTGAAGCAAGCCTCTAGGAGTTGGAACATACGATTCAATGAGACAATCAAAGAGTTTGGTTTCTCACAGAATGAAGATGAACCTTGTGTGTATAAAAGGGTCAGTGGGAGTGCAATTGTCTTCCTAGTTCTATATGTAGATGACATATTGATCATGGGAAATGACATTTCTCTTCTCCAATCTGTTAAAATATGGTTATCCAAGCAATTCTCCATGAAAGACCTTGGAGAAGCATCCTATATTCTGAGAATAAGGATCTATAGAGATAGATCCAATAGGTTGCTAGGTCTTTCTCAAAGTACATATATAGATAAAGTATTGAAGAGGTTCAATATGGATCTCTCTAAGAAAGGGTTTATACCCATGGTGCATGGGAAACACCTTTCTAAGTCTATGTGTCCACAGACACTGGAGGATCGAGAGAGCATGAATAGAATACCATATGCATCTGCAATTGGTTCTATCATGTATGCTATGTTATGTACACGTCCAGATGTAGCATTTGCTTTGAGTGTCACAAGCAGATTCCAATCTAATTTTGGAGAGGAACATTGGGCAGCTGTTAAGAATATTCTTAAGTACTTGAGAAGGACTAAGGATGTATTCTTGGTATATGGAGAGGGCAGTTTGGAAGTAAACGGGTATACAGATGCCAGCTTCCAATCTGACAAAGATGATTGTAAATCACAATCTGGTTATGTGTTCATAATGGGAGGAGGAGCAGTTAGTTGGAAAAGTTCCAAACAAGAAACAACTGCTGATTCCACGACAGAAGCTGAGTACATTGCTGCTTCAGAAGCAGCCAAAGAAGCAGTCTGGATCAAAAAGTTCATAACCGAACTAGGAGTGGTGCCTAGCATTGTTGATCCGATTCCTTTATATTGTGACAACAATGGAGCCATTGCGCAAGCAAAGGAACCACGGTCTCATCAGCGATCCAAGCATGTTCTCAGACGCTACCATCTCATAAGGAAAATAGTAGCTAGAAATGATGTGAAAATAGAAAGGGTTCCCACAGATGACAATGTGGCGGATCCCCTCACTAAAGCACTTTCCCAGATAAAGCATGATCACCATATAAATAGCATGGGTCTGAGACATATGAGTGATTGGCTCTAGTGCAAGTGGGAGATTGTTAGAGAGTATGCCCTAGAGCCCATGTAATAGGGATGTTTTTCATATGTATGAAATTTATATTCTTAATAAAAGGCATCATTCATTTATTAATGCTGTGTTTGAATACATGAGTTTGTAAATCTTAAATTAATAAATGAAGTCCTTAATATTATAAACACAGTGCAAAGGCAATCATGAAAGTGTTCATGATGTGAGATGTCTATCGCATGTAAATGTGTTAATATCTAAATATCCCTAGTCATAGAATTAACAAGATAGGACATTGTTAATTCGGAAAGACTAGCACATGTTATGCTTCTTGAATGGTTCAAGCAATGGTTCTCATAATTGTGATTATGGATGATAATCAATGCTAACATGTGGATGCTTGTTAGAGGAACAAGTTCATTGGAGACCTGCAAAGAGAATCCTCATATGGATATTAAATCTATGTCAGTGAGGAATCTCTTCATAGCGGTTGTGCAAGTATCCTTAGACTTGAGATCACCAAAGTTATCTTAAGTAGCAAGTGGTATACTTTGACTCCATAACTGATTACTTCCAACTGGGAGTGAACATAGTTAGGAGATTGGGTATATCATGACCTACTTGAAGATAGTTGAGTGATTGACAAAGGATTCACCATCCCAGATTTAACAAGGGAAGTTATCTCACATGATTCTATAATTACCTTGTTCAGTGAATCTCTGGCCAGAGTAATATGCCGAGATGGATGGAGATCCATGAATGGCATTTTAGGAACAATGGTTAAATTAATAGAACATACATAATTAGATTTATATGAGTTGACAGAAATCCATACTCAGAATCTAATTGAGATAAGAGTGGTGAAAGGAGTAATTGCACGGTAACTGTTTCTATGGAAGGGTACAGTCAAACCACATGACTTTCCTGACATTTGGGTAGTCATGATGCCTAGCTAGAGGCCAATCATGACTTGTATAATGATGTATCAAAATATCAATAGAGATTGATAAAATGATTTAAAGGAGTTTAAATCATGTGAGTTTTGAATAGAACTCACAATTACATATTATACTGCCAACATGGACAGGAACCCAATAGGTCACACACATATAGAGAAAAGGGTAAAATGGTAAAATGACAAGGATAATAATATTTGATATTATTATAAAGGTAGAGAGGAGAATATGATAATAATTAATTAAAGAGTTTAATTAATTATGATCAAATAAAATTGTCCGCGGAACTTTTGAGAAATGTTCTGTAAATTGGACCTAAATGAAATAATGTATTTCATGATTAATTATTATTATCTTATAAGTGTTATAAGACTACTATAAGTGTTATAGGACTGATATAATAATTAATAGGACCATTGGAGAAATTATAGAGGGCCAAAGGAATAAAGAAGTTGGAGGAAGCCCTCCAGAAGAGGGCTACACTCCAACTCCATACAGAAGGGCTTAGAGGGCTTTTTCTTGGACCAAATTAATTTATATATGTTACATAAGTGTTATGGAACTCACATATTTAATTTGGTTGGATTTGGAATCCATTTGGGTATTTAAATCCAATTAGATGCACAAAGGGCCTAGTTTGTGGATTTTGTGCATGGTCTTTTATGAAAAGATTTAATTTGGATTTAATTAAGACCAAATGATTATAATTAATTTCAGAAGCCCAATTAATAATTCTCCATCAATTTTAAAGAGCCCAATCTCATTAAGGAGTTGGAATTTTAACCTAACTATAAAAGGCCAACTAATGAGAATTAGGGTTAAGTGATTAAAACAAAAGGAAAGTCTTTTTCTCTTAATTCTCTCTCCACTTTTGCGCCACTTCCCAAGCTAGCTCTTGGGAATTTCGGCCAACCCTAGTTGAACACCAATTTGTTGGTTCAATTTACCCCTCTCTAGTGTGGATTACTCATTGGAGGTGTTCGATTTTGGACACTGTGGTTTGCGACAACCCGGTGCGAAGTAAAATCAACTGTTCAACAAAAATCAAAGGTGATTTTTCTTATTCTCATATAGTTATATTGTGTATTCATGGCAAGATCAGATCATATGGTTAAAAATTTTAAAATTCCGCTCATGTATATGATGCATGTAACCATAAAAATCCAACACCAAGTAAGATGATTTTGATGTCGGTGCCGTCGATGCAAAGTAGAGTGTCGCCAAAGACGTCTTGTCAGAGCCTGAGCAAGGAGTGTATAGCAGAGTGTAGTTCCATGATCAACCGGTGTTGATCAGTGCATTCATTTTTTACTTCTAAAAGTTTGAGTTCAAGGTCTGCCAGAGATAATGGTTTGGTAGCTCGCCCTTGCGCTTGCATGAGTTCATCTACTCCTTTCATAAAAGCAAAGAACTCAGTAGGAACTTGCTTCTTCTTTTTCTTTTTCTTCTTGTCAGTTCCATAACTTGCTTCTGTAATGCATCGCTGTTAGGAATGGATGAATTAATCCCATCATAGCGATCATCTTGGAGCTATCATCAGAAGAAGGTGACCCTTGTGAGTCAATTTCATCATCACTAGATGACTCTTTAAGAATTGACAAGAGTCCTTGGATGAACCACTATCTGAATCAGAAGAGCTTTCTGAGCAAGATCCTTGAAATCCTATCCTGGCTATAGTGACATGATTGGGTTGGGCAAGTCTCATATTTCTAAAGCTCACGATGGTAGAGATTTTAAGAATCCTACTTTACTAGCCCTAATCTTAGTCTTAGTAGTAGGATAAGCAGCATCACTATATTTTCTTGAGATTTTTCCATGATGCATCCCAGGAGAGAATGATGTTTGCATGCTTGTTTCCACCATTCTCTTCACGTAGAGCTTATTTACTCTCTAGGGTTGCAGTTGGATCAAGAAGGCCGAAAGCCAGGCAGTAAAGCTCACGTTATCGACCTCTTGTCCGTCAGTGAGTGATTCCTCGTATGTGTAAAGACAGGTAGACCGTCTCATCTCTTTCCCCAAACTGGTGGATCAAACTTCGATCATGTGACGAGAGTGGATTCAGTTGGAAAAAAAGGTCATTCTGCGAACCTAACAGCTTGGTCAATGAAAGTGGGGTCAGTTTCACTCTTCTTCGGAGCTTGAAAGTAAAAGAGTCTCATGTACTTTCTTATCGAACTATTGCTTCAAAGAATCATCCTCAAGAATTACAACATTGGCTTCTTTGCTTATCAAAAGCTCAGTTTTTATAAAAGCAAAAGAACAATCTAATGATGGACAACTTGCATCAGTGCTCAGGCTTTTTCCCCAGAGTGTTATCCTTTCTTCCCAAGAAAGAGGGAAAATGGTTATGATTTAATATGAAAAGGCTAGCACTAACTCTATTTAGAAGATCTATCTGTTGTAAAGGCAATAACCAAAGGGCCCTACCTTCAGAGTCAGATTGGGGAGGACAACTCCTTCAAGGCTTTTACTTACATTCCGAGGAAGACTTTACCAGAAACAAAAGAAAAGATTGTGAGGTACTTCGATAGCATAAAAAAAGTACCTTCCAGCTCAGCTTTGTCATCTAGCTCAGGCAGTTCAAAAAGAAAAAGACAAGAAGACTCCCACTCCAAATAAATATCGGCCCTAGAAGGTGTAGGCATGAAGCGAATATAATCACCTCTTATGTAACTTCTATCACTCGTTCCTAGGGGAAAGCCTCGGCTCAAATGCCTTTGCCACCGAAAAGAAAAATCTTTAAACTCAAATCCACTCATAAGAAGAAGGAAGTGATCCTGTATCCTTCAAGAATTCCAGGCTAGGAGCCTCAATTGATCCATATCACAATCACAAATTCTCCACAAAGGAGTCAGAGCGGAGTCCGGTTCCGTTCGAAGTGATTAAAATCTCCTCACCAAGGTCTCAATCAGAATCGTTAGAAGCTTCAGCTAGCTCATTCCCTTCAGAACGTGGGCTAGTTTTATTACCAGCAATGACTACGACTGATTCATCTCCAGTCCTTTCCATCGTACAGACAGTGGAAGAACAACTGGTGGAAATTAGGGCAGCCTTTGCTCGATAAAATGAGATTATAATACAAAGGGGCATCGAGATTGCAGTCCCCAAAATCCAATTAAATGCAGCCTATTGGCCTCCTACATCTGAAAAAATTTTGGCATAAAATAAAAGAAAAGCTTAGTTGGCTGCTCTGGAAGTTTTTAACTCCCTCAACTTCTGCACCTCCCGTTTTTCAGCCTTATATTCCAACTGCACAAGCAACAACACTTCCACCTGCTCCTCCATGGGAGGAAAGTCCCAACCAATAAACCTCTCCTCACGTACTGGTTTGCATGGCCTAAGTTGCCCTTCACACTCATGTGCGTTAAGCACTTCTCGGTCCCTACATAAAATTACCACAACTGGGTCACCACACAACTCAACTTCCTCGTAAAAAATCTCTTTATTACGCCACTGCCATATCATCCAAGTCATGATGCCGAAGAGAGTGCTCCACTCAACATCCTGAAACTTCCCTAAGTTCTTTTGCATATTTGAGCCAATCCATTGCCTTAATCCCATGGAAAAGAACACAATCCATTTATGCAAATTCACCATGTGCAGCCATATAGGTTTAATGGTCTCACAATCCCTAAGAGCATGCATTATAGTTTTCTCATCTTTCTTGCATCTTAGACAGGTGCTAACATCTGTCATATGTCTTCGTTTCCACAGCTCATTTGTTAACAGTATATTATGAAACACAAGCCAAAGGCAAAGGAACGAACGAACCCTTTGAGGCCCTTGCCATTTCCAAACAATCTACCACTCCCTGCTACGTTGGTCCCAATTTTCCCCTTCAATGAGCTCATAAGCTGTGTTTATAGAGAATGTTCCACTCTTTGATGGTCCCCTCGATCACCATTACCTGTTGGATTCGGTGGCTTAATGCCCGCTATTTTAAGACACGATGCCACTGGTAAGAGATGCTGAAATTTATCCCACTTCCAACACCCATTCTCATCAACAAAATCAGCCATGCATCTTGACAAGTCCTCTTGAGGAACTGCAGCTATAACTTTATCAAGGTTTTTTATTCCTCATCTACCATGAATCCTTCAATAAATTTAGAATCTGCCCATTGCTAATTACCCACTTCATTCCTCTCCTTTTAGTCGAGTCACCGCCTACGACCCCTCATCCTGGATCCAGATAGCCTTTTCTGGGTACTCAACCACTGGATTTTTTTTTGTTGGTTGATGCCTTTAGCTGCGAACCACACTGTCTTCCTTTTTTAATGTCAGATCAATATAGCTTTTGAATTGTTCATTGCATTGCCTCATTTAGTCCTCGAGGTTATCTCTCTGTTGAACGAGAATCCCCCCTTCTCTGAGAAAACAAGAATGTGCGGCACGGTAACTATCCCTCACTGGGCGAATAACTCTTCAACATTTCCATCCAAAATCCCCTCATACGCCCACAAGACGAAGGTTTGGTAGCTAGTTTCGAAATGCTTTTTTATGCCGGTTTGAATTTAACAAAACCGTAAATGGAAAATTGATAGCTGCTGATGAAGTAGAAAAAAAATTAGTAAAGCCATAAGGTGAAAGGAAAGACCAGCTGCTTCGATAGTACCTGGAATGAATGGGCTGGCAAGCAGGGACCAGATCCACAGGCCAAGGAACTACTAGATGGACTCTCTCCCCTTTAGCGCCGGCAGAAGTAGGTAATCGGATCCCCTCATAACTCTTTTTGGGACTTCAAAAAATTTAAATATGGGGCTATCCCTAGAGTTATATCAAAAGCATGTAAATCTTCTTATGCACTAGAAATCGAATGAATGAAGGCCTGATTGAGGGACTAAAGGAATAACTTTCTATCACTCTATCGCTATATCGCCTATGCCTTTCTCAGGTGGGATTTAACCATCTTGAGGAAGAGAAAGAGAAGACCAGCACTGATTGGCTTACTTGCTTGCTAGAACCATACTGCTTTTATTATCACTGAAACCACCGTACCATATGCAACCCCCAACCCCCCAGCAAAACCTTATTTATACCATAAAAACCCCAAAAAGGGAAAGAGAAAGTAGAGTACTTTTTCTATCGAAAGCCCTTTACGTTTATGACCAGTAAACCCCTCACCGACTTACATAGCTCCGCTCGGATCCTTTCTAGTGCTAGTAGTAGTCTAAGTTCTTTCTTTGCAAGAATAGGGTGTGAAATAGGCATTGCACCAATAGGTTGTCACCAGTCGATATCCCGCTTCTCTTGGAGGAAGGACGAAGTCAACTCGTATACATGAAATATATGGATTGGAAAGTTGGGATTGAGGTCAATCTGTTTAATACATCATAGTTAGACAACTTCTCGAAGGGAGGAGTCAAAGTCTCTTAGGTGTCGGCATCACACATATAGCATGTGTGCCGTGAGTGAGAGGTCAATCACTCTCAGCTCTTCTTTCGAAATTCTCGAACTTGATGAAGAACTCTTATCGGCTTGAGGCTTCTTTTCAAGCTGAGTAGAAATTGAAAATAAGAGAAGACAAAGTCAAAATTTCAGATTGCTTCTTCTGATGTGGTACACATATCTATACAGTATTGCAGAGATGAGCTGGCTAGACTCTTAAATTGCGTATAAAGGGAGACATAGAAAGAGATTTGTCTTGCTTGATCATTGATTTGAGTGCATGGTAAATGCTCTTGATTGAACCTCCCATTGCTCTCTCTCCGATAGCATGCAGCTGATAATGGAGAGAGATATATAGAAAGTGTTCAGTGAGGGAACAAGCAAGGGATTGAGCTGTGCGAAAGCCATATATCGTTAATGCATCCGTTTTCATGCTAGGTAGTCCATATTTAAACACTTGGCCCAAGGAATACCCATGCCTTTCTTGGTTGGGTTGTCCAACCAGCCCATTTTTGTCTTCCTGAATTGGGAGAGCAAGAACAAGTCTCTCTTCTTTTTTAAGTAGGGGTCATACCTATGGAAGAAAGCCCTGGGAATGAATTCGATCGAAGGCCTTATGCGAGAATTTGCGTGAAGGGGGTGGGTCATGGAGAAAGACCAACTTCCCTATAGTCTGATAGATCGCTTTCTCTTACGCATTAATGAATGGATCGAGGAATTGCCCTCTTGAGTAATGGGGAAGCGGGCTAGTCCCCGAAAATGCCCTTCTTCTCGTTGGGGCTCCCAGCTTTGAGGGTATAAGAGGAATTCAATTTGCAGAGATTCCCAGGTCCCTGTGCTCTATCTACCCTCACTTATTGACTTTTCTACCTTTTATTGTTAAGCAGAAATTGGCAAATAGGAGCATGAAGAAGGACAGGTAAAAAAGAAGTAGAGAGAGGCTCCTCCTCGAAAATGCCTGAAGGTGGGGTTCAGGTGCGGCCCCATTAGGTTCACACATTAGGTAGCCCCTTTTTCGAGACAGACTTGACCCAGGGATCACGAACGGAATCTCTTTCTTTATATCTCGTGGGAGTGAGAGAGATTCACTTTGTTGTAGCTGTTTGCGCTATGATTGGATTTGGGATATGGTGGTACAAGGCACCGTTCTCACGGTCGAACTCCCTCTCTTGTTAGTGTACTCATGGAAGAGCACTTACGGCAGCTCATGGCTATTGTATGCATAGGGGTTATGATATATTGATTGCATGAGCTAGCCGATTTAGATTGAGAGTAAGGTCAGTTCGGATCTAATATATGAAGACCTGTGGCGCACATCCGCTGCTAGAAGAAGCGAGCTCGGGATGAGATTGCTACTTACTTGCTTGTGTCGCAGATCAACTGCAAGGAATAGGGTGAAGGGAAAACTGAAGTTGAGGGATGAAAAACTCTCAAGTCAACTCCTTGCTTTCATCGAGAATGTCATTGCCTCATGATTGCTGTCCAATACTGTATTTCGACTACATTTTGCTACGCAACCCTCGCGCTTACTCTATAAATAGAGAAAGTAAAGGGGATTCATTACTCTTTCTCCTTTATAATTTCCTGGAACACAAACAATATTTTTCTTTTTTCACTGGTGAATTTTGTCAATTCTGTTTCTTACCGGCTTTGTTGATTGACTTTTTTTGGTGATGTTATTTATACTCTTTCTAGAAGACACTGGTCGATAGCTTCTTCTCCTTTCTTTGAGGAATGTTCTTGCCATAGTTAATGTATGGTCTCTTGTCTCGATGAGGGCTGGTGCTCTAATACTAGCAGCTCTTGGGTCTACTATCCCTTCTACTCCAGCCTTAAAGGCTTGGTTTTGTCTAGTAAGCTCTCTATACTATATATAGATAGAGCCCTCTGCTGTTAGTGGTTTTGTTTGGTTGTCCTTTCCATTTTGTTTCTTCCATTCAAGCAATCCTGCTTTTTCGAGCTTTATTGGGTCTAAGTCTAGTTGAGACTGAAGGAAATGCCCCTATTGTAAGGAAAATGGCAAGAATCATCTTCTAGAAGTAGTGTTCCTGATTGTCGCTACTGCGGATAAGAATATTTTTATCTGCCTAGTTTTCCCCTTTATCAGTCCAGGATGCCTGCCTTTAAAGTAATTAGTTCAGTTCCTCGGCTTCGACATCTTAAGATGCAGTGCCCGTCATTCCCATTAGTACGGGGTGAGGGGTTGAGATCCGTTATTAATGAATGTCTCCTCTGGCCACTTCTTTTGTGCCCTATGCCCCATCTAAGCCCGTATAGAAATGGGCGATGTGCAATACCCGTGGCGATTAAATATTTATGCTTGCGAAGACTAACTATTGATTAACCGATTAAGCAACTGAGAATGAATACTTCAACAACTGAATTAAGCAATCAACTAGCCTTTTGTGCTTGTGTGGATTACATAGTGGTAAGGGGAAATTTAATTCATAGTCTCGAATCTTCTTTTGTTGAAAGAGCTCTAATGCCAAAGGGCACCCTCATCAGGCCAATTTTGGTAGCTACTTCAGCGGTTGCTAAAGCAAATGGCCGAATTGCCAAGAAAACATCCAAAGAATTCCTACATTCTTTCTGCTGGGCAAGCGAAAAGGGAACGAGTTATTTTCTTTCTTATTTGTGAATAGGCAAGATGATCGATATCAAATGGTCTAAATGATAAAGCACCCTCCTTTTTTACAGCGGCTGAAACTGAACCTTCATCGAAAAGGATCTTGGTTGGCTGATGAGGAAAGAGAGCAGCTGTGGTTGTTCCTTTCTTCCCTCTCATGAGGCTGAAGCCACTCAAAAAGAAAGAGAGTTCTGCTACAAACTTTGGTATCGATTCTTCGACACCAGATCTTAATCCTGCTCTTTCGCTCTGGCTTTTTCCTTTCTTATCGGAATCTAATGTGAGATAATCCACTATTTATCTAAAGCCCTAAACTAAAGGGGAGCATAACTAGCAAAGCACTGAACTTGCTTTCTCTGGTCTTGCGGTTCACGTCACTTCCCCCAAAGCCCTTTGAGTCTGCTAACCGTTGCTAAAGAAGAATGAACGAAGTAGGGAATAAAGTGTAATCCCACCTTTCCTTCTATTCCCTTACCTCCTTTTCCTTTTATAGCTTCCTTCATACAGGGGAAGTCCCGAAGGGGAAGACATTTGACACCCGGGATATGAGGGTTATAGAATAATGTTATCATGTCAGGAAAGCCAGTAAGTTCAGGCTAGTCTATAACTATACTATGCTCGGAGTTCCGGTTCTCTGGCTATAAAGGTGTGCAGCGGGTGAGAGAGACTTTCCAAAAAAATCAGTCTTTGTATTGGATAAGCCTTGGAAGGAGGATTCGGGAGATCATAGCTAAATAAGTCGGAGCTGAAGAGAGATGGAAGGGTCGATGATGGACAAGAGTATGGAGGTCCCATACGCTCGAAAATGGGTAGCCCACCCTCCTCATTCTAACCTTCCCATGGCATACATAATGGATATGGAGCTTTGGGTGGTGCATAAAGAACTCCATGATCAACGGAATAAGCTTTTCCACTTCACTTAATCAAAGGCGCGAAACTTCTTTTTTTAAATATCTTTTATTACCCCTGGAAACTCAAAAACTACTCCTCCAGTTTATGAACAACGCTGGTTTACGTTTTCTCTTTTTTAGCTTTTGAAAGCACAATCCTTTTTTTTATCTATATTAATTAAAAGAATTTTCCCGGTCTTACTGGTAAAGAAAAGACTGCCAAAAGGCTCATTCGAGATCCAAAAGAGTGAATAAAGATAGAATTCCATAAGATAAGTAGGGGAGAGAAAGTTCTTTTATGATTATTTTATTTTATTTAGTAAGAAAGTAGCCAAGCAAATTCTTTCAGGAATGGCTCTGAGGCAAAGTCTACGTCTATCGAAGAGATATCACATAATTTCTTCTTTTGTCTGGAAGCCTATTTTCGGTCTTAGTCTAGTTTTCTACCTTTGCCTAGTCTCGGTCCACAGAGTAGTGTAGAAGTGAGTGTAAAAAGTGGCTAAGAGTAATTAATAAGGAGAAAACATGCCTAGAGGATTATAAGTAATATTTCCTATACTTTTTTTATTCCATATATTTTTTATATTTTTAATGATGAAATCATAAGTGAATATAGAAGCATATTCTTAGGGTGCCTATTAGCATTATCTGTGTGAAGTGACTAAGCAGAGGTATGGAAAATATCTTGTTAAGCCCTAAAGGAATCTCTTTTAGCTTTAGCCAATTCAAGGCCAGTTTCACCTGTGTAAAAGTAATCTGTATCAATATTAATTTGCTTTCAAGCCTACAATATCTTTTAAGCCTTTGAGGGAGTTTTATATAATTTATTCTATTTTCGTATAGCTTTCAGAAGCAAAAAGGAAGCAAAAGACCTTGAGAAGGCTCTTGGAAAAGGCTAATCTCTAGTCCCAAGTAGACATAAGCCACTTAGGGGAGGGCTACCCAGGGTCTTTTTTTTTCTTACTTTTTAGGAAAGGTTTTAAGAGCCACCTAGTTTGAAGTACTACTCAAGTATGATGTATGCTCCTGCTTTTCTTGTGGGGGGCTTCTTTCATATGCTTTTGAGGGATTGGATTACTAGAATAGGAGGATGCTTTCTTTCTGGGAAATCCCACAAACAAAGAAGAAGTAGGCAAGGGCCCTCACAAAAGGCAGGGAAAGAGACTTTTTCAAGCAGGTAAGCAAGCCTGGCTTAATCCCTTATCTTCTGGGCATAGGACAACTAGGGGGCCCGAAAGAGTAGGAAGTAAGCTAAGGTTCTTAAATTTATATATAGTGGATGCTCTTTCCTATCTTTGCTTTTGTTTAGCACCATATAATGAATAAGCTAAGCTCCCATAATAGTGTACGAGTAGTTGCTAGGAGTGGGAGAAAGCCAGTTACAATTTCATGCGTTGCATTTATCAGGTCAGTTCCTTTTTCTAAACATGTTGGAAGGCAATTTGCGCGGGAGGTGAGTATGAGTAAGGTAAAAGAAGACAAGCTAAGAGGAGTAGGGGAAGAAAAGAGAGCAGGGGTTTAGTGCCATGGGACTCTTACGCAATCTCTCCTTTAGCGGTAGGCAAGCCGATTATTGAGCTAAGAATCCGTCCTTCTTTTGTTTTGAGAGCCCATTTTTCCCCTTCGTGGAGAATTGGGTTGGAGTTTTCTATGGATATGTAGTGGTTTATTATGTCTTGTCTTTGGGCTAAAGCAGATATGGGGCTTGCGGAGTTAAAAAAGATGAAAAATGTCTCTTCTATCCTGTGAGTGAATCACTGGAAGATACCTATTTTCTTACCTATGTCTTCCCCCTGTAGAAGTAGTAGAATAAATAACTAGTTGTATAAGTCCCAATGGGGGCATGCCCACTAGTCAACTCAATAGGGGGCGGAGCTTATAGGGTGAGGGCTTGACCTTTCTTTTTTTCTAAGTGCTTTATAAGCCTCTCACATTAGAGTGCTGTGGGAGTTCTCTACCTGACAGCTAGTCTTAAGGTGAGTAGCCCATCCAATTATAGTCTCCGGATAAGAAAAAAAGTATGGTAGGACTTCTCTCATTGTATAAGATGTGCAGTAGTCTTTTATTTACTTTTATTCACCTTTGCTTACATAGCTAGTTGCTTTCTGGAGTAGCTTGTGGGATGTATTCCTTGGAATGACCTTTGCAGCTTGTGTAGCAGTTCCAGTAGAGGTAGGCTATAGGTTCGCTCTATAGAAAAAAGCTTATAGTAAGACAGACTTCCCTGATAAAACAAAATAAAACCTTGTAAGAGCATGCCTAGAAAAAGAAAACAAGGGCGACTAAGATATCTCACTTTTTAGCCCCTTACCAGAAAAGAAAATAAAAAGGTGAGATTGGACAGGTAATATCCTAGTACATAAGGAAAGACTGACACGGATACTTTCTTGTAAGCGTAAGGGGTGGGCTCCCCCACTGAATTGAAAGGAGAAGGAATAGACCACCATACAAGGAAACTGGAACTGAAGGGCCTGCACTGGATTTATGAGAAACCTTTTGAGGGAATGGAACCTCGAAGCACGTCTTCAAAGACTGACTTTTCCTTTTACTGATCGTGCATATATGGCTAAGAGAAAAGAAGGAGTACGCCACTTCTATTTCTAATAAAAATGTGGGGGCTTGACTGACTGTTTATGACTAGTTCCTCCACTCCACCTTAGTCTCTAAAAGAAAAGGAAAAAACTTAAAAGAATAAAAAAACCATCATCTATCATTCCTAAAGAGCTTCGCTCGCGCTTACATATACGTATAATATAAGAGGTAGTTCAGGTCTTCTGTTGTCAGTTCATAAGAAAGCTTTTCTTCCTTCCTAGCCTTTCTTTATTGGAAAGACCTGGTTGGAATAGGCAAACTAATAAGTCGTGGTGTGTCTATCGATTATCCCAAGCTCGACTCCATGGACAAACTATCCTCGTAAGGGGGACTAGGGACCCACTCTTCTTTTGTGCCACGAGGTTAAGCCATTACACCAATTCTGTTCCTACGCGTACTACCCAGCTGACTCTTCTTCTTTATTTTTCCCATCCAGCTTTCCTCAAGAAAAGGAGTGAGTGTACTTCTTCTTTAATTGAGCTCCTTTTTATACAGGATGTTCTATGAGTTGTTTTTTGTTACTTGTAGGTGTTATCGGAGATAGCAGCCATGTCGCTCACATAGCTATATGGTGTGCTTGCTTAAAAATACCCCTGCAGAGTTCAAAAGGGGAGTCTTTTTTCACTTTTTGTTTGTGAAAAGCAGCTTGACCTACCACAATAAGAAAATGGCTAACTCTGCCCACGGATGTGAGAGTCACACACCCAGCTCAACTTGAGCAAAAGCTCATTTTGGTCTTTTGGCGGTGTCCATCCTCACTTAACATGGCATCGATGTCATCGGTTATAGTAGGGGTTGGTCTATGTATGCTATGATATACAGTCTAATTGGTCATAATAGAAAGAGGTTCCTGGAGCGAAGTAAGATCTCAGAGCTTTACGCTTGCTCCTATAATGAAGGAGGGGACAGGGGCATTTTCACTATTGAGTTAGCACTTTCGGAGCGAAGGCAGCTCAACTGAGTTGTGGAGAGGGGTGGCAGGAGAATTTTTATTGGTATGGATTCCAGGACTATACTTTTAGGAAGAGTCTAGTTGATAAGATTCACCACTCACAGGAAGAATTCAAGTGAAATTGTTTTTGAGTTAAAAGAAGACGCCTCCAACTACTTTACTTAGGGGAACCTACTCTTCTTCAGTTGATAAAGATGAATAAGAAGAATCTATTGCCTCCACTTCAATACATTACAAAGAAGCTAGTCGCTAGTTCAAATAGGCACTCCCCAGCCAGCAATCATATGTTGAGTAGGAGCTCGTTCATCAACCTGTGAGCGGAAAGACCCAAAAAGTTTAAAATATGTACAAGAGCAAGCCAAAAACCTAACCTCTTTACCTATTCCCTTAAACAGACAGGCACAACAGTTGGTATTGGCTTATTACCACACCTGTACGATTGATTGCTTCAAGGCTTCGCACCTTTCTAATGCTACGAAGCTCTATTATTATAGTATAGTCCTATGCGGGGGAGCATGAAAAAATCTCGTTCTAGTGGGCTATTTCTCCTTGAAGAGTGTACATTTAATAGCGGATCTCTGCCTGATTGGCTTTCTGAACCAATTAATCTCAGGAAATAATCTCACTCAAATACATGAGTTTTCTGAGCAATTGGATCCGGAAAGACAAAACAAAGGGGTGCACTCCATGTGCGCATTCGAGAAGGGTTTTCCAATGAATGAAAAGAAACCCGAGGTGCGGAGTTTAGTTCCTGAGAGAATAAAAAATGGTTTCATCTATCTATGGTACCTATCACTCTAAAAATTTCTACCTTTCAACTCTCTTATCGCCATCATAGTCGAAATACTACTGATAGTCGGTCTTCTTCGGTTCCTTCTACTCTTAGTTTAGGTTTTGGAATGAAGATCAGTTTCGGGGTGTAAAGTTCATATTCGACTTCCAGGTAAGTAGTCTATCTTTATTTGAGGGATGGTATAGAAGTTCCTTTATAGCTAAAGTAGATACATGAGTAGACGTAACTCTTTTTTACGAAATATCTATTCCAATAGTAACAATTGATGAAAGACCATTTTTTGAGGCATTTTGTGGATTTGATTCTTTCAATACTGGTTCCGATGAGTGCAATTTCAATTATGCTTCTATTGCTATTTGCTATTAAGTAGTGGATAGAATTACATACTGAATGAGTTACGCATTTGGAATGGCAGTTCAAACAGTAACTTCAGTATGGGATTCTGGTCAAAGGGATAAGAGGTATGGGCTATCTGTTCCTCTTTTTGTCTTTGTTTTGCATTCTTATTCTTTCTTTTTGGGTACCTGGCAGAGCAGATAGAGGAGAACTTCGGCTATCTAGGCTTACCCTCACCCATCATTAAACTCTCTAAATGAAACTATCTAAGGGCCAGATATCTCTCTACGTATGGGCGAACTATCCCCGTAAACACACACTGAACCACATCTTGGTCTAACCAATCACTTTGTTTATAGTACAACCCCTTCCAAAATTCAGCCTTGTCGTTCTCTTCTCTAAAGTAAAGCAAGTAGACTACTACTCTCGGATCATATCTCTTAGGCATTTCACTAACTACTAGAGCAGTAGGCCATTGACTGCATTACTTCTTCCTGTGTACTCCCTCAGGGAAAAGACCTGGGCTAGGCAGAGATGTTAAAGATTTCGTTTCGACGACTACCATTGAGCCTTGAGATAGTACCAGAAAAATCTTATGATAAGAATTGAAAAAGAAAAAACTTTTATTTTATTACTCGGAGGATACCTGGACTGATTGTACCAAAAGATCCAATCCTGCCCGGCAACAGCATCACAAAACAGTAGACAGACACAATAGCATCCATAACTATTAGGGAGGGGATGGAAGTTCCAGTAGACACTTAAGCTTCCTTCTTTTTCATATAGTACAGGACAATTGCCAATCCTGCTCCTCTTATTGATTACGCAGTTAGAATAAAAGCTCAAGCAGTTCATGCAGCAGTCAGGGAGGTTGTTAACTACAGGGATCCCTTTCTTCCTCAGCTCTGGTTCACCCGCTGGTATTCTAAAGCTGGCATAAGACCATATCTTGATGTAGAGCCAACCAAGTCAAAAGTAGCATAACATATATCCTATCTCCTAGCTACATATTTCTTTCTCAAATAGAGAGAATGAGATCACAAGCGAAGGGCTGAAGAGAATAGTATGTAGCAAGCGTTTTTCTACATGAACTGAAGAAAAATATCATAGAATAGGAATAGAGAAGGAACTTATCCTTAGACTTTTGGAGTTTTGGCTTTGGTTTAGACCAGTACTAGTCGGAGAAGTGAGAGCACCAGGTTGGAAGATGCTGGTTCGAGAGGACCTGAAAAAATGCTAGTAAGAAGGAGGCTAGTTTGCTAGGTTATAGATCTTCTCCCTTATGCTTTATATAGGAATCCCCTAAATTCAAATAAGATCTTTCTCTACGCCGTCAAAAGCCTAATTGAGACAAATTAGCTCTTACAGTTCTCCGGTCTTTGCTCTTGAAGATCCGCTCTTGAGAACCTCTATCTCTTTCTTCAAAGCCTCATTCGATGCCTGTCAGTCTTACAGTATATTACCCGTAAGTTCATCTTCTTTGATAAGATATTAGTCAGCCTCAGCAATCCAAGTTCAAGCAGGTTCTCAAACTTCGGAGGTGGCCTTACCTTACTTCCTTTTTAAAGCAAACATGTGGACATAAAAAAGAATTGAATTGATAGAATAGAGGAAGATTAATGTGCAATTGATTCTATACCAGCCAATTCAATTATTTAGCTACTTCGAAAAAACTGACTATTATGGCTACGTAAGGGGACTGGCTCGCCAGAGAGCTAAGTTCTTTTTACCACTTGACTAGAGTAGCTAATTGGCTTCCTTGCTTGCATGTCTTATAGCGAACTAGACTGAAAATTTCTTATATAAAGAAAAGTTATGTCTTTCTTCTATTAGTAGTATAGTGAATCAAAAAGCTTCACCTTAAGGTGCTCATTCTAATGAGCCGGTCACCTGTTGGCTAAAAAAAAATCGTACTTTGGAAGAAATTAATCTATAGACGAGTCTAGATTAAGTTACTGATCCTCCTCTTGACTTCTTAAAATGTTATTCTGGTTCTACCTGATCTAGTGCATTCATTCTCATGAGATTGCTAGACCCCGATGCATCAAGGAACTACTAGAGGTTCTAGAGCAAGTCAAGAAATGGGCGGGGCTCTTTCGCCTGCTGAAATCAAGAAAGTAGCACATTGATCAGTAGATAGAGAATCGAACAAGTTACGGGAAAGAGCTAGTAGTATATCATATAATAAGATAAAGGCTGGACATTCATACTCAGAAAAAGCTCTTCTTTCGCTATCTCCGAACACTACTGGGACCACGCCTTTCTCGATGCAACTATAAAGGAAAAGATGGACGCATGATGAAAATTTGAGATCTATACTCACTATAGTTTTACGAAAAGGATGTGTTAAGCATAAAGCCTAAGTAGCATGATTGAGCCCTGCAGTGGTAGAACCTGGCGAACCGGGCTTAGTACCTCTCTTATCTCTCCCGACCTCTCACTATATTACACTATTATATATATATATCCAATCTCTGCTTATTCAGCTAAGCCGAACATTAGACGTAAATAGAACACTAAACACTTACAACATCTTTAATTTTAACCATTCACCACGCAATAAAAGTACTTATAAGAAAGTAGTTGAATTGATATCAATTTCCATGTTAATTGAGTGGAGTTGCTCAGAACAAGGTTTGGGGGGCAGAAGGGGACTTTTATCTTTCTTTTCTTATTCAATTGAGAATTTAGATAGTTAGAGGGGCAGATCGTTCCTCAAAGCAGCCATTATCTTATATACGATGCCACTTGCCTAAAACCCACACAATTACTTAACCTTTCATTTCTAACTTCGGCCTATCATCTTATTTTTTTTTAGAAAAAAGAAATTCAAATGAAATGATTTGTAAAGTTTCGCGACCTAGAGTGCATCCATGTCTTAGCCTTATTTGATAAAAAGGGGCTGTTGTTCCCCTAGCATTACCTAGACTTAGGACTTAGGCCCCTTTACAGATGTTAACAATCGTAGCTTCTGAAACTGGAGCTATTCTTATGATAACTGAAGGAAATTTGAGTCAGGCCACCCCAGAAAGACCAATCTCTTCCTTTAATATGCTAATTGCCCACTTAAGCTTGAAAAGAGCAGATTCATTCAAGCAAGCTAATCACATTTCCCTTTCTAGGGGCCTAAGTCTAGTACGATGTCATTACTCTCTTTTGCTCCCTCACTCTTTGAAGAAGAGCGAACAACTGATCTTTCCTGGTCCTTTCGAACCAGATATTTCAAAACCTGGAAAAAGACTTTGGCTCCGATTCGATCACGAAAGCAAGAAAAGGCTACTGACTATTCCAATGCTACATAAACCATCTGCTCCTTCCTGTGCTACTGATTCTTCTATATAAGTGAATAGATCTTTGTGATTCAATCGATTCGATTCTCGTTCTCACCCTCAAGTCAAGTCAGGAGATACCTTGAGAACAGTGAAAGCATCATCCTATTAAATGTTGAAGAAGGCTTTGTCTTGCCCCTTCCCATGTCCCATGGTAGGCTAAAGCAGAAAGAGAGAGCAGTCGTCACCTTCAAGCACTAAGTCAAGAAGTCAAGCAGCACGTTAATAATAAGATAGAAAAGAGCTACCTTTTTCTCACCCTTAGTGAACTTTCCTTAAAGACAGA
Source organism: Excoecaria agallocha (assembly GCA_037975025.1). Taxonomy (NCBI): domain Eukaryota; kingdom Viridiplantae; phylum Streptophyta; class Magnoliopsida; order Malpighiales; family Euphorbiaceae; genus Excoecaria; species Excoecaria agallocha. Next base: position 23,734,561 of record CM075807.1, on the reverse strand, counting down.
CAGAAGCGTATCCAACCCCGTTCTTTTGGTAGAAAGTCAGATTCCATAGGCTAGAGTATCGCTCTACCCTTTCTGTGCTCATATTGTGCTCATATAATGTATATTTGCTTAGTTCATAGACTTTCTGTTTCTACCCTTTGAGAAAGTCTCTAGGCATGGAATCATAGACCAAGAGGTTCACTAGCAAGGAAAAAAATCTATGACTTAGTTCCAGCCTTCACCCCATACTCAGATTGGGTGATTGGATTGCTGCAGACATTTCTTACAGTGCCGTCATAACACATGACCACATCTCGAAGGATGGCCATTAAGTTTTTTGAACAACGTTCCAGGTTCAGACAATCCTCTCGATGAGTGGATGATAACTCCTCTGATAAAGCTCGAATGAACCATCCCCTCATGCGGATCTCACTTGAAGGTTTAAGAACATCCTGTTAATGAGTTCATCCCAACTGTATGGGACTGAAGCCCATGTTATCTTTGCATCCTGCTAGCGAGTCCTCCACCTTCATTTAGGTCATCTGATAACAAGGAGACTAGCCTAGTGACACTGCGGGTCAGTAGGGAACAAGGCAAGGTGATGAAATCATTGAGAGGTTTAGGGATTAGACGGCTTCAACTAGTGTTCTCTCTTGGGGGGCTAGTGGGTCCTTAAGCGACTGCTTATATTAGTGTCTAGAGTTCCCTTCTTTCGGTGTAGTGGCCTGAAACTTTTTGTTATGGGGACCCCAGTTCTCAATCAAAAGAAAGAGCCCTAATAGAGTGTTTTTTACGAGGGAAGATTTGAAAGACAAGATGTTTTTATTGGTTATAGAGGGGCTTGTTTTCTAGCAAATATTAATATTAGTTGCGACTAGTTGAGTTTTCCTTCCTTCCGTACATAAGGGAAGCCCGGGGCGAAGAATGGAGAGTTTCTTAAAAATCTGTACTTAATTCACTACGTTTGCTGCCTAGGATCCACAAGGAGCTTCTCTTAGCTGACAACCGGCAAAAGCTAGCAACAATACTCAAACTTCTTGCTTTGGCCGCTTAAGGTTTAGGATGGTCTTCTCAAAATAAATAACTAAGGAAAAGGAATCTTTCCCATTCGTTTACTTATTTTTTTTCTCTTCATTCCAAAAAAATGAAACTGGCAAGAGAGGCATTTTCAGAAATGGAAACGACGCTATTATGACTCCTCTTTCGAAGCAACAAGATGCCAAAAATAAGCTTATACCTATTTTTTAGTTATGCTTTAAACAGCTGGCAGCAAGACGGAATACGGAAAGGAGCTTCCCACACTACTCAAACTTCAGGCTAAAGCCCCTGCTTTAAAGCCTTCTTGCACAGCTTCTGCCTACCTAGCAACCTTACTCTATAGCACGCCCCCTTTCTTACTAGCTTGGGCAAGCTTTCACTGAAAGAAGACTTATGGCTTTTCACGCTGAACTTCTCGCTTTTTCTATTTCTATATAGAATAGGATCAGGTGGTCACTTCATATTATTCTCCTGAGCTCATAGGATTGACGTAAGGGGGTTGGGTGGAGGTAAGAAGGATGTTTCATTGATCAATCAATTCGACGAAAAGAGCTGAACCCTATCCCTGAGGAGAAGAACATGCAGCAAGAATGTGCTACCCAACCAAAGAGTAATCGACCCTCCCCTAAAAGCTGAGAGCAGTTCAATCCGATGTTTGTAAATATAAATATATTATATATTATTATATATATATGGAAATAGCAATCTTTGCATTATAGACTATTAATCTTGCTCCTGAATTCGATGAAGCTAATAGCGGAAAGAAAGGCTTCATTATGCTAGAAACTACCGAGCCCTCATTCACTAGGGAAGAATGCGGCCTAGTGGCTATATACTATAACCTCTTCTGTTCTCCCTGTGCCACTGAAAGAAAGGAAGCTTTGCTCTCTTTCCTGGCATGCACAAAGCCTAGCTAGTGGCATTCTGACCTTGCCTAGCATCCACTCCCGGATCACTGTCAGAACACACAATTCAATTAGATTTCCGACTTCTTACCTGCTGCCAAGAGTTGTGGTTCATCTTATGGAATGGGAACTGCTCCTTACGGGCTTAAGTTCCAAAGGTCTTTTTCAGGAAAGAAAGCTTAAGGCCCATAATGAATGAATAAGGAAGTTGGTTACATCCTTCTTTGTCAATACTACTCCTTTGTGCGGGGTTGAAGGCAAATTTTTATTCTATTAAGGAGATTGCTTCCGAAGCCTATACCTATAAGGAGGATGATAGAAGGCAGAATTTTGAAGATTAGTGGGTTTCTAAGAAGGCAGTGGTGTATCATCCAAAAGAAAATGGTTCACTACAACATTTCCAACTCAATCATATAACCAGACTTTTAGTAAAGTACAGATAAAAAAAGAAGGAATTGTTGAACTTCATTAAAAGGCAAAAAGGGAAAAAATTTCAAAAGCAAAGCAAATGTGGGCCTTAGCCCAATTCACCCGATTTACCGAGAGTGAAGTTCGGGGAAGAGATTCTTTATTTATTACTTAGTCTTTTTCTTTACTTTATCCTATACTATGATCTTCTTAAGACTATGCATATATTTTACTAGTACCTCCTGGTGAAGTTTATTTGGCTTGAAGACTAGAGAACCAAAAGAAGGAAGCTACGAGGGAAATAGTGATGGATAAGTGCTACCGGGATCCACTTTCTTTCCCCCTACACTGAAGACCTGGAGACTCTCTAGCTTTTTCAAGCATATATATTCAGGGTTGATGACTTTTCTTACTTGCTGGGTTGAATCTTCAATACAGTAGTTCTTTCTTCGAGAGTGCGATGTGGGCCGACTGCTATATACGTTAGGCTGAGATGGAATCCTCTTCCCTCTCTGATCCCTTGGGCTGCTTGCTACTGCTACGCCCTTTCTGACATGTCCACATTAACATTCAATACGGGTGTGATCCACCTTCTTTACTTTTTCCGCCTTTCTAAAGTGCTTTGACTTGTCTTACTTGAAATCTATTTAGCGGTGAGCATCTCACTCCCGGATCACTGTCTATATCTGCCTTATTTTCAAACCTTCTTGCCAAAGGGAAGACTTAGCTTGGCCTATAGGATGCTTTTCTTCTAGGTAAAGCTCTTTCTTAAAGGCATGAAGAGAGAATTTTCCCATTGTAATGAGAAAGGGGTATTCGCCCACTGATAGAATGAAGTGGGCGGTGGTGATGTCAAAATTTGCACTCTTCTGTCTTTAGTAATGAGTCTACTAGTTTCTTTGCTCCTACTCGGTCTTTCTTTTCTATTTTCATTTTAACTTTTTTCTTCTTTCTTTCATTCAGGTTTTTCTTTTAGTTTTCCTTGTAAATCGTAAAAGAAATTGCGAATCAATTCAAATTGTGAATGGAATCTTCAAAGAAAAAGAAATTCTTATGCTTATCTAAATATAGTAGAGATGTTAGAAGGAGCTAAATCAATCGGCGCGGGAGCTGCTACAATCACTTTAGCGGGAGCTGCAGTAGGTATTGGAAATGTCTTCAGTTCGTTGATCTATTCAGTGGCATGAAATCCTTCCTTAGCTAAACAATTATTTGGTTATGCCATTTTGGGCTTTGCTCTAACCGAAGAAATTGCCTTGTTTGCTTTAATGATGGCCTTTCTTATCTTATTTGTATTCTGATCGGACTTATACTTAGAAGTTATACTTATAAGATAAGAGGGGAATAAGCTCTGCAAAGCAGAGGGGGGCCCTGCTCTGTGGGAAGAGTAACTAAGCGATAAGGTTAGTGAGGTTCCCGCAAAGTGAAAGAAATTTCATTATAGTGGGAAGAAGACAAGTGGGAGCGAGCTGAGCTTTAGCCAAGCTAGTTCCAGTGGTGGGTTGTTCTTCATGGCCCCTTTCTTTCTTTACATAGATCAAATTGAGTCCACACCTTATTATAAGAGGAAGTCGGCCATCATGCCTTATTTTCTTCATGCCTTATTTTTCTTTTTCGACTTGCATGTGTTAAGCATATGGCTTGTGACACACATTTCTCGATTCAGCGAAGGGCTGTACTGAGGCTTTGTTAAAAAACAACTTCATCTCTCTTCTTTATGATTTATGATTTTTTAAATTTCCTAGGTAAGATTAAGTAGGGACGAACGAGCTTATCATGTTAATACCCCAATACATCATGATCAGTTCCTTTCCTTCGAAAAGTTGAACAGCAGTCTAACTTGGAAAAGAAATCCTGTCCTTTGGTTGTTCTGGTCGGTTTAAAAAATGCTTTAGTTAATACCACTCCGTGGGCTTTGCTGCTCCCTTAGACACAGATAGGACAGGAACTAGTATTTTAAAAAGCCAAGACTTATTATTCTATACCCGATTTAAGGATATTCCAGTGAGACTTTTTCGCTTCCTTCTTTATGCTATTAGATCCTGACTCAGTTCAGTAAAAATAAAAATTCCAACCAATCCTCCTTTATTACTTTATTATAATTATAATATTATAGTACGAGAGCTCTAAAGCAGTAGCTTTCCAGAGAGTTACTATTACAAAAGAAAACTTATAAATTCGACGAGTCTCATCGAATCTAGGGTATTTTACTGCCCTAACAAAACTAGACGATGATCTTCAAAGCAAGAAAAGTGCAAAATGAGGTAGAAATGTAATTGAAGATGTCTCTAGCTCACACCACCCTTGATAGAGGATCTCAGGCTCTTACATTAGGAGCTCTCAGTCTCAGAAAGCGTTCTTTCTAGGTAGGTCTCATAGGCTGTGCTTTAGATGTGGATAGAGCCAAAGCCTAACCCAAAACTTCCCAGCTCTCGAGGCATAGGAATCCATTCCCTGTCAGCCTCCGGGGGGCCGACCCTTTAATGTTGCATGAGGAGTGCAACGAGATGGTCTCAAGAAAGGAAATTATATAATGCAGTGTTATAGAAAGCCTTCCATCCGTAGCAAGATCCGCTTCTAGCCGCCCGAGGTGGGTGCTTCCCAATCCTCGCATCTTTCGTTCCACTCCAACTATGCAAATAGTAGATCATCTTGGAAAACCACCTTCATAAACAAAATCTCCACTCCGAAAATATAGAATTTATATCATACCCACCTACTCTATAGCTCTTGCCTTCCTTTCCAAATATCTTTAATACGAAAATCCTATTTTTTAAGGCTGGGTTTGAATCTCCGTTCAGATTCAAGTTGTTTGAGTGCTTCCTCTTATGTTAAAGGGAGTGGGGGAAGAATAAATAATGTAGTTCTAGTGACCTATTTGTCTACTAAGTTAAAATATAATTTTTATAAAATTCCCCTTGATAAGAGAATTTCTCAATTCTGTGCATCAGATCTTTCTTGGTATTCAATCTCTTTTGTCATAGATTGCTAGGAGAAGAGATAGAGAAAGAGAGGGGAAGGAGTGCTAAAGCCCTTTTATTTTATTTAATAATTTAAGAGAAAGGCTGGCATGGGCTACGTAAGGTGGGTGGAGTTAAAGTGAACTTTTGATATCAAGAGAGATAGTCCTTTTTTGGCCCTACCTATTAGTAGTAATAAAGTTAAGAGCTAATGTGTTGAAAATCTAGCTAGGATGGAGGGCGTGTAAGGTTTTCGTGCTGCTAGCAGTGATTCAATTCATCAAGCAAATGGGTAGAATTTTTGTTCCGAGGGAGAGGGGTGTAGGGAGGGCAAGAATTGTCTAACCACTAGATCCGATATCCCTACCCATTTTCTTCATTTCATGGCATGGCTGGTAAATCCCAATATGGGGCATTTTAGTAGCAGTTCCTGGATAAGCTCGTATTATGTGGAGTCTTCTACCTTCGAGTCGTGGGAGACTACTTATTTACCCCCTAGGGGCGATGAAGCCAACCACCTTCGAACCCCGGGATATCCCAAATAGCCACCACCATGGAAGTAGAGGAATCTTATAGTTTTGTTTTGACCAAGTATGGAATGATTTTGTGCAACCGATCCAACTGGATGACGAACGTAGAGATTAACTCAAAGAACTTTTGAACATCCATTCCAATTTTGGCCACGCAGATAATAAGTATATAGAAAAATATGATCAAACCATTAAATTTGCAAGCTAAATTAGACAAAGTTCTTCATACTGGTCTCCTAGAAAAAAGGTTACACACCAGACCAATTTATGGCAAATCGCTATACTCTTATAAGCGAACTCTTTTCTACTAATCCCTTTAAAAGCTGGAAGTTGAACTTTTAAAAACTGGAAGTTGAAACACTTTTACAAAAACATTGAAGAAGGGGGCTTTGATAAAAGTGAGATTTTACGTAAAATCCAGAAACTCATTGAAAGGGGGAGGGGGGAAAGCTTACTCTATTTAAGCGCTAGGCCGTAAGTGCTTGTTGGTTGGTAATGTCTTTAGTTCCTTTTTGGTATAGTTTTTCTATCTACTATTTCTTTGATTTTAAATGAGAAGCGATGGAGGTTGACTGAAAGGAAGCAGGTAGGCCGCCAATGTTTTAGTTTAAGAGAGTAAGATGAATAAATCGAAGAGGAGGAGTTTTTAAGCAACTGTAAGGAGAGGAGCAAAAAGGCAGGATTGCTTGGTAAGAAAGAAAGGGAATAGTCTTCATTCTTTAGCTAAATCTGTCTAAGAAAGTGTAGAAGCAGAAAAAAGCTAAGAAGAAGAAAGCGAAGGAGTTGAATAATCACACTAGATAGCTATCTTTTATGTAATTTCATCTTATCTTACTCTTTCCTTGCTAAAAGCATTACCTGAAGTCTCGCCAAACTCGCTTGAACCACTATGCTTGGCTGCTTATGGCGCTTCAAAAGTGGCATAAGTAAGTTTTATCAGGTTGAATGAGTTAAGACCTTTGTTTAGGGAGGGAAAATGGGCTAAAAAGCCTTTGTTCAAACTCGGATAAGTGGATCAAAAGCGGTAGTCTGCTAGCGCTAAGACTAGGCCTTTCGTTTCGATTTAAGCTTTCCTTTCTTTCTTTTGGTATGGATGGTGCAGGGAATCTTCTCTTTTGTATATTCCTTTGATACGTCTCCAGACGTGGGCGGATGAAAGTCTTCGTCATTCATCTTCAGCACCTGAAAAGGCTTCTTCTTTGGCTTACGATTCGGATTCGAATGGAGATGCTATCGAGGGAAGCTAGAATGATTCGGGATCCCTTCTTTTGAAATAGACTAAATCTCTTCATTTAGTTGCCGGATCAACTCACGATGAGGACTACCCATCAGGGCGCATGAAAGCTTTTAGTTGATTAATCTGTAATTGCGTAGATAGAAAGAGCTTGATCAGACGAAACTAAGCCCTCAATAGAGGAAAGGTAAAGAAGCACAAACTTGATTTCAATCCGCGAACCAAGCAAGATTATTGGACTAGTTATTAAAGTAAAGTTACAGTGGATCAACTACAGTAAGCACTCTTCTCTTCGACAATCGCTAATGCAAGACCCGACTGAAGACTAGCCACTCAATCTAAACTAGAAAGTCGCGAAACATTCAGACCCATGTAATTTCAAGAAGAGCGTAAACTCCACCTAAAAGCAAAAGCGGGTAGGGCAGCGAAGTGCTTCCAGACGAGGAGAAGAGTGAGCTTCTTCCTTTTGTTTGGCCTGGTTGGCCCAGTTGGTGTTACGTGTGTTATCTACTTTTAGGTAGAAAGAGAGCAGGGAGCCCCTTCTCTATGCATAGGGAACCTACTATCTTATCTACTCGAACATAGCATCTTTTGGCTTGTCCTTAACCCGTTCCTGAGAGGCGCTCGATCCTCATCCAACATTGTATTTTTAAGCCTGGAGCTTAGCTTATTTGTCTTTGGCGCCAACTAGGGCATCCGGTCTGTGTGCTAGCAGGCGAATAAAAGCTAGCATGTCAGCCTTGGAAACGAGCGGCCGGGTGAACGAATTGCCAACCTAACTCACCATTCGGACTTTTTTTAGGAGAGAAAGGGATTCTTCGAGCTTCTAGGCTCTGCTGACAGTCTTCTACTTCTAGTCGATTGCTCTATGATGGGCTTCCCTATTTCCTGGGCTCTGCTCACTCGTCTACGCTCCGACCCAGCAAGTAATAATTGAAATGAATCTCACCTTGCCTGCATTAAGATTTAAAACTTGTTGTAAAAAAAAGGCAATTAATCAAAATTAATAAAAAAAATGGAAATAGTTGACTAGATGGATCCCTATCTTTATCTCTATCCACGGAGATACCTATCTATATGGATAGAAATCTATCTATGAATCGATCTAGACTATCCTCTATCTGGATAGATATGTCCTTATGAATGACTACACCGATCTTTATATGTTTTGGCCACGTCTGTTTTTGCTCCGAAGAGGAAGATTTAAATCTTTCAATCTTATATCGTGAGGGATATGGCCTATGTTAGGTCCATAAGATACCACAGCTTTTTAGTGTTCTATGATTCACCTCCGAATAATGAGTAGGTAGTTCGATCCTTTTGATTCTTCTCTTCATAGTAAACTGATGGGGGGATGCGGGGTAATAGATCAAATTACTATATAAAGAAGATTTGTAAACTATAGTACTTCTTATTCGAGTAGGAAGATTTTGGTTTTTCTCATTCTTTTTCTTCGATAAGAATATGGATTTGAAATGATACAAATTTCACTTCATTCTGTTGTGCTCAGCGAAGGAACTGCCTAAGCATACTTTTTCGAATCCAAACTTCTTTGTTCTTTCTAAGTCTTCTTCTTGCATAGAGGAACGCAACTGTTGCAAAAATTGGGATTTTAGTAGTAGGCAGCATCCCCTCTTAGTTTTGAGTAGGTGGAACCATTCTGTTTTGGTTATTCTCCACATTATTACCGGGTGATCGAGGAATTTGCCTATGATTTTTTCAACTCATATTTCGATATAGAAAGATCTCCTTATTTCTTCACCGCAGATTCTTGCGTCATTTTCTTGAAAAGAGATTAAATCACTATGGGACACTTTTAAATAAGTAATGCTTACCATTCCATTATTCACACAAACCCTTCGATGACTTACCGGCTGCCTTGCTTGAGGAATAGTTTCACAAAAATGTAGACGAACCGGAATAACGTCCGATCTTGTTTCTGGATTAAGTAGAAAAGGGATACACTACAAAAAAAATTGATTTTACCGACGGACAAAATATCTGTCGCTAAAAGAACACATTACCGACGGATTAACTATGGAATCACAAATGTGTCGGTAAAAATAAAAAATTGCAAAAATGGCGACGTTTTTAGCGACCAAAATATAAAACGGTCGGTAAATTTAGCGGAAAATAGAGGCGCCATTTTGTAGCGACGGTTTAGCAACGAAAAAACTTTGTTGGTAAGGATACAAATGATTTATGTTATGTACCGACGGAATATCCGTCGCTAAATAATGCAACATATTTTGGCACATTATTTACAGATGAAATAGCGACGGAATATGGGGAAATGGAAATAGGAATTCTTGCGACGGTCTTTCATCGGTAATCCGTCGTTATTATTTTATAATATTTTAATAAATGTTTAAAATTTTTCTTTTTAATTTTTTTTTGTAAAATATCATTTTTTCCAAATAAAGCCTAGACTAGATATTTTTTCATTTTAATTATATATAATTTTTTATGTAAAATAATTAATATATTTTAGTAATACTCCTATTTTTAATTATATATACAAAATATTTTTTGAATATTTAAATAAAAATTTGTTATATTTTGATGTGATAAGTTCGATCCATACGACTTGTATTTTTTGTTATTTAATTTTATTTTTAACTTAAATTTTTTATTATTATTGTGGATCGGGGAGAGAGGGAACCGATTGAGAGGAGGGGGGAAGGGGCGGGGAGAGAGCGATTGCTGGTTATTATTCTTGAAGAGTAATTTGGTTAGTTAGAATATATTGGATACACAATAGTAAGAGTTTGAACAAATTACTAGCCATACTTAGAAATTTATCTACCCAAATAAAAATGGATTTAAGAAAAAGGAAAGGAGCGCATAAGAGTTAAGAAAACATACTAGTTTGATTTAGGGATTAATGGATCTTGAGGTTCAATAAAAATTTTCTTTTCTTTAAAAAAAATATATAATTAGTCAATATATTTGATGGAACTTATGATGGTGGAATTAAATAATGAGGTAAATTGACCATTCTAGTTTATGTCTATTATCTGTCATGCCTATATTAGGAAGGATAATTTCATTTTTATTAAAAATGAGATGTTTAACCATAAAAGGGAAAACAATTAATGGTTTCCACATTTTCATTTTTTTTTCATATGCTTGCTAATTAAGGGTTATATTTTGTTATGCATAGTTAATGCTAAAGTTAGCTAGAACTATTAATTTTTATACATTGCAGGAAAACTAAATTTCATACTGAACAATGAATTTATAAAGACTTAGTTATTTATGGTTGAACAATGACACTACCATAAAAAAAATTTAACAGATGCCTTTAGAGGGATAACGTTGCTTAATCTTTGTAACGCCCCAAGTCAAAAGAATTCGAGAAGCATGGTTGGATCAGTTTAATTTCTAAAGTGATCCAATAAAAAAATGGTCAATTAACATAATAATAATAATAATAATAATAATAATAATAATAATAATATATCTTGGGGGAAATTCCTAGATTTTTTGGGATAAAATTATTAAGGCCACAAAAAAAAATAGATATGAAATGAAGAAAAGAAAAACGCAGGGAGAGGGGGAGGAAAAAAAAGGGAGAACGGTGGGAGGAGAAGGGCACGACGCCGCCTCCTTCATCGCCAATCGACAGCGCAGGCTACCGGCGTCTTCTTCACCACCGCCGTTGACTATCAATTGCTGGTCTGCTCCTCCGTACATGGTGCCATTTTTGCTTCTCTCTTTTTATCACGATGGAAGCTTCATCCTCCCTCTCCGGTGACTCATGATGTTGGACGGTGACCAGGCGACACCGGTGAGTTCCCAAAGGTAAGGGGATCATTACTTTGGCTGTCGTTCCTCTCCACACGCCAGCGATAAGGAGATCGGAGCTGTAGTGTCGCGATCTTCAACCTTGATTTCCGATCAACTACGACAGCGGCTGAGCGCGTGGTGACCTGCGGTGAGATGCTGGGGCTTTGATCTCCATGGCGGACAGCACCGATGAGGCTCCGACCAAACTCCGACGAAGCTCCGGTATGGAAATTAAATAGCTCAATATTTAATGACGGGCTTATTCACTAGTTAAAAGTTAATAGATTGAACTATTTTCTTCATACTAATGTCTCTTATCTGTTTATGCTATTTTTTTTACACTGTTGATATTGGTTTGAAGTTAATGGTTATGATGCAACTGAATTCATTAATATATTGCAATGTTTCTATGGATCTTTGATTGGTTTGATATCAAGCGCAACGAAGTAGTTGATTTTGGAGAATTTGTTCAATCATTATGTGTGTTTCATCCCAATGCACCTATGGGGAACAAAGTGGAATTTAAGATTAATTAATGTGATTTTCCTCAAATATTATTGAAGATTTACATATAGGGACCACACCATTCTAAATATAGAAAGAGAGTTCAATAAAAAGCTTATTATGCCAAAGATCATAATGTTAGTAACTTTACCTCACTCTTTTTTGCTCTCTTTTGTTGTCTTCAGGTAGGTATTACTTCCCATACAAGCAAGGGACTTGTATTAATTGCCACTATTATAAAAAAGATTTTAAAAACAAATAAATGATTTAATTATATTCTCATTTCCCAAATAAGTAAGAAATGAACTTGTTCCTTTCTTCACAAAGATGTTTAGCTTTGGAATAGGCAAAAAAAAATAGAAAGAAAGCAAAACCATATTACATCTAGCGCGGACATGTTCATCATATATTATGAAGAAAATAATTTAAAAAAATAAAATCAAATTCTTGGCATGTACTGAAATGAACAAAAGAATGGTATAGCTTTAGTTTCCCTCTTTTAACTAAAGTTTATACTTTCCCTCCAATGAACTGCCAGTTTATATTTTAATGTTGTATTTTCGATTGCTCTTGAAACATGGAAAGTGAAATTAATTACGTACTTGATATCCTAATTTTTATTATAAATTTGTCATCAATTAATATTCGTTATAATGAAAAGTTTGACTAATTTCCAGTTTTATTGCTTTTATAATGCTGGATGGACATAAGACATAAGTTTGACTAATTTCCTGTTTTATTGCTTTTATCCATTGTAATGTTGGACTTGACATTTCTTCATTTTTGTGAAGGCCCGGTGTTACACCATGAATATGTATATGGCTCACAATACCTTTTTCCATATTCTTATTAAGTTGAACATTTACGGTTTTCATGCAGTGGTCCATCTAGGTTTGATTGGGATCAGAATGCTTATGCTTGGATTTATAGGCGGACAAAAGCAAATTTGATGGTAGTTTTTGAAAATGAATTAGAGCAACTATGTGGTGAACCTATCAAACTTACTTAGTTGTGGTGAATTCTCTGATGTACTGATGATTTTTTCTTTCAGAACTTAGTCTCTGTTGTTTCTATTAGATTTTTGCTAGACTAATTACTTTTAGAATTTCAGTATTTGGTTTGATGCATATGACCAAACATATACATAATTCCACTTGGTTTTAATTACTATAGCAAACCAGTGCATACTTTGTTTTCTTCTTGTTCCTTAGATCATGTCTTATTGTTAATGATATATCTTTCACGAAGTTGTAACCCCAGATTAAAACTGTAACCCTAGATCTCAACTCTAAGTGTGGCCATTTAAATTGAGGCTTTATATCTAGATACAACTATGTTTCTATGACCTTTCTTGGTTTCATAGAGTTCTTTATCCTTAGTCGGATTTTTAGAGTATGATGAAACTCCAGCCATATAAGCTTTCAAGACGTTTTAGTTGACATGGTTACCATGATTTTGGAAGGTATTAAGGTACAAGATGTTGTATGGTTTCACACATGGAATTGGGTCTTTAGAACTGATAAGTCTGTGTTTAAATAAATGTAAATGACATTTATTCACATTTTTAGGAAGCGTTGGAGGTACTGCTCATTGAGGCAGGAATGCTTATATTGTTGGACATAATGGAAGAGATATGTATACACATGACAAAATGCATTAATTTTTTTCTTGATTCATAATAATAGTTTATTGAGATACAATCAGTTAGGTGTGCACACCAGCGTTTATGCTTGCATGCATGTGTTTAGATGTCTGTACTCTTTGTCTAGTATCCTCCCCGTTTATAGATTTGTGATGCTAACCACCTTCTTGTGTAATTCCAGCATAGATCAAAATCAGGCTTGACTGAACGTTTTGAGTTGTTTGTAAACAAGCATGAGGTACCGTCATTCCATCTTTTAATTTATGCTACTCTTTTTTAATAATTCATTGTTTGCTTCGTCTCTTCAATTCATGTTGCTTATGGTCGATGTCCTTGAACTGCTCAAATTTGCAATGCATATACTAAATTGAATGATCCTGTGGTACAACATGAGTGATTTGCTGAACAATTCAAGGTATGCTTTGTTCATTACAACACTTTTATTTTTAGCAAATCATTTTGAACTTCTGTTCGAAAGGGATTAATTTTTTTTTATTTTTTCCCTTGTGACTATAGCCAGTGAGCGGTTAGATCTGGAGCTGAGTTTGATTTCGTGTGATAGGGCTGGAGATGTTGTCAAGTGATGATAAAATTTTACATTATTCAGTCATTTTTGAAATAGTTGATCATTTGAGCCATTGTATTAGTTAAGTAATTGAAATGTTATAACATATAACAGATATTTTTTTCTTTTTGGTTTTTGTGGTTGTTTTTCATTTTAATTTATATATTGATTTTTTTATATAATAAAATTATTAATTGATATATACCTTCAATTTAAATTTTAGACTATTTGTATTGAAGTCATTGTGTTTTGTAAAGGGGAATATATAATTCAAAAAATAAATAAAAAATTATTTTTACCGATAAAATACCGACGGATATATCTGTCGCTGTTTTTTTTAAATAAATTAATATTTTGTATTAATTAAATTTACCGACGGAAATTTCGTCGGTAAAAAGTCAAATCGACGAAATATCCGACCATTTTTTAGCAAAACTACGGATGGAATATTTTTATATTTCTATCGGTAAAATCTGTCGGTAACTCTTACCGATGGATTTTTTCGTCGGTAATTTGGTACCTACAAGCATTTTACGGATGGAATAATTCCATCGGTAATCCATTAAAAAACCGTCGGTAAGGCCTTTTCCGTCGGTAAAATAAATTTTTTTTGTTGTGATATATGAAGTTCATTTTGTTCCTCTATGCATCTCTGTGATGGGTAAATCCCCATGAAAAAGGGTTAACTTTCGTGTAGTTTGTGATTGGATGTAACTGTTAAGATTTTCTCTCAGATAAATCTTTCTTTTAATATCATTCTTCTTCTTCCGAAATCTTCGGAGAATACGGCATTGTATTATTGTAAGTTCTCTTTTCCGAACATTTCCTAAAAGTAGACGACAAGTTTTAAAGCTTAAAAGGGCCATGGTTGAATCCAATCTTTCTTTTTCGCCACTCGCATATCCCGAAGACACTTTGAAAGTGCCCCAGTGTACTTCTTAAATAGTTGTTTGAGGAGAGAAGGTGAGGGCTTTCCTCACAGATTCAATGGGAATGGGATTTTTCATTCAGCATAAGATTTTATAAGATCCTCGGTTATTTGTATCAACCCTTAATTTAATAAGGTTTAGACTTGCTGCAAGTTGAGCCATGGCCTAGTTCTTCTTTCTATGTTAGTGTTCTGAGTCCTTTGTTCTTGGAAGGAGGAAACCTCTCTGATAGTTCTCTACTCGCAACTTCTTCCTTTCCTAATAGTAGCTTTTGCCTTCACGTAACTTGTTTAAGAATTTCCAGTATTCCTCTAAATGCTAGGTTTAATCCTCGTTTTATGTGTCATGCTGGGCGACCCCATTAGGCTAGAGTACTTCTTTTTATAAAAAGCCTTCCATCCGTAGCAAGATCCTCTCCTAGCCGCCCGAGGTGGGTGCTTCCCAATCCTCGCATCTTTCGTTCCACTCCAACTGTGCAAACAGTAGATCATCCTGGCAAACCACCTTCGTAAATAATATCTCCACTCTGAAAATATAGAATTTATATCCTACCCACCTACTCTACAACTCTTGCCTTCCTTTCCAAATATCTTTAGTACGAAAATCCTATTTTTTTAAGGCTGGGTTTGAATCTCCTTTCAGATTCAAGTTGTTTGAGTGCTTCCTCTTATGTTAAAGGGAGTGGGGGAAGAATAAATAATGTAGTTCTAGTGACCTATTTGTCTACTAAGTTAGAATATAATTTTTATAAAATTCCCCCCGATAAGAGAATTTCTCGATTCTACGCATCAGATCTTTCCTGGTATTCAATCTCTTTTGTCATAGATTGCTAGGAGAAGAGATAGCGAAAGAGAGGAGAAGGAGTACTAAAGCCCTTTTATTTTATTTAATAATTTAAGAGAAAGGCTGGCATGGGCTACGTGAGGTGGGTGGAGTTAAAGCAAACTGTTGATATCAAGAGAGAGAGTCCTTTTCTGGCCCTACCTATTAGTAGTAGTAAAGTTAGGAGCTAATGCGTTGAAAATCTAGCTAGGATGGAGGGTGTGTAAGGTTCCCGTGCTGTTAGCAGCGATTCAATTCATCAAACAAAGGGGTAGATTTTTTGTTTTGGGGCAGAAGGGTGTAGGGAGGGCAAGAATTGTCTAACCACTAGATCCGGTATCCCTGCCCATTTTCTTCATTTTATGGCACGGCTGGTAAATCCCAATACGGGGCATTTTAGTAGCAGTTCCTGGATAAGCTCGTATTACGCAGAGTTTTCTACCTACGAGTCATGGGAGACTACTTTACCCCCTAAGGGCGATGAAGCCAACCACCTTTGAACCCCGGGCCATCCCAAATAGCCACCACCACGGAAGTAGAGGAATCTTATAGTTTTGTTTTGACCAAGTATGGAATGATTTTGTGCAACCGATCCAATTGGATGACGAACGTAGAGATGAACTCAAAGAACTTTTGAACATCCATTCCAATTTTAGCCACGCAGACAATAAGTATATAGAAAAATATGATCAAACCATTAAATTTACAAGCTAAATTAGACAAAGTTCTTCATACTGGTCTCCTAGAAAAAAGGTTACACACCAGACCAATTTATGGCAAATCGCTATACTCTTAGAAGCGAACTCTTTTCTACTAATCCCTTTAAAAGCTGGAAGTTGAACTTTTAAAAACTGGAAGTTGAAACACTTTTACAAAAACATTGAAGAAGGGGGCTTTGATAAAAGTGATATTTTACGTAAAATCCAGAAACTCATTGAAAGGGAGGGGGGAAAGCTTACTCTATTTAAGTGCTAGGCCGCAAGTACTTGGTTGTTGGTAATGTCTTTAGTTCCTTTTTGGTATAGTTCTGCTATCTACTATTTCTTTGATTTTGAATGATAAGCGATGGAGGCTTACCAAAAGCAAGCAGGTAGGCTGCCGATGTTTTTGTTTGAGAGAGTAAGACGAATAAATCGAAGAGGAGGAGCTTTTAAACAACTATAAGGAGATGAGCGAAAAAGGCAGGTGACCGGTGTCTAGCAAGTGTACTAGACCGACTAGTAATATAGGGAAATAAGATTATGACCCAAAATATTGAACCTAAGGGAAACTTGTGCTTGTATGTGCTATTTCAATTTCAAAACCAATTTTGTGTGTAAGGAGAGAATAGAAATCCCAAGGTTGTGATGATTTGAAAACAATAATTTTAAAACTAAATTAAAATAATTGAAAAAGCTAAAGTAAAGAAGAGATTTATTGAAAGCAAGTAAATTGAATGAGATAAAAATCAATGATAAAGACAACTTTCACTAAAGGACTATCCACCTTAACAAATATTGTTATGACTTAATTAAAAGAAAACATACAAGTGATTATGGAAAATTCAGTTTAATAAACCTAGATAACTTTATTCAAGATTACCATTCCAAGCATTAAAACTCTCTTATTCAAAACAATTCAATACTTAGCATAAGGAACTGAATTAAGTCTCCTAGATGTCTATTAAAACCTTTCTCAAGAGTTTTAACTTTCACCTATTCTTGGTTACCCTTTTCTTAATCTTAACTTACTCAAATTAACACACAATTATAGCTTATTCAGATTATAACCATGCATTAATTCAACTAAATTAACCTAAGAGCATGCAAATCATTAATCAACTTAAACCAATTAATTAACCAATTCTTAATCAACTTAAAATTGAGAAAAGACAAGACTATGTTTAAGAACCAAGAAATAATTAACTTGTATTAAAATTGAAGAACAAACTCAAGTCATAACAATACAAGTCAAGGATTCAAGTATCCTTTAGCAAAAGTTAAAGAAAACTACTCACAAACCATTCTTAAAACTAAAAAACAATGTTTTGAAAAAACTGTAAAAACAAATAACGTAAAAAACTAAGAAAACAAAGCTTAATTCTAAGGATTAATTCTAAAGATTGATGCCCCTTCTTCTGTGTTTTGGACTGCTATTTATAGGCAAGAATTGTAATAGACTCCTTGTTAAACTCCAATCACAAAATAGGAATCAAATTCTGCTAAACAGGAAGCTCAAAAATCCTTCGCGATATAGGAGAGTTAGATCACGTGGCCACGCTTCAATATGCCTTCCTTCACACGTGGGCACATCCCATTTAGTTCTTCTTCCACACGTGGCCACGTGTGGTCCTTTACTGGGAATCCACGTGGTCACGTGGTCTTCACAATTGCCTTCAATTGCCTTCATATGGCTACGGATCCTTTTGCTATTTTCTTTACTTCTCTTCACATGGCCATGTATTTTCCTACTTTCTTCTTCACGTGGTCACGTGTGGAATTCTTTAATACTTTCACGTGGTCACGTCTCAAGGCTCTGGACTGGACACTGGTTTTCTCGCCTAATTTCTTCATATTTATACTTTTAGCCCTAAACTTTGCCCTTTTTGTACTTTAAACCCTTTTATATCAATTTAAACCTGAAAATCAAACAAAACACAGAATTAACCTTAAAAACATAAATATTACTAAATTAACTCTAAATTAACCTAAATCAAACCAAAACAACTAAATAACTTAACTAAAAACATATCAAAAACTATATATATTTCACACTTATCAAATACCCCACACTTAAACCTTGCTTGCCCTCAAGCAAATCAGAACAAACCCTCCTTCAAAACCATCAAACTTGTATAAAGATATGCAATTTTAAAACCAAGCTTAGCATTTCAACACAAACACTTAATATAACTCTAAATAGATTAACTTCAATAAGAGAATATAAGCTGGTTTCCTTGAGTGTGTGCAAGACCAAATCATTTTAAGTAATTTTGAAAATAAAAATATCAACATAACTAGGTAATGAAGTATAGAATATATGAATGCATAAGCATACAATTTGTTTCGTGCTTGAAACTCTAGAAACACAATAGGCCTCTCCTTTAGCACCAGAACCCGTAGGTCATCTCCGCTAAACAACTCAAAACAAACTTAAAATCATATAGGTCTTACAAAGGTTGTAATGGGGCTAAGGGTATGTTTATCAAAGAATGGATAAAAGATAATCAAAATGAATATTAAGACCAAATAGATTACAAAAATCCCAATAACTTAATCTATAAATATTTTGCTCATCCTTGCCTTGATTCCAAACTTTTTTATGCTCTTTCACCAAGAAGTCAATATTTTTCCATTTTTCCTTGTACTACCCCACACTTATATTTTTTCATATTTGCTAGTTCTCTTTTTCCTTTCTTTTTTCCTTTTCTCAAACTTCAAACGTTTTTTTTATACTAGCCTTTACAAGCTAACCTCAAGGTAATACAAGGTATATTTTCAATTGACTTCATCAATAACTTTGTTAAAACTTTCTTACTACACCCAATAAAACTTTACTCTTTTCACTCATTCCTTTAATCCTAAAGTGGCAAATTCCATAGGGTGAGATAAAAGCTTTTTAGGTTATATGGTTAAATCTTTAGGTGTAACAAGAAAATATTAATGGTACGCATTAAGCATACCCTTATAAGCTCAAAATGGTTAATCAAAGAATAATTTCATCAAGGTAGGACACAATTTTTAAGAGAGTTTATCAAGAAAATTATTGCCTAGATCATTTTCTAAGTTGCTTGAGTTGTTCATATGCTTTGAAGGGTGATGAGGAAGGCTCTAATGCTCTAAATTTTCTTACTTCACTACTTTATTGCATTGATTTTTTCCAAGTTAAAAACTGGTCTAAGTGCTTTTTAGAGTTTGGAAACTAACAAATATTTATCAAGTTGAAGATTAACCCATCCAAAGGCATATTAAACAACATAAATGTTCTCTTGCTAAGCAAAGGTCCAAAACATGCATATTCCATATCCAAGTTCAAAGTGTTCAAGTTTTGAAGTCAACTAGGGCAAACTAAGTTTTCATGTAAATTAAATGAAAAAGGTGAACTACATAAGTCTTTAATACATTTTTCAAACTAAAACCTAAACACAATAAAAGAAAAGAAAAAAAACACAAAACACAAAAATAACAAAGTTTGATTCATGAAAAAGAAAAGTAAAGTTGAAAACAAACTCCCTGAAAGGAGGCTACCCCCTCCTCAAAAGTTTGTTGTCCTCAGCAAATGATGATCTATTCTGGTGGAGGTGATGGTGGAGGAAACTGCTGCCAAAAGTGATGGATAAAATGCTCAACCCTCCTATTTCCTTCCATGACCGTATCACAAAGCATATCCATTCTTCCTTGCATTTGATCGAGTCTAATCTATTGAGCATTCATCCGGCTACTTAATTGATTAAATGGTGCTTCCCATTCCAGTGTTGTAGGCTTATTGACGGGGGAAGGCACAGCTATGGCAACATACTCCTCATTTGGTTTGTCTTGCTGCTCCTCAAACCGAATATTGTTCTCTCTTAAATACTCCTCCCGAGTTGCCCAATGACCATGAGGCTTAAGGATCAGAATTTTCATCCTTTTTAGCATTCTATTATCAACACAAGGCAAATCTCCTTTAAGTGGTTCTCCATAAACCGGATGCTCAACTGCAGAAGCTAAAACTGTAGCTATCCATCCTATCGAAATATTATCAATGTGTCCTGGCATTTTCTGCAAGTCCTTAATTCGAGTAGCTAAAATGCCTGCTCCGTTTAGTGCTATTCTATCCATCATGCATTGGAGAACCATTGCTTGAGATACACTAATAGTGCTTGCATTCTTCAAATTGTTGTACACACTCTTTGCAAGAAAACGATGAATGATTCTTAATGTATGAGACCTTAAAGCATGGACCTTGCATTGTCCCCCTACCCATGGTTCATCTAATTCAAGATCCTTGATCCTTTCCCAATTCTCCATAGGCGAAGCATCTTCCAGTTCAGTTGGGGCATTTGGCACAAATCCTAAAATTTCAAAAAATTTACTGAAAGTCAAAGAATATCCTTTCTTACCCAACTTAAAACCAACCGTGCCATCTTTTGCATCTCTCTTAAAATAACACTCAAAAGAATACAAGAAATCTCATGCCATATCTGGATATACTTTAGGTTTCTTTTCAATGAACTTTCCCCAGCCAATACTTTGAATCAAAGGTTCTATATCATGATCCCATAAATTTCCAGCTGGGATATTGAGGAACAAGTGCCTTAAATAGGCGGGCTGGACATAGGTACATTTGCTGAAGTAGTCAAATTTATTGATCTTTGCCCTATCCACATACGATGGAATTCGTACACCAGATGAATTTGCTACATCAGGGTATTTAGTCCTTCGAGGTCCCACTACAAATAAAGAAAAACACCTTGTAAGTATCAACTTTTAACCCAAAATAGACTAACTTATGATTGCATGAACATGAATGAAATGATGCACAATTGGATGAAATGATAAGTTAATAGCATACGTCATGATAGGCATAAAAAATGCATTCAAAAGTTGAGCACAAAGAGTATGTTAACATAATGCCTATCATGCATGAATAAAATCGTGAACAATTCTTTCAAAAGGTGAATAAATGCTCATGCATTAATGCAACTTATAAACATGCCAACCAAAGAGTGAAAGTTAAAAATTTTTTTTAAAGAAAAACTCATTGAGGCATTTTATCGAACACGTTTTGAGCACAAGTTTGAGCATGAATTTAAGAAGCATAACAAAGAGTGTTCACTACCCTATTTCATACCAAGTATCTATTACATGCACATAATAATCATAATCATCCAAAGAAGCAAAAAGAATTAACATGCAAACAATATGTTAAGTGCAAATTAACCTAAAAACTAAATATTCATGAACAATAATTGCACAAAACACAACCATGGATGATAACCAACTAATAATTAAGGAGTAATGGGAGTAAATACTTACTTCAAAGTGAGAATTACACCAAAATTGCAGCACAAATTTGAGGTGGTGTGTATGAGTAGTGAAAAACCTAAAATAATGAAGAAAATGTGGAGAAGGAAGAAATTATGGGTAGGAGAGAGAGAAAAATGAAAGAGAAAGCA
The DNA here is from genome assembly GCA_037975025.1 of Excoecaria agallocha. Taxonomy (NCBI): domain Eukaryota; kingdom Viridiplantae; phylum Streptophyta; class Magnoliopsida; order Malpighiales; family Euphorbiaceae; genus Excoecaria; species Excoecaria agallocha. The sequence continues at coordinate 23,713,120 of CM075807.1, read as the reverse complement.
AATGGAGATGGTGATGATCGGTAATGAGTGAAACTCCCGTGGTCACGGGTTAAATTCGTGGTGGTGAGGCGTGGGCACGGAAGAGAGCAAATAAAATGAAGATGAATAAGAGAAGAAGTCGTGGAAGGTTTTATAAACGATAGAGGGTTGGGGCGTGGCCACGTGAAGTTCAATGGAGAACTTCACGTGGTCACGTGTGAAGTAGTGAAGTGGGATAGGTCATTTAGGCGTGGCCACGTGAGGTTCAATGAAGAACTACACGTGGTCACGTGTGAGGAAACAAAATGGGACAGAAGACTTGGGCGTGGTCACGTAACTTTTCCTTTTGTAATACCCGTGGCCATGTGTAATTTCGGGAACTAGACAATGTAGCAACTCGTGGCCACGTGATGGCAAAGGGAAAGCCACACGTGGTCATGTGTCTTCAAATTTTTCTGCCTTTCTACTTTGACACACACCTATATAATTAAACTTCCTTTAATGCAATTTTTCAATTAAAAACATCAAATCTTTTCCAGGAAAAACATGTCTCCATTTTTAAACTTTGTTAATGTACTTTTTCCAAGAATCAAAACACATAAACACTCAAACATGCAGAAAACACAAATTTTGACTGAAAACATAAAAGAGATAGAAAGTTGGAGTTCTGAGTTTTTGGAGTCTCCAGCTAGACTCTCCAAACCGATTTTTAAGTATCTTTAAGAACCATGGTTGCTTCAACATCCTCTTGTTGTCCGATTTGGTATGGTTTAAGTCGATGACCATTGACTGTAAATTCACGTCCATCTTTTAAGCTTTTGATCGTCACTACACCAAGATTACTGCTTGTTATCACTTGATATGGTCCAAGCCACTTCGATTTCAGCTTTCCTGGAAACAAACGAAGACGACTATTATAAAGTAGCACTAACATTCCCGGGACAAAATCTTTTACCCTTAGATGCTTGTCATGCCATCGTTTGGTCTTTTCTTTATAAAGTGCAGCATTGGTATATGACCATTGTCGAATTTCATCAAGTTCATTGAGATGTAATTTTCTCCTTTCTCCTGCATTTCTCAAATCAAAGTTAAGAAATTTTGTAGCCCAATATGCTTTATGTTCTAATTCGACTGGAAGGTGACATGCTTTTCCAAAAACAATTCTAAAGGGAGACATACCTATAGGAGTTTTATATGCGGTTCGATAAGCCCATAAAGCCTCATCTAACCTAGAAGACCAATCTTTTCTAGAGTTATTTACTGTTTTCTCTAAATTTGACTTCAACTCCCTATTAGATACTTCTACTTGGCCATTGGCTTGAGGGTGGTATGGGGTTGTGATTTTGTGCTTAACACCAAACTTCTTAAGTAAGGTCTTAAATTGATGGTTGACAAAGTGTTTGCCTCCATCACTTATAATAGCTCTAGGTGCTCCGAATCTAGTGAAAATATTCTTCCTAATGAATTCAAGCACAATTTTTGCATCACATGTCCTAGTAGCTATTGCTTCTACCCATTTACTCACATAATCCACAGCTACCAAAATATACTCAAACCCAAATGAATTCGGAAAAGGTCCCATAAAATCAATGCCCCAAACATCAAAGATTTCCACTTCTAGCACATTGTTCATAGGCATCTCATCTCTTTTGGATATATTTCCTACTTGTTGGCATCTATCACGAGTAGATATAAAAGATCTTACATCCTCAAATAAAGTAGGCCAGAAAAAAACCTGATTGGAGTATCTTTTGAACTGTCCTATTTGGTCCGTGATGACCTCCAACTTCACCTTCATGACATTGGTTCATGATAGCTTCTTTCTCCGATTCCGGTACGCATCTTCTTAATATTTGATCCGGGCATATCTTGATAAGGTATGGATCATCCCAAAGGTAATGCTTGGCATCTGCTATGAGCTTTTTCTTTTGTTGCCAAGTGAATTCCTTAGGAAGATAGCCACCTGCAAGAAAATTAGCTATATTAGTGTACCATGGAACTGAATTTGCATAAGTATAACAAGCACAAATATGTTCATCAGGAAATAAGTCGGAAATTTCTCCCTTTTCAATACTAGCATGATCCAATCTAGATAGATGGTCAGCCACAAAATTTTCTGCGCCTTTCTTATCTTTAATTTCAACATCAAATTCTTGAAGTAGTAACACTCATCGGATAAGTCTTGGTTTAGAATCCTTCTTTGCAAAAAGATGTCTCAATGCGGCATGGTCCGACCACACCATAATTTTGGATCCTAAGAGGTAAGACCTAAATTTCTCAAATGAAAAGACTATTGCTAAGAGTTCCTTCTCCGTAGTGGTGTAATTTACTTGGGCTCCGGTGAGTGTATGGCTTGCATAATAGATGGTGTAGAAAATCTTCTCCTTCCGCTGTCCTAAGAATGCTCCAACTGCATAATCACTTGTATCACACATAATTTCAAATGGTAAGCTCCAATCAGGTGATGCAATGACCGGTGCACTAACTAATTTTTGCTTCAATAGGTTGAAAGCCTGCAAACACTCAGCATTAAAATCAAATGCAGCATCTTTAAGCAATACATTAGAAAGTGGTTTGGCAATTTTAGAGAAATCCTTAATAAACCGACGATAAAACCCGACATGACCAAGGAAACTCCTAATGCCCTTTATACTAGTTGGTGGAGGCAATTTCTCTATCACATCAACTTTTGCTTTGTCAACCTCAATGTCTTTTTCAGAAATTTTATGCCCTAAAACAATACCTTCTCTAACCATGAAATGACATTTTTCCCAATTTAGTACCAAATTTGTTTCTTGACACTTTTTCAAAACCAATGCTAGATTATGCAAACAAGATTCAAAATAATGACCATAAATAGTGAAATCATCCATGAAAACTTCCATAATTTTTCAATAAAGTCATGAAATATGGCCATCATGCATCGTTGAAATGTGGCAAGTGCATTACAAAGACCAAAAGGCATTCTCCTATATGCAAATGTTCCATATGGACATGTGAATGTGGTCTTTTCTTGGTCTTCCGGGGCTATAGGTATTTGCATATACCCCGAATATCCATCTAAGAAACAATAAAATTTATTTCCTGCTAATCTTTCTAACATTTGGTTAATAAAAGGCAATGGAAAGTGGTCTTTCCTAGTGGCATTGTTTAACCTTCTATAGTCAATACATACCCTCCATCCCGTTACCGTGCGTGTAGGAATTAATTCATTATTTTTATTTATCACTACAGTCATTCCCCCCTTTTTAGGTACACATTGAATAGGACTTACCCAATTACTATCGGGAAAAAGGATAGATAATACTTACATCAAGTAGTTTCAATACCTCCTTTTTCACTACCTCTTGCATAGTTGGGTTGAGCCTTCATTGAGGTTGCACCACCGGTTTAAAGTTGTCCTCCATGGGTATACGATGTGTACAATAGCTTGGGCTAATCCCTTTTAAGTCAGATGTCACCCAACCTATTGCTCCTTTATGCTTTTTGAGGACTCCAATGAGTATTTCTTCTTCAAATCTGTCAACAAGGATGAAATAATCATCGGATTAACATTATCACTTAAAAATACATATTTCAAATGAGATGGAAGTGTTTTAAGTTCAGAATCTCCCTTAGGAGGGGATGGTTCATCCTCCCTTTCATTATCTTCACTATGCTCTTGTTCCAGAATTTGTATCAACTTTTTCTTCCTTTGTATCCAACTCTTCCATTTTCTTTAGATGCATTAAGCAACTTTGAACCTCACCTTTGAGAATGATTTCCTCTTGCTTTGTATTGGCACATTCTTGAACCTCATCAACAAAGTAAATGGATTCTTCAAAATCATACGAGGGGTGTTTTAAAATTTTATTAACATTAAAAACCATTTCCTCCTCGTTAAATCTTAAAGTAATCGTTTGTCCATGACCATCTATTAAAGCTCTTGTTGTGTTCAAAATGGCCTCCCCATAATTAATGGCACTTTTCTATCTTCTTCCATGTCCATCCCCACAAAATCAATCGAAAATATGAAATTTCCTACTTTTACCAATAGGTCCTTAATGATTCCTTTAGGCCTCTTCACCGATCTATCCACCAATTGAAGCGTCATTCGGGTTTCCTTTAAATCACCTAGATTCAATTTCCTGCAAACTGAATAAGGCATTAAATTAATACTTGCACCCAAATCACATAAAGCATTTCCAACAAAATTTCCTCCTAATTCACAAGGTAATGTAAAACTACCTGGATCTTCTAATTTTCCAGGAATTTTATTGGTTAAGATAGCACTACAATTACCGAACAATTGAATCATTCCTATGCCTTCTAGCTTTTTCTTATTAGAGCATAATTCTTTCATAAATTTAACATATTTAGGCATGTGTAATAAAGCTTCAGCAAATGGTAAATTGATATGTAGCTTCTTAAACATGTCCAAAAATCTACTCAATTGTTCATTTTATTTCTCTTTTCTAGCTAGAACCGGAAATGGCAATTGAGATTCATCAAGAACAGTGGAAAGAAGTTTTTCTTTACCTTTACCCTTCTCAATCGTAGGAGGCATTTTTTCATTATTTTCAAAATTAGAAACACTTACCTCCGTTGTCGGTTCCACCTTTTTAGAAGAATTCTTACCAAGTTCGGTCTTCTCTAACTCTTTCCCACTTCTTAAGGTGATTGCTTTGGCTTTCTCTTTTGGATTTCGGTCTACATTGGATGGAAGTGTCCCTTGAGCACGGTTTGATAAAGAACTAGCAAGTTGCCCCATTTGGTTTTCTAGGTTCCTAATGGATGCCTCTTGGTTCCTCATCCAAATATCTTGCGATTTCCACCTAGCATCTTGACTAGCTAAAATTGAGTTTTGGGAAGCCATGAAATTTGCAATCATTTCTTCAATATTAGATTTCTTTTCTTGAGGAGGGGGAGGTTGAGGTTTTTGAAAACCGGGTGGTTAGTGGTATGTTTGTGATGGATAATGATTTGGGTAATGATGTGGAGCTTGGTTTTGGTATGGAAGTTGATTACTGGAAGTTTGATTGTGGTTAAATTGGGGTCTAGGATTGGGGTTAGCAGAAAAACCTTGATTACCTTCCCTTCATGAAAAATTTGGATGGCTTCTCAATCCCGCATTGTAAGTGTTGCTATACGAATTTAAGGCATTGACTTCTTCTACCATATTTTCAGCATTCTTCATTCCCATTGGTCCCGAAATTCCTGCATAAGAATCAACTTCATTAGATAGCATAGAGACATTTTTAGCTTTAAGCTCATTTATTTCTTTTGAATATCTCTTTTCCATTAATTCTAATTAAGCTTTCAACATAGCTACTTCATCAATATTATGAACTCCCTATTTCTTTTGAGTTGCTCTAGAGCTTACCCATTGAGCATCATTGGTGGCCATCTCATCAAGGAGTAAAAATGTATCTTCGGGAATTTGATTCATGAAACTTCCATTGGAAGCTGCATCTAACAAAGATCTTATTGATGGATGAGCACTTGCATAGAAAATATGCATTAATTGAAAAATAGGAACTTCATGATGAGGACAACTTTTTAATAGTCTCCTAAATCTTTCCCAAACTTCATGGAATGGCTCCTCATAAAATTGCTGGAAGTCACTAATTTGTTTCCTAGTGAGGGCAGTCTTGGTGGGTGGGAAGAATTTACATAGAAATTTCTCTTACATTTGTTGCCAAGAATGGATGGATTGATTTGATAGCATTTGTAGCCAATCCCAAGCTTTTCCTATTAGGATGAATGGAAAGAGTTTCAACCTAATTGCATCAGTCGATACATTAGGAATTTGCACAGTGTCACTCACTTCTAAGAACATATCCAAATGTTGTGCAGGATCCTCTATATCCGAACCCGAAAATTGGTTTCTTTGTACCATAGTGATGGTAGCGGGTTTAATCTCAAAGGGTTGGTGGTGAGGAATCCTAATAGTCCTATGTTCTTCATTCCACCTAAGGATAGCATAATCCCTTATGGTTCTAGGTCTATACGCATTCCCGAGAGCTTGGTGGGGTATGTGTTGCTCTTCGATCCTAGGTCGTGGATCATTCATAGGTTGTTCAATTTCTGGGTCATTCATATTGCCTCTCAACCTTCGAATCCTATGGAATGTCCTTTCAATTTCAGGGTCTAATGGTAAGATGGGGTTGTCTCTACCCATAAACCACTAGTCACCTAAAAAGAAAAATAAGAAATTAGATGGAGAAGAGAAGAAAACACACAAAAATTATTTTAAAATCAAAATAGATAAACAAATGCCAATCGTTCCCCAGCAACGGCGCCAAAAACTTGACCGGTGTCTAGCAAGTGTACTAGATCGGCTAGTAATATAGGGAAATAAGATTATGACCCAAAATATCGAACCCAAGGGAAACTTGTGCTTGTATGTGCTATTTCAATTTCAAAACCAATTTTTGTGTGTAAAGAGAGAAGAGAAATCCCAAGGTTGTGATGATTTGAAAATAATAATTTTAAAAACTAAATTAAAATAATTGAAAAAGCTAAAGTAAAAAAGAGATTTATTAAAAGCAAGTAAATTGAATGAGTTAAAAATCAATGATAACGACAACTTTTACTAAAGGACTATCCACCTTAACAAATATTGCTATGACTTAATTAAAAGAAAACAAACAAGTGATTATGGAAAATTCAATTTAATAAACCTAGATAACTTTATTCAAGATTATCATTCCAAGCATTAAAACTCTCTTATTCAGAATAATTCAATACTTAGCATAAGGAACTGAATTAAGTCTCCTAGATGTCTATTAAAACCTTTCTCAAGAGTTTTAACTTTCACCTATTCTTGGTTACCCTTTTCTTAATCTTAACTTACTCAAATTAACACACAATTATAGCTTATTCAGATTATAACCATGCATTAATTCAACTAAATTAACCTAAGAGCATGCAAATCATTAATCAACTTAAACCAATTAATTAACCAATTCTTAATCAAGTTAATAATCAACTTAAAATTGAGAAAAGACAAGACTATGTTTAAAAACCAAGAAATAATTAACTTGTATTAAAATTGAAGAACAAACTCAAGTCATAACAATACAAGTCAAGGATTCAAGTATCCTTTAGCAAAAGTTAAAGAAAACTACTCACAAACCATTCTTAAAACTAAAAAGCAATGTTTTGAAAAAACTGTAAAAACAAAGAACGTAAAAAACTAAGAAAACAAAGCTTAATTCTAAGGATTAATTCTAAAGATTGATGCCCCTTCTTCTGTGTTTTGGACTGCTATTTATAGGCAAGAATTGTAGTAGACTCCTTGTTAAACTCCAGTCACAGAATAGGAATCAAATTCTGCTAAACAGGAAGCTCGAAAATCCTTCGCGATATGGGAGAGTTAGATCACGTGGCCACACTTCAATATGCCTTCCTTCACATGTGGGCATGTCCCATTTAGTTCTTCTTCCACATGTGGCCACGTGTGGTCCTTTACTGGGAATCCACGTGGTCACGTGGTCTTCACAATTGCCTTCAATTGCCTTCACATGGCCACGGATCCTTTTGTTATTTTCTTCACTTCTCTTCACATGGCCATGTATTTTCCTACTTTCTTCTTCACGTGGCCACGTGTGGAATTCTTTAATATTTTCACGTGGTCACGTCTCAAGGCTCTGGACTGGACACTGGTTTTCTCGCCTAATTTCTTCATATTTACACTTTTAGCCCTAAACTTTGTCCTTTTTGCACTTTAAATCCTTTTATATCAATTTAAACTTGAAAATCAAACAAAACATAGAATTAACCTTAAAAACATAAATATTACTAAATTAACTCTAAATTAACCTAAATCAAACCAAAACAACTAAATAACTTAACTAAAAACATATCAAAAACTATATATATTTCACACTTATCAGCAGGATCGCTTGGTAAGAAAGCAATCGGTTATTATGAAAGGGAATAGTCTTCATTCTTTAGCTAAATCCGTCTAAGAAAGCGAAGAAGCAGAAAAAAGCTAAGAAGAAGAAAGCGAAGGAGTTGAATAATCACATTAGATAGCTATCTCTTATGTAATTTTGTCTTATCTTACTCTTTCCTTGCTAAAAGCATTACTTGAAGTCTCGCCAAACTCGCTTGAACCACTATGCTTGGTTGCTTATGGCGCTTCAAAAGTGGCATAAGTAAGTTTTATCAGGTTGAATGAGTTAAGACCTTTGTTTAGGGAGGGAAAATGGGCTACAAAGCCTTTGTTCAAACTCGGATAAGTGGATCAAAAGCGGTAGTCTGTTAGCGCTAAGACTAGGCCTTCCGTTCCGATTTAAGCTTTCCTTTCTTTCTTATGGTATGGATGGTGCAGGGAATCTTCTCTTGTGTATATTCCTTTGATACGTCTCCAGACGCGGGTAGATGAAAGTCTTTGTCATTCATCTTCGGCACCTGAAAAGGCTTCTTCTTTGGCTTACAATTTGGATTCGAATGGAGATGCTATCGAGGGAAGCTAGAATGATTCGGGATCCCTTCTTTTGAAATAGATTGAATCTCTTCATTTAGTTACTGGATCAACTCACGACGAGGACTACCCATCAGGCCACGTGAAAGCTGCTAGTTGATTAATCTGTAATTACGTAGATAGAAAGAGCTTGATCAAATGACACTAAGCCCTCAATAGAGGAAAGGTAAAGCAGCGCAAACTTTATTTCAATCCGCGAACCAAGCAAGATTATTGGACTAGTTATTAAAGTAAAGTTGCAGCGGATCAGCTATAGTAAGCACTCTTCTCTTCGACAACTGCTAATGCAAGACCCGACTGAAGACTAGCCGTTCAATCTAAACTAGAAAGTCAAGGAACGTTCGGACCCATATAATTTCGAGAAGAGCGTAAACTCCTCCTAAAAGCAAAAGCGGGTAGGGTGGCGAAGTGCTTCTCGATGAGGAGAAGAGCGAACTTCTTCCTTTTGTTTGGCCTGGTTGGCCCGGTTGGTGTTACGTGTGTTATCTACTTTTAGGTAGAAAGAGAGCAGGGAGCCCCTTCTCTACGCATAGGGACCTACTATCTTATCTACTCGGACATAGCATCTTTTGGCATGTCCTTAATCCATTCCCAAGAGGTGCTCGGTCCTCATCCAACATTGATTTTTTACGCCTAAAGCTTAGCTTATTTGTCTTTGGTGCCAACTAGGGAATCCGATCTATGTGCTAGCAGGTGAATAAAAGCCGGCGTGTTAGCCTTGGAAGCGAGCGGCCGAGTGAACGAATCGTCAGCCGAACTCGCCATTCGGACTTTTTTTAGGAGAGAAAGGGATTTTCTAAGCTTCTGGGCTCTGCTGACAGGGAATGATGCAGAATTCCTTGGCTGACGCAAATGGAAAGCTAAAACTATCACATCCCAAGGGAAGAATGAACCCTAGTTCTCTTGCTCTCGCATAAACAGGTCTCTGCCACCAAAAGGCCGAGCAGAGATTAAAGGGATTTTTTTCACCTTTTCCCAGGAGGAAATATGCCTTTTGTCCCTTTCCGTGGAAGCCGATAAAATGAAAAGAACTAACAGTAACAAGGCCCCGGGCCCTGATGGGTATTCTGCCCACTTCTTCAAAAGTTCTTAGGAGATTGTGAGTTAAGATGTAATAAAAGCCATAAAGTCTTTCTTTGCTTCAGGAAAGCCAATCTTCTAAGAGAAGTTAACTCCACTATCATTGTTTTGGTGCCTAAAGTTCCTAATCCTACAATTATGGGAGATTTTCAGCCTATTTCCTGCTTCAATACGATCTATAGGTATATTACCCAGGGTATTGCTAATAGGAGCATAGGCTTGCTTCCTAAGATCATTAGCCCCACCTAGTCTGCTTTTGTTGAAGGGAGGAAGATTAAAGATAATGTCCTTTTGGCTCCAAAACTCTTTATCCTTAGAAACTACCACAAAAAGACAGGGAAGCCTTGGTGTGCTATCAAAATGGATTTTCTTTTTAGAAAGCCTAGGACTCAGTGCATTGGGATTTCATTATGTGGATTTTGAAAGTTCTTGACCTTCCTGCCATCTGATTGAGTGCATTGCGGCTTGTATCACCAACCCCAAGTTCTCAGTCTCCATCAATGGGGGGCTTGAGGGTGATTTTTTCGGAGGGAAAGGGCTGAGACAAGGAGATCACTTTCCCCCTATCTCTATGTTCTTACTATGGAAGTCTTTTCCAGGATCCTTGCCAAAGCTTCTAGTAATAAAAGGTTCTCTCATCACCCAAGATGTACTAAGCTAGATTTGACTCACCTTTATTTTGCTGATGATCTCCTGTTATTCTGCCATGCCAAGTAGATCTTCAATCAACCTCTGTCATTAAAGATAGTTTGGATTCCTTTTCTGCTTTCTCAAGGTTGATGGCAAATCCTGACAAAAAGAAAATTTTTCAGTGCTGGGATGGATGAAGATACTAAGCACAACGTTGAAAACCTTTTTGGCTTCAAAGCAAAGAAGGGACCTTGCCCATCAAGTATCTTGGAATGCCCCTTATTTCCACGAAACTCACAACCAGAGACTGTATGCCTCTCATTAATAAGATTACCAAAAGGGTGGAATCTTGGACTAGCAAATGAAATTCCTATGCGGGTAGACTTCAGCTCATCAGATCAGTGTTGTTCAGTATTCAAGGCTACTGTCTACTGGAGTTGCATTTTCATTTTTTTGAAGGAAGTGTGCAAGGCAAGGTTATTGACCAGATCTTTAGATCTTTCCTCCGGTATGGTGCAGTTGGGATCTCTAAGGCTGCCAAGGTAGCTTGGGACGTGGTCTACCTCCTGAGAGAGGAAGGAGGGCTTGGCCTCAAGAGAGTTCATGATTGGAATAAGGCATCTATTACCAGAAATTTATGGAACATTGCCTATAACTCATATACCATTTGGGCTTCCTGAATTAAGAGTTACCTCTTAAAAGGTAGAAGTGCGTGGGGCATCCCTGTTCCCAATTACTCTTCCCCCTAGAGTTGGAGGAAATTGCTGAACTTGGGGGACACTATGAGACCTTTCATCCGGTCCAAAGTGGGTAATGAGGGAAGGTACTTTTTCTTTGGTTTATGCTCGCACGGGCCCTTTTTCTGCCAATCTCGAATTCGAATCTTTGTTTACCCGTAGGCCTTCCAGGATCACTTTTGGGGCTCACAATGTTGAGTTTTATTTCAAGTTGATCCTTACTAATCCATATAAAGTTAGGTTAGATACTTCAAAACAAAATACCCCCCGTTTGTATTCTTATTATTATACATTATACGATAGAGTTAATCCGATCAATAGCAAGAGTGTTGTGGGACTGATAGACTTTCTAGGGAAATCCCTTTAGAAGCTATTTTCGCTCTTAGAGCTGCTAGAGAATGCCCTGCTATTGACTAAGCTAGAGGGAAGCACATGAAAGAGGTCTTACCCATTACACCAGCAAAGGTACCCATGGGCAGAAGATAAAGGGGAATCCGCTCGAATAGCACCTGCCCAATAAGGACTTCGATGGGAAAGAGCCATGGAAACTCAAGAACAAGGTAAGACTAGTACCAAGTTCGGAAAGAGACCTGGGAAATATACGCTATCCAACTCCTAAGTGTTAAGCATATAGCATTTCGGATTGAACCAGGTAACAAGATCGAAAAGAACCCTATACTATAGGCAGGCAGGCTAAAAGCATTGTCCGTCTTCATGGCCTCAATAAGACTTAGTCTTGTACTGGCCGAATCCATTTTGGTGGGGTTTTACCTATAAGTGTTTATACCTAAATTGTGAAACTAGTTGCTTTGTACTTTTCTCCCATTGGTAGAAGCATCCATACTGGCTTACTCGCTCATTGGTAATGGTGCTACTAGATTTGAGGAGTGAAGCTAGCCCTCATTCCTATTCATCTTTACTATCCTTACCACCTATAATTGGTCTGGTTCTCGAATCTTAATAAAGAAAGTCAAGATTACGTGCAACCAGGTGTAACGTGTCAAAGGTCACCGAGTCATCGTAAAGGGGAATAGGTTGTTTTGCAAATCCAACAACTGAAAGAGTTTGCGAAGAATGGGATTTCTTATTGCCAAGTGGGGTGGTTGAAAGAAACTACCTCGTATGTATGAATAAAGCAATGAAAGCAGCCTCGGAGGAACCGTCAGAATATATCTAAACAAAATAAATCAGAGGTCATTAGCCCATCAGGGATCAGGACACCAGTAGAATTCATCATCTCTAAGTAATTGGTTGTAATAGGTAATGAGGTACTTTTAAAATTTCATGAGGAAGGGCCCGCTGGATGCCATCTAGCCGGGCTAAGGTTTGGCGCTTGTTGTTAGTTACAGAAGAAAACTGCCTTGTTCCAATCCTTAACTGCTACTGTTAAAGCTGGGGTTGCAGAAGTGATGGAATGGCCACTTGAACGGATGGACTTGCTTGAAGATATTGTGGAACTGATCATGGATTGAATTTCATTTTTAGTTTTTTCACTCAGCTCTCGAGACTGTCAATCAAAGAGAGCCAGCTTGCTAGTCTTTCTGGTTACCGATCGAACAATTCAAAATTCTTTATGAAACAACCTACTTTAACACTAGAGACTTTTTAATAGTATCCAGGTAACACAAACCCTCCTTCCTTTAGAAACCCTCCTTCCTTTAGAATAAGATAGCAAGGTAGACGCGAGATAATCCTCTCCTGTAACACCTATTAGAATAGGGTGAAATTCCGAATAAAACAATTCTCGCTAGTTCGGACAAGGGGCGAGTGGAGCTCTCGAAACTTAGAGTACGAAGTCACAAGCTGATGAGCTATATGTGAAGTTAAAAAAGGAAATATATAGTCGAAAATTCTAAATGTAATCAACAGAGTCAATGAGAATTGGATTGTTATTCGAATGTGTTCTAGGTAGAACCACAACATGAGCCTAAGTAGATGGTTTCCACTCAGCTGACTTGGGAAATGTAACTCCGGGAGAACTTTAGAATAGCATAGTTCATTTTGTCCTTTCTTTCTTTTCGCTTAAAGGCAAATCGCTTCGGTTAGTGAATGCGTCAAGCTTACCACTCGTACGTCCTATCCAAACTAATCGGGCAGTGGATATCAAAGCGCTGATATCCTCTTTCAGTCATCTCCCACTGCTTCTCCATCGGCTAGTGGAAAAGATTCAACAATTGCTTATACTCGACTTGCTAGCTTCCTTCTTCCTTCGGCTTTGGCTTTGCCTTCCTTTGAGTCCCGTCTCCTGCTTTTAATCTTCTTTCTTCTTCTGGCAAGCATGTTGGGCTTTCTAGCTTTCTATTAAGAGTTCTTGCTTTGCTTTCATTCTCCTTGATAACCGCTATGTGTTTGGCTGCTTCCTATTGAGAGGTTGGGCTTCCTTGATGTGCTGTATTGAGTCCCATGCACTTAATCACTAAGATGCTATCTTTTTTACCTCTGCTTGCTGGTGCTTCATCTTTGAGACTTTGTTCTCATTCGCGTAACCAAAGAGGTTCTTCTCCTCTATCTAAAGTGCTTCTAATCTAGAAATACAGATTCTATCCTAGCTAACCGTGCTTCGTACACTCACACCAAGGGCACCCATCACTCAGTTAGTTGAGATTTACCTCTTATCTCAGCTTTCAGTAAGTTAAGAGTACAAGCCTCTCTCTAAAGAGCCTCTAAACTCGTAAGCTGGTATACGAGCAAGGAGAGTAGGATTTTTAGAAGAGCTTGACCATGGAGAGCTGCTTTCTATATAACTTCTTTACCTTAGAGATGCAACCTCTCCTATAGGGAAAGAAAGACTCCTCCTTATTCATATAAAGCTGGTATACATCCGAGAAGTAATGCCAAACCGAAAAGAAAAGGCTTAACCGCAACCCAAAAAGAGAAAGCTAAAAGCTAAATCATAAGGAAAGCCAAACCTGTATATGAATAGGAACTAGATGGGACTAGAAGGGAAGAAAGAAGATGATTAACCGCTCTCTACTCTTCCTTTGTCTGCTAGCTCTCCCCTTTGATCTAGATTTACTATGGATTCGTCTGAATCAAACAATTTCTCAACAGAAGTCATTAGGCCTCCCACCAATAGTAAAGGGCTTAAACCCGCTTTAAATAGACTAAAGCCCTCTTTTGACCTCCTTCCTCTAGCTATATAGCAGAGCGCACCTGAGAGTCATCTTGCTGTGCTCCTTCTTGTTAGGATTCTTGCTCTTTAAGTATCTCCTCCCAAGCCGATATACGAGTAGGGAGAGGGGAGTAGGAAGAGCTTAACTTAACCGTGGATAACTGCTAGAACTACTAGAGTTGTTCTTTACCTTGAAGAGGTTCTATCTTCTCTACTTTTAGCAACCTAAGGAAAAGAGGGGTATCCTTCATATAAGGAAGGAAAGAAGGAATGCCAGAAGGGAGGACTGGTCTGCTACACGTGCTTCACACAGTCATTAGGTCATACCATTGCCCATGTCAAAGACTGGATTTCCCCTATATAAAATAGCAGTTGAACTATGATTATACCTGAGATTGACCTCTTCTATCTCCTGTCTTCTCACTACCCCTTATGCTTAGTACATTGGAAACTATCTATCTTGTACCTCCTCTAGGTAAGGTAAGAAAGGAATCTCCTCTACTAAGATAAGGAAAAAAGCAGCTTTAACGGGAATGAGAACATTTGGCGCATAAGCCACAAACTGGGGATCTGCTCTATGAGCACTAAAGGGCGGAACATGTAGCTTTCTCTCTTGTCCATGGATTTATGTATTCTGGACCTTGCACCCCTCAGAAAGAGGGTTCGAGTTAGCAGCCAGGAGAGCAGTAGAAGGATTCAGAGCACAAGCGAAACTATTATGACCAAAGTGTCCACATTTGAAGCATATTTGTGGGAGACATAGATTTATAAGTATAAGGTATGACCCACTTCTCTTGGCTATCTACATACTCCGAAGTAAGAAGAAAGGTCGTCCTTTACTCTATTCCTTAAGCTTAAGCAGGAATAGTGGGACTCGAACTTACATAACTTATACAACTCTTACATAACTTATATTAAGAATGAAGAGGCTTCGAACTCAAACAAGAGAAGGCAAGCGCACAACTCCTATAGTTAATTGGCGAGGTTCCTATAAGGTATGGAGTTTCTTTAAAAATTAATCTACTCTTTTATCTTGCTACCATTTCCTTTCACCCTCTTTGTTTTCGTTCCAGTGAACTAGTATGCCCAACTCATTCAATCCAATCATAATCCCAAGATTGGAACTTTGAGTCTGAATCCAGTACAGGCCAATGCAAATGCAGCACATCCGGTTACCATAAGATTCAATCCTTTGTTTTTTATGCTTCATTTTATGGGTTACCATATTATCTTTCGGTCATCACTTGGTTATGTCTTCCTCTTGAGGCTATTGATTTGATGAGTTGATCTATTTTATCTATGTAGAAAAAGTAGAAAAAGAAAAAGCCAGTCAGTCCATTCCTATCAAACTCAGTCTTGTTGCTCCTTCCCGTCCCGCTATTCCTGATTCTTGATAGCACAAGAAAGAGTCAAAGTCAAGCTTGAAAGCAGTCGTAAAGCCTACTCTATGTCTACTACTGATCTAAGACCTGCTTCTATCACATCGGATTCGTGAACAACTCCTTCTTCCTCCCCTCACCCTAGGGCAACTTCTCTCCCTTTATTTAGAGAATCGAGTTACCGTAAAATCCTAATCGGTCTTTCAGCTAGCACGTGGGATCTTCTTCTTTATATTAAGATAGAACCAAACAAGAGCCATTTTCCTTTGAACAAGAGCTGATTTTCATGGCCACATCTCTTTCCAGCTAAGGAATGGGAAATCTTTCTCCTCTTACATGAATCAAATTTTCATTTTATCCAGAAAAGCCCCTTTCCAGCTGACGTTGTCAGTCCACTAACAGCGGTATACAGTAAGTTAGTACATGAAGGGCATGCGAAATAGACAACTACTTACTAGGCTAGGGTAGTAGTTGAATCATCTTCCCTTTACTTTACCCTAGTGGATATTCATTTTTAAAATTTACTAGGTAATTAGTGAAGAGGTTTAAAAAAGTGACAAGCTTGGTGGAAAGCTCTTATCTTAGGAGGAAAAGCTAAGTGACTTCGTAACCTTTACGTAGCGTAGTAAAATGAAGGCTACGCATCGACGCTCTCTTATCTATTAGCCTAAGTGTCTTCACTAACTCGCTCGCCTATTAGACTACACCCTACTATACAATACATTAATTAGTAGGGTAGGCTAGGCTAACGCTTACTTCTACTAATGTATTGTATAGTATAGCCTTTTCCTTTTTGAATAACCCCATTATCTTTCATAAGTCAAGTAGGCACTCCCTAACCAACCGGTCGCCTTAGTAGCGTTGACAAAGAAGAACAGCCGATTAAAAAAAAAGATAGCGAATCTTTATCTTTATATATCTATATTTATATATTATATAAAGATATATAGATTTATAGATATAGGCCAGCTTGACAAGCTACCCTTCTTCTTGATCTAAGGTACGAAGATAAACATCTCCTTTTTATGACTTCCACTTATCGATCCCGATCCGAAAAAGTGACCGGCCAGGGTCCTATTGATGAATGAAAGAAAGGGGTTTATAAGCCCTAGCCCTTTTAAGCCCACACCTATGTAGAGTAAATCGTTCAACACCTGCAGTACAAACCCATTTTTGACCTATTGGTCCTAGTATCATAGGCAACCGAACGGCCGCCCCCTAATTACTAGACCGACCTGCTATAATAATTCCATAAACACTTAGCGAAGATATGGCAAACAAATAAAGTAGCCCTATGTTCGAATCTGACAATACCATACCATAATCAAAAGGTACAACGGCCCAAGCGACCAGACTTAACATAAATGTAGCCACTGGAGCCATTCTAAAAAGGGATAAATTAGCACTACTTGGTGAAATAGGTTCTTTTAGAAGCAATTTCGAACCATTTACTAGAGATTGTAACAATCCAAACAATCCCACTACATCAGGACCCTTTTGACGTTGCATAAAAGCCATTACTTTACGTTCAGCTAGCACTAAAAAGGCTACTCCTAGTAGAAGTGGTAGAATTATTCCAAGTATTTTAGTTGGAATAGCTATGTACGTTTTCGATTTTCTATTCACTCATGATCTGGCCTAATTGACCCAATCATGATATTGAAGGATGGGACCTTTTCTCAAAAAACTTTGGATCCCGAAAAGAGTTGAAGATGGTGCAAGATCGAATCCTCTTACCTTACTTTGAATGGAATCTTAGCCCGCCTCACTTTACTGCATAAGGGCATAAACGAAGTCAAGGGATTTCCTTCTAACTAGTGGCTGAGAATATACCTTCATTTAATAGATTTTTGATTGCATGCTCTGGGTCTAGAATATTTTCTCTTCTTTTTTGCATTTTCGCTGCCTGTATTCTTTCTTCATGTCTATTCATATCGCAAAGCGGGTCGACGCCAGCTCTAATGGTTGAAAAGAGGGGGGCCAACCAAGATTTTTTCGATAAAGCAAACGATTCATTCTGACAACTTCGGGCCCCTTTGAATTTGCCAATCTTACAAAATCAATCGGGCGGGCTGGTTGGGAAGGGTCAAAGAAAAGAATCGCTCAGAGATAGATTCTACTATTTAGTTAGTCAGGATGAATAAGTGGCTGTGTAGCATGCTCCAGAGGAGATTGACCTTTCCCCGAGTCAGTCCAGTCAGAAAGGGGAAGGCCCCTTACTATAGATAGGCTAGATTGCATTTCGGGAGTTTGAACACCATCCCATTTCAACCAAAAATACAACCCTGTCAAAGGTATCTAACATTCCTTCCTTATGAGTGGAAATCCAATCCCGTTTTGTCTTTTTTTCATAAAAACCAGCCAGCCGGTAATATATATTTGTATATATACATTTAAAACCCGATCGGGGAACGCATGAGATATTTACCTAAACCAAGTAGGTCCTTGAGCGGATCCCACGTTAGCCCCAAGTCATTGGTCTCTAACTAGAAAAGTAAATGCTTGAGCTTGAGTAAGAAGGGCCCCCCCCCGCGATATTTTGCCTGTATGGTGTTTACTGGGTGGGACCCTCGATCCGGAAGGTATGTAACTTTAATTTACTATCTATGTCTGCCTTCCTTGAAAGCTTTCGGTGCTGCGACTATCACTATCACCGGTAAGTTACGTCGGATCAACATCAGGGATTAGAATCAACGACTAAGTCAACGCCTATTTGCTCTGGATCTACTGGCCCGAACGCTTGAATCTATTCCACCGCAAACAACTGAATATACTACTACAGGCAATTACTATTGCTTCTGTTGTTATTGCTCCTTACCTGTCACTATGCCACCTCCGTAGCTAGGACTGGAAACTGCTTACGCATTTGGTACTCCCTAACCTTTTCTATCTATCTTTAGAAGTAGGATAAAAAAGTGTATAAAAGACTAGGTTATCTCTCTGAATTAGGTTATTTCACTAGGCTGTTAAGCCATCAAGCCTTTTAGGGTTTGATCGAATCTGTTTCAAGAGGATTCATCCAAGACTTGACGATTTCATTAATTCTAAGGAGGAACCAATTCCATAAAGAAGATAAGAGGTATGCAAATAAGCATACATAGTTGGCTGGTTATTTTGCCTCTCCTATCCCTGCTGCTACTATAGGTGCTCGAAATTCATGGAATCTCTGGTAGAGGGAGTCGAGAAAAATGCAGTAGGATCTTTTCATGGCTTTAATTTTGAGCTTCAGATCCTGAATCTCCATAAATGGTTATAGGTATGACTAGTTAAGGGTGACCAACTTTGTGTGGCAACCGCAAGTTAAGGCACTCTGGATTTGTTATAGCGCCACCATTTTTACAATATTTTTTTATATATTGTCCGAGAAAGCTAGTCTTGGGATTGCTCTTTTATCCTATTGATGCTCTTTTATGAAAGTTGAGGCTTTACTTTAACTGGTCTGTTAAAAGTCTCCTTGCTCTGGCATTTTTAAATATCCCTAACCCCTATAGCGTTTTTGTACTCTACTCGTTCCTTGAAGGTCCAATTAATTAATAGTAATAGGAGGACGGTTAGTGTCTCTTCTGCATGACTCTGGAACGTTATAGCTAAGAAGCAGATTTCAAGGTCCCTTGACTTGCCAAACGGTTTCCAGTATGCCTATACAGTTAGTCTTTACACACATGATAGTGGCAGCCAGGTTATCGATGATTCTACAATAGGCGGCCACTGGAAAACCCGACTTGGTGAATCACTTCCAGGCTGGCATTAAATCTATCTTGTGGTAGTGGCTCTTGTTCGCTTCATTTATGCAGGTGGCATCCTGTACCGTATTGTGCGGAACACTCACAAAAGCCGTGGCCTTCCCCTATGTTAAATCGTCCCCTATAAGTACAATGGTTGGTCCCTTCGGAACTGGTAATCTTCATTTGATTTGAAAGGAGCCTTGTTCAGCAGGTGCGCAGTAAATATTCTTTCACAAGTCATACCTCCCAGCCCCCTTAGCTACTTCTACTAAAAAACTAGGATGCTATACGAAAATTCGTACCTGCTTATCTCGGCTACCATAACTATCAAACAGCGATCCATCTGAAGAATGGCACTCGTATATCCCTAGACGTGGGTCTGTACTTTTCCCTATTATAGAAAGGTGAGCTTCCTAGCTCTCCTCTCCTTTCAGTCGAGTGGCTACGCTCCTTTCTCAATGTGAAAAGAATGTGCTCCCAACTATTTCCTGAGATAGCACCAAACTCAACTGATTCAATTATAGCAGTCGAGATGCCTCTCCTGAGGAACCCTTCCCTTGCATTTTATTATGTAATGGCTTCAACAGCTCCTGAATCGATGTAAGGCATAAGAAGTCGAATGGCCTAAAATGTGACTCATCCCGGCTGATGGGGCTTATCTGATGTCAGCAGGTTTTGATCTGGTAGGGAGGTCTCAATATTCATTAAGAGCCTCTATTCTAAGGTCAGGTACCTATCCTTCTTTTGAACCAAGATGATCACCACCTTATCTTATTTGCAGGTTCGAATAGGACGTTGTTGTTCGTTCAGAACTAGCAGGGCTGTTCAAACTAGGAGCCAAAAAATCATCAGTCGTTTAAGTAGGAATCGAAGTAAATGCTTGGTTGTTTAGTCCAAGGGGGGAAGTCATTTCAATCTAAAGATATATAAGCTAGGCTTATCGATTGAGTTAGGAATGGGACCAAGACTAGCTTTGAGTCTCAGTCTTCTTCTGTTAATGATTCACCGAGACGTTCAGACTCAATAGGACTTGCTCTTCGATCTAAGAGATCTGCCTTTCCTTTTCTTTTGATTGAGGCATTTTTGTCTCGAAAGAACTCATTCCCTAACCAGAGGACAATCGAGGTGTTCGGAGAGCCTAGGCCGGGCATTTCTCTTCGTCTTGCATCTGATTGAGAGCCTGAAAAAGGAAAGAAGTAATTAGGTAGGGGTAACCACCGGGAAACTCATTAAGAGGTCAGTCAATCTATAAATCATCTAAGTCAATGGGAGTTGGGAAGTTCTCAAATGAGATAGAGTCAACAAGTATCAATCTTTCTTCTTAGCCAATAGGATGATCTACGTCTACATCTACATCCACATCTGAGGCAGGAGACTTTGTTGAACCCTGATCAGTACACGATTTTATTTAAGTCAATGTCCAAGCCTAAAAGAAAGGATTTCCAAGTCAAGATGCCGGATCAGTATCACCAACGCTTGCTCTTGTCCTTCCTTCTCTCTACCAGTGGTAAGGACTTATCCCTTTCTTTTTATGGTAAATGCTAAGTTTTTCTTTCTTTTTCCCAAGCTTGTAAAAGAAGAAGGTTGTCGAGGACTACCCTAAGCCTACAAGTAGGTAGGACTTTTAGTTACAATGTCTAGGTTGGGAAAGCCTTTCTAAAGCCATTCGATTATCGAGAGTCAGAACATTCGGTCAGGGCCAGCTGGCACAAATAGAAAGAGACAAAGCCCTCACTCTGGCAGCCTTTTTCCCAATGTAGATAGAAGGAGTTTAATCGGAAGAATAGTCGAGTGTACAGGAGGGTCAAAGAGCGAGCTTCAAGGGCAGAGAAAGGAGCAGCTTGACAGGACGAGGCGGGTGATCTCACTCCTGAAGTGATAAAGAACTACTTACTATTGCTAGCTAGGCTAATTCGGTTATGGCTATGTCCGGATCTAACTCTTTCTGCCTTTTTTGACTCTCATATTTTCCCTGGCCATCGAACTAATAGCAGGGGATAAGAGAACTGGATTCTTTCAAAGAGACAGATCAGTCCTCGATTAGATCGACAAGACATCAAGAAGAAAAAGAAAGAACTGACTTCCTTCTATTAAGAAGTAGCTGGGTAGTCCCCAAAGAAGTTAGTTATTGAGTAGACCGGGGAAGCAATAACCATTTCTAACAGAGAGTAAAGCAATGCAATTCTTTCTGAGGAGATGTTTTGTCTTTACACCAGGTTTTTCCAAAGTGCTCTTAACCCGAAGAAGGTATAGGAAGAAGGGGATGCGTCAACCGGGTATCCGTATCCCGACGAATAGAGTCAGGCAAAAGTAGAATGGTTGGTCAGTGAACAGCAGTGGTGCAAGTACCCAAGGGACCCTACCTCCTTAGAGGAGATTTCAAAGTTAAGTGAACAGCTTAAGCCAAGGGTTTTTTCTTCTACCAAAGCTTATTCTGAAGCTTCTTTTGCTTCTGCTTCAACCTCAGAATGAGAGAGCTTAGGTTTAGGTAACGAATCTCCCTCACAGGATGTTCTAATCAACTAAGTGGAGGGTTCACACATGTTCTAACATACGATTTTCAGTAAGAAGCCTGGTCATTCCAACTGTTTTTGAATGAGTCCTCTGACTTGGCAACTGCGATTTCGCTTTCAATCTTAATCTTCCTCGAGTTTCAGAAAGATTCTTTTAAGGAATGTTTTAAAGCAAATCCTAGGGTAGGTCAAAGTAAGCTCTAACTTTTTCATAGGAAGATAAGGAGATAAGGGGCGAAGTTAGTCCACGCTAGGGGCTTTCAGCAATGGCAAAAAGATTCACTCATTGTCATTTCAATCTTTCCATCCATCTTTACTTGTAAGGCCACCCTCTTCTTCTGGGAAGAGCAAAAATGAAACTCAATCTCTTGCCTGGGCTAGTTGCTAAGGTAAAGAAAGTCTTCGTGAACAAGTCAAGCTAAGCAAGGAGGCAGGAGGTACCTATATCTACCCAGCCAAGTGTGAGTTTTTTCATATTTTTCCAGATAAAAGGCTTTCTTTGAAAGAATGTCTTCTTATCCCTTGGTAAAGGGGAAATAAGAATCAAAGGCATATCTCTAACGAGTCAAGTCTTAAAGAGACAAAAGAGAAATCCAACTTGAGAAAGCCTTAGGATCATCCCAAGGACGGATCATATCATCAAAAGTACCCTGAGTTACCTTTCTGGCTAGTTCAATACACTTAGCCAAAGAACGAAAGGTCAATCTGAACCGCCCGACCATCTTTCTTCTATATCATTATTCTATGGACAGAAGATCCGAGGATAGCCAGACCTAGTGAGGGAGACGGAGACCGATCTAGGCAATAAGTCTGGAGCTTTCTTATCACCTCCATAGGCCGTCATTAGCCAAGACGCACACTGCTTCAGATACAGAGCGAGACCACCACGACCTTTTGCCTAAATTTTTTTCTTTTTTGGAGTAGACTGATAAGGGATAGAAGCTTTTTCCAATAGGAGGTATGTGTTGAGCATTTGTTTAATTCCTTTGGAAGCTTAAGTTCCAATGCCATTTGAGTAAGGAAGATTGGCCAATCTGAATGACTCCCTCTGAATGCAGATGTATTAGTAGTTGAAAAATTCAATCACCAAGTGGATATCCCGAGAACTAAAGGTGCCAAGCCTCGGATTCGACTTGAAATGAGAATAAGGGTAGCTAATCACAAGGTAAGAAAAAAGTTAAAAAGGCGAGCAAAAGGACTTTTTTTTCGTCTGCTAAGAAACCTCCAATCTTGTATAAAAGTTTTTTTTTTCATTTTCTTTTCAAAAGTAATGAGATCCAATTTTAGATTTCTATGAGTCATTACTTCTACGAGAGAAAGTGCTTCCATTGTCCTAACTTCCTTAGCTAACTAAGGCATCCACCATAGCATTGAATTCTTGAAAGCCTTTGATCAATTATGGTTTAGGACCTGCGGCTCCACCTTTCCTACATCCCTACTAGTAGTGGCTTATCGGTAAATCCACACATTTCCTAGTCTCGGGGAATCCACATCTCCAAAACTCGAGTTCTTCGCATTGTGCATGTCGTGCTGCGCTCTTTTCTTGCTTGATTAGGACATAACATACATTTTTTATGGCTGAAAGAGTGGGAAATCCACTTTATGCCCAAGTTGACAAAATAGCTTTTACAACATCTATCAAAGGCCCACAAGCCAACAGACCAGAAAGTGTCTTTAGTGGCAAATTGATTCTATGACTATTTTTAGCTAAAAAACCTGCTTTTGCTCTCTACTGGGGGAGTAGTTGAAGGAAAGAAAGCCTTTTAGTTTAGAAAGGCATGTATTTCACGTTTGGTACGATCTTTCCATTGAAGTTTCGAGGTGGGGGCGCCTAATTAAGAGCTCCTTTTTCGGAAAGAGCTTTGTGCCCTCTAGAAAAAGGATGAGACTTCTTCTATAAAGAGGAAAGGTAGCCGCAACGACTGAGGCGAGTTTTGCTAATGAATTGGTCTTTTGAGTTGTCATTTTGAGTGGTTGTATAAATAAATGGGGGGTTTGAGGCCCTTGTTCTTGTGTAGTTTTTCTTTTTGAGTGTTGGAGCTAAGCTGATTGGAGCTTGGGATTTCCTTAAGCGAGTTCAAGGAAGTAAGGTAAAGGTAACCCCACGGAGTGGTAAGGAGCTGACGAGATAAAGAGGTTTCCATGTCTTTTGGTAGTAGGGGATAAAAGGCGGACTTAATTGAGTTTTGGTCTTGTTGGGGGGCTCTAGTAAGGTATGGGGCTTTCAAAGGGGGAAAATTAACCTAGTATAAGCCAGGCAAGCAATGCAAAGCTAGACGAACCCAGACAGAGTCCAGCGAATCCAAGCAGAGACAACTTAAGCTTGGGCCTGCCTTTCAGTCAATCAGGGAAGTGCATCGAAGTGGCTTCCTCGAAAGAAGCACGCGCGTCACGCCTTCAGTTAGTAGCGAGTAGTCTTTTGATTTAGTAGAAAGGGGAAAGCCTGTTAAAGCCATCTGAGTTGTGATGAGATACTATAGGTCAATTCAATGCTCTTTAAAACTTTCTTTTACGCCTTGGAATGAAGCATTATTCAAAGACAGTATGCAAAGCACTAGTTGGAAGTGAAGTAGGGTAGGCAGATATAGGCTTCTCTTTTATTGAATAAGTCTCCTCTCTCTTTCTGTGACAAAGAGGCATTCCAAGAACTTCTATGGAGGAGCAAGAAAATAACTCGTATTAGCTTAGTTTCCTTGTTTAGTGGCATCCCAATCCCATCCCGTCGCTTGTTTAATTTATGCCTTCCTTCTGGGCATTTATCCTTGTCTTTATCATTAGCATTGGCCTAGCTCTATCATTGGCATCTGCTTATAGAATTACCTTTAAAGTGTACCTTCCTTTCTACCATTCCAGCTATGTGCCCATCCCTACCCCAACCGCCTGGATCAACTGTGCTTGAACTGGAAATGAAATATCTGCTTCTACCAGCTTCAAATCAAAGCTTGACTAATAGGGGCCGATTGATATCAAGTAGGTGTATCAGTAGCAAGACATGAAGGTAAGTTGAGAAGTCGAGCAAGGAAGAGATAACTAGGTTTTGGCTTCCCCAAAGAAGGGACTTTTTGGTGCAGAAGCCAAATAAACTTCTTTACCTAACTTTTGCTGGCATACGAGTGGGAACAAGCTCAGTTCAAAAACCATATCTGTCTGTAGATTCAAAAAATCCATCGTTTAGTCCTATGACTATAGACAATGAAAAGACAGAATGGGGACCCCGTAAGGCATGAGTTAAATATCCTTTCAAAAGTAAGAATAGGTCGAGGTTTTTTTCCTTTTCAAGGTAAGAGGTCAACTTAGAGCAAAGCAAGCTGACAAGCAAGCTTACGAAGCCCCCGAGGCAAGAGCGTGAAGCAGCTTTTCCCAAACCAAAGGATCCAGGTTCTCTTTAAACATAATATCCTGATCCCTCAGCATCAAGCGATGTCTCAGTATCATCTGCATCCAAACCATAATTTGACTCCGAAGAGGGACAACTCACTTTTCCAAAATCACCTAAGAAGTCGAATTCATATCATCAGAATAGAGGGCATAGGACGCTTTACCCTACTATGAACTAGAATAAAAAAAGGTTGACTCATAACATAAACTCAAAGACTTCAGAAAAACACACTTACGCTGTTATTCAGAGGCTCCTTCCTGCCCCTCCCCCCGCTCATTCTAGGCCAAAAATCCTCTTCGTGATTTCCAAGAAGTGACAAAGAAAGAATAAAAGAAAGGAGTGTAGGATTGGTATGGATGGACTGCACCAGCTCCCAACTCATATGGAGAATGAATTGGGCCCCTATGTTGATGATCTACTAGTTGATTCAAGATCTGAGCAGCAGATCATGATGGAGGGGATTTGTTCACGGCGGAAAAAGAACTCTTTGAAACTCATAATTCCCTTTTCACTAAGGACGAGTCGATCTTTTTTGACAAATCAACACGCTACAAAACTACCTTTTCCACTCGCTAAAACCTAAGCCTAAGATAAGAAGAAAAGGTTTTAATTTAATCTAATGAACCTAGCCACTGCTACCTGTGAATAAAAGAAAGAGAAGAAATCAACTTGACAAAGGTCGAGAAGGGGCCTTATTCCCTAGAGGTGGATTGGGTCTCACCGGAAGTCTTTTTTTTTTTGTAGAAAAGAAATTCCTTGCTGTCCTAAGAAAGGGCTTAGTTTACGACCTGCCATTAGATACTTATCGTCGTAAAAAGATTTATAGAAGTGCCAGATAGAACTAGAAAATAAGGCTCATTTCTCAGGAAGCAGAAGTCTTACTCGGCATGGAAATCAACGTTTCGTATAGCTATCAATCTTTATTATTTAAACTTATATTTACACTGAAGGGAATATAACCATATTGAATAGATAGGGCGAATCTTTATTACCGCTAGAAGCAAAACGACCTCGACTTCTGCCTAGAAAGGTAGAATTTCTCTTCGCTACATAGAGAGCTGTATTCATTTCCTACTGTCAACGAGGGTAGCTAATCCTTCCTTCTAATCCCAGTTGATAAGGCAAGAATTCAATCCTATCCATCCTACCCGCGATAAAGAAGCAATAGAGTTAGAGCATGGTACTTTCTGATACCAGAGAGTGGCATTTCCTTATGCCAAAAGAGTTGTCAGCTTGAAATGAAGATTCAAAATAGGATCAAGTCCTGAGAGGATCCACCTGGGAGAACAATTTTAGGAAGGGTGGAATTTAAAGAAATCCTTTTTCTTTAAAGAAAAGGTATCCCAACTCTTCAATTGCCTCTTCATCCTAAGCAAGTTCTCTTCGTTTTTCCTCGATAACTATCCTTGTAAGGGTGAAAGGAAGCAATTCCAGCCTCAATGTGAAGGCATCTTTCGGACTGCAAATCCCAGGGGAGCGAATCGTTGATTGAGAAAAATGGGATAAGAGAAGGAAGATAGTGCTGCTCGACAGTCAATCTGAAGAATAAGTCCCTTAGGTGCTCTACTGTAAATGCTCAGTCAGTGATGGCAAATCTGATATGCATGCCAAGTCAGAGTGATGCCTTCCCTAAAGAGCCAAAGCCTTAGGCAAGCAGGAATGCCAGTTCTTCAGTCAAGGCGAAGTGTTCGCTTATAGAAAGAAAGTCTTTCCCCATCAGCGAAACTAGGAACGAAAAGAAGACGACCAAAACAACACCCTTGCCTAGCAATTTGCTATTGAATTTTCTCCATGAGCTATGGGACTAACCACTCTATTAGAAAGGGAAAATCGACCCACTTTGACCTTTGAAAGTGGATCAGTCGAATGGTCTCAGTTGGAGATGAGATAGCACGTTTGGTCAAAGAAGTGATGTTGGAACAGGTGCTTTTCTTGTTGAATTTCTTCTTTCATTCACGTTTGTGTCGATGTGAAGCCTGACCAAACTCATTCTATTAAGCCGGCAATCACTCTCTGTCCTGGTGCTCTATAGTATAACCTCGCTGCCTTAACCTGATTTATGAGAGTCTCGAGGCGAGGAGTGAGACCGATAGAAGAGAAGGGATAAGGGATAGCCTTGTTCGCGTTGATCATGGCTTTTTGAATCTTATTCATTTGTATTCTGAGAGATCGGATAGACTAGGATTTTGTATTTTGATTGGGAAGACGATGCACGTTAGGGGCTCTATTCCTACTCTTTTTTGTATTTGTCAGCTTGATTAAGCTAGTTAGCACCAGGAAGTCCTGCTTTTCTTTGTGACCAATGGTACGGTATAGGCAAGCGTGAATCCTTGGCTTCAATGATTTTGACTAAAACCGGATTGGAGTTCAGTCTTTTTGCCAGAGATTTTCTCAGAGATTCTAGATAGAAACTAGATAGAAATTGTCATCCTTTCCAAAAAGTCTAAATAAGATTTTTCAGCTATACGAAAGTTTTTCTATATGCCCCTTCCTTAGTGAAAAGGACTGAACTAGTACTTTTCCAGTTAAATGAATCATAGTTTTATCGGAGGGTTTCTTACTCACTGGAGTTCCCACGATTCCCGATAGCATTGTGGTCTCTTTGTTACCAATAAAGAATAAGGGGGTGTGAAGCCTGCAAGTACCTGAGAGAGAAAAGGCTGTTGAGTCATGAGCAAGGAGAAAGTAGACAAGTAAAAGGTATGACTAGTGACTGAGATAAGATAAAAAGCTCTTGCATCCTTCCGGCAAGCTCTCAATTCTACTTTATTTAGAGGGAAAGATGGGCGGACCCATACCAATCCACACCTGAGTAAGACCTGCCAAGCTACCTTTATACGAGAATTAAGCATAAGAAAGAACTATATTGGTGAGCAAGATTAGTTAGTTCGGTCTTCTTAGCAACAATGCCCCTACTGGCCAAAAGGATAAGAAGAGAGCCTCACACTTTATTATTGAAAGGCCACAGGATAGCTTTATGGAATAAGCTTTTAATCAAGGCCTCATTCGAGCAGAAAGAATAAGCCAAGAAGGGACAACAATTCCTCTTTCTCTTGTCTTGCACCATCTTTTTAAGAGCCTGCTGATAGCCTGGGGCTTATCCACTTCATAAAAAAAATGAATTTTCTTCGTATCCACATATGAAAGACCCAAACTCAACTTTAATTGCTAATGGATAAATCCAAATTGGATGTGAGAGAAACTCCCCCGATAGCAGGACTTTTTCACAATGAATCGAGTCAGGTGTCCCTGGCTTACCTATCGAATGAGGAGTTAGCAGAGGTGTGTGAACAAGCCTATACTTCACTAGTGCTCTTTGCCAAATCTTTTTTTAAGCAACAAGAATTCTTTCCTTATCTTATGAAAGGGAAAGCTATGCTTTAGGTAGAATCTATTGCCATTATTAACAATGTCCTCCATCTTTTTCAACATCTTTCTGGTCTCATCCCCAATTTGTGAGGTTTTCATGTAATAGAAGAATGGGATCTTATACTTATTAAATTAAAGTAGATGGGGTAGGTGGGGAGTCTCTCTCTTAGCTACGATCTTGATGGATTAGCGCTCAGGGGTTAAACTAGTTAGGCCAGCGGGGAAGACTATCGAATCAAAGATCAACGAGCTAATTTCTTAATCTACGCTAATTGATTGATTAGCCTGAACAGGAGATCATGTCTTAGTGAGAAAAAGCAATTATGCTTGAGTTGAAAGAATGGCTCCTACTGAATTAGCCGAGAGTTCAAGAAATGAGGATCCGGATTAACTTCTTGAAGAGGGAATAGCAGGCGCAAGGGCGTTAAGCATACCAGTGAGTTAGCTATTGTCGGAAAAAGCACAATAGCCATAGAGTCAATCCCTGGACTCAGTTCAAATGATTTGATCCCAAGTGTCATCACAAGAAGAAGCACATGCCACTTAAATAAAAAGGGAGGAGACTTTCCTTGTGTTAGCCGAATTAGGATCAGTAGAAGGAAAAAGTCATTTAAGCCCGAAAAAAAGTCGTTTTTGTCGACCCTCTATTAATAGAATCCTTATTTGCTCGAACTTCTAGCATTAGATATCCACGAGCAGAAGATAATTCCCAACGTGGGACAGGTAAGGTTTAGATTACAGCTAGCTAAGGATTAAGGTAGGGGAGAAAGGCATCCAATGCAATTAATAAGACAATGTCGATTCTTTCTTGTTTATCGGATTCTGTTGAGAAGAAGGGACAACCATCCGACCCGAACTGCCAGTCCTAACAAGCCAAAAACAAAAAGTTTATTTAATAAATAAGTAGAATGGTTTCAAGAAATTGTTCTTATAGTCTATCTTAAGACATGGAATTCGGTTCTTTGCTTGAAAGCAGCTTCTTACTATACTAATTAGACTTCGCGCTGGTACTAGGAGTCAAAGAAGTACCTCTTCCCTGTCCTAAGGGTGGACTAAGATCTATCTATCTTAAAAGTTATTTCCTCCCCGGATCTCCTAAAAAGCATTGGACACTTTCTATATCCGAGTTTCATTCCATCAAACCTCGCTTAGTACTAGATATCCTGAACCATATTAGCTTGTGCCTAAGTCAATTAGCTACCAAGGCTTGGCGCACCAGAGTAGGATTCATCATACTTGTCGAGGTACGTGAAAGTAAGCTGACATCAACCCTTTTCGCTCTATGTGAATCATTCCCACCCTCAGTCTCAGGATATCGTATTGGGTGAAGAAGAAGCCCTCAAAATGAGGAGAAAGGCCCGGTCCTACATAAGATTAATTAGGAAGATCCTGCTCACGGAGAGATGTGAAGAAACTTTAGAATAACAATAAAGACACTATAGTGAAAACTATTGATGACATTTTTTAGATAAAAGAAAAAACAAATAGAATAAGAGAAAGAGCTTCTAGCAGCCCTTACTCATATCCTATACACACAGAGTTTAGCGCTTAGGGGAGAGAGCATATGATTAAGCTCCTTTCTCTTTTATATTAGTCTACAGGGAACATTATAAAACTCTGAACTCGCATAAGTCTGAAAAAATCATTCTTTTACGAACAGATACGTAGGATAAAAAGCTTGTTTTTTGGTGCTAAGACTGGGAGCTCATGTACTAAACTTTTCTATTCAACTTCTTGAAAGAAGAATCTTTTCCAACAGAGAATGCTACAGACATATATACCACTTTTCCTTAGAGAAGGACAGAGTCTTTACTAGCCTTAAGGGGAGCAATAAAATGGTATTCTTCTCCCCAGAAGAATTTCCACTGGATTTGGGAAACCCCCACTCACTCTCAACAAACTCAAATACTTAAAAAGATATGAAAATCTCTTGGATGATCGTAGGTTCTTCTTGCACCAGATGACGGAGGTGAGGCTGCAGCACACGCGTAGGAAAGGGTTGATGGAATTAAGCTGATCAGTTAGCTAAAGTGGGAAGGACGCTGCTTCAGGAGTTTTTTATTTATCCCCCCTTCCTACAGGCTCCTCAGGACATTCTCTGGATCTTTGACGACCAGGAGAATCTATTCTTTGTAGGCATAAGATGTACTCCTTAAAGACTGTTGACCTTTAGTTTTTGACAGAACCATGGTAAGATTGTCACACCAGAAGGCTATTCAAAAGACTGCGAAGAATCCGATCTTGGTGGCATCAGTAGCAAAGGAAGTGTTCTCCTCACCAGGTTTGAAGATGTGGGTTCGATAGGACCTAAAGGAGAATGTGGTTTTCTTATTCGAAGCTAGTGGAGTGGATTCTTCTTCCTTTCTTTTCAGATTAAGAAAGCATCAAATCCGAAGAATAGCGTGGTATACTTGGAAGGAGAACTGCTAATGGACTGCCATGCCAGGATTTGAAAGACTATCAGTGAAAGCTTTGTCAAAGTAGATAGGACTAGCTTAAGGTATGGGAACGGTACTAAACTTGGTGGTAATCACTCCCGGGTGGTATGAAACTAAGGTTTTGAATGAATGAAAGTTTGAAGGAAAGCATGTAAGGGAATGAGAAAGAAAGGAGAAAAACACTTTCTTTAAGCGAGTTTTCGAAGCCATATAGTAGGGTAGCTAGCTTTTCTAGGTGAGGGAGTGGCAGCCTCAAGCTTGCCTTAAATTGTCTTAAGCAAAGGTGAGTTGACTTGCTATAGTTGAATCTCCTTCATTCTTAACATTCCTATGAGATAGCTCCTTCCTAATCGAAGAAAGATACTCATACTTCCGCTTGACTTTTTGTTTTTCCCTTCTCCTACTACTAAAATATCCCTGTGGCTGGATTAAGGGCAGCGCATTTTGGGAACAAGAATTACATATAATAGAAAAGGCAGGGCAGGTTAGCATCGATGCTAGCTAGAGCGGTGCACCCCAGAAAGCCTATCGACTGCTTTCCTTAAACCTATTTCTTGCTTGGTCTTATTCAAGATTGAGTTGATATAGTTGTCTTATGTCGGATATGATTTATATATATTAGCCAAGCTCTACCTACTACCTACTTTGAAGTAAAGGAAAGATAGATTAGATTAGAGTCCTATCAGTGCCGATTGAAAGAAAGGTCAAGTAAGATAGCTCGCCTGCTCCCTCGTGAGTGGGATCCATTGGTCTCTCTCATATTAAAGTTCCTCTTTCTTAAGAATAAGACAGAAGAGAAGGTAAGCTATGCTTATTAAAATTGTCTAATAGTTAACCAATGGCTTGAAAGTACTTTTTCTCTTCACCCCCACCTATAATATAGAATATCTCATGCTTTTAGATCAATGGGAATGGAGGTAACCTATCCTCCAGTAAAGTCTGCCTATACATCAGTAAGGGTAGCCTATCTAGCAACATAAAGGTAAGACTCCTTTGCTCTTGGTTAGCAGGCTTGATAGTCATGTCATCTATATTCTGTATTATTGAATAATACTAACTTTATTGGCTCACAGTCAAAAGTAGGTTCACAGGCTAGCTAACAATATAGTTTTTAAAGGCAAAAAGCATATAGCGTATCACGGGTTTATGACCAGCTTTCTATAGATCACTGACAGTATCTCTGAGAGCAATTCTCCTTGCGTTGAAGGGTTTTACTGTATCATTGACTAATTCAATTCCTTGCTTGCTTACTGCCTAGTTTGATAGCCGTCCTATTACCCTACGGTCAGAGACTGTATCATCTATCCTAAAGCCCTAAAACACCTACGAATGAAGAATCCCTCTCTCAGAAAGTTGCCACCTTCAGAACCTTATCAACAGAACAGAAGTTTCCCGAATATATTCATTTAATGAAAACCCTGCGCTTGCAAAGGTAGAGACATAAGGGATTGTCATTCTATTCCCTTCTACATGGGCCATGAGAACGAAATTAGATTAGTGCCACTTCTCGCTGCAATAGCAGTAGTGGAGCAAAGAAGGTGTAGTCGGAATGTCTTGGCAAGACTATGGAAGAATCAATTGTTTAGAAGGATTGTTGGTTGGAGAGTTCCCTTTCATCATAAGGTGTTGCTGTTCCATGCCCCGATTAGGATAAGCCCTTATGCATGGGGTAGGTGGTTGCAGTGCACAAACTATAAAAATCTGATCATTGTTGTTGTTCTATAAATAATAGAAAGTGCTTCCTAATTCTGCGGAGTCTACTCGAGAACCCTTGCAGCTAACTAATAGTAGCTTTTTTGTCATGTCATGCTTTAAGGAGGTTAAGACCTGGTTGGCATGGTAAAGTAGGGGCCTGTGAGCTACGTTCCGCAAGTAACTCTATCCTGGGTCCTTAGACCTAGTTAGCTTAGCTTGGCTGGATTGCTTTGTGTTGATTACACCCCCAACTTTCCCCAGAAATTCGGTTAGTGTGCATAGACTTCCCTAATGTATTTTTTATCTTCTTGGAAAATTCCTTCGCTCCAACACTTTTTACAGCATAAGGAGATCGGGAACAGGCCTTGGCCTGAGCTTATCCTATCCTATCTGTCCCGAATCCTTTGCTGGCATGAAAACAGCTCGAGTCTAATCTCTCTAATCATGGAAAAAATCTTACCTATCAAAAATCTCTTTTGTCAATCAACCTTGCGAATCAAAAGAACTTTCCAAGAAATTGGCTTACTTACATTCCCTAGGAGGAAGATGCTACTTCTGCTTTTTTCCTTTCTCAAGGAGAAAGAGAAGCGGTTTTTATGGCCAATCTCCAGCTTCTATCTTTGCTGCTAAATTCTCATCTCCTCACTCGACCACTAAACATACGGGGACTAAAGCTATGGGGAGTGTAACATGAAGGAATCCTAGACTCGTGATACAATGCCAATTGAAAGTAATGAGAAGCAGAAGTAAAGCCAGGGGTTTAGTTTATCAATGCAACTTTATAGGCCTAGCTTACTAATCTAACAGAATTCCCGATTCAGGCCTCAGGAGAAGTGGGGGAAGGAGAGGATCTCACGACATCTATTACGGCATTTACCAAACCAATTGCAATTAAGTCATTCAAACCTACTTTGGGATTGTACCGTAGAAAGCACTACTTCCGATTTGAATCATAAAATAAGGGTGCCGACTAGAAGGATTGCCTTTCATTCGGCTCTCTTTGTCTAACAACGACGAACCCATCTTTCTAGCAGTTTCGACAACATCCTCTGAACAGTCGTAGAAACATTCGACTGGTACCCCATTGGTTGATTGGATCCCATTCACAAAAGCCTCAAAAACCATTCTGTATAAGTCACATCCAGAAAAAAAGTCGATGTAAAGATGATACTTAATCAAAAAGGCCACAGGCGGGGCTTTTATCAAAAAAGAGAGGATTTCGGAGAATGTTTCTGAAGTAATTACTTGGTTCTACATTGGGAGAGTCTGATTGAGGGTATCAATGCGAGCCCTCGGCAAAAGTCTTCTTTCGGATTCTTCTCCTCCTGTTATACTTTAGGCATTGTTCTCCTTGTGCTTGGACTTGAAAGGAGGAAAAGCAGGTGTTGAAGCTCATAGGCTTGGAGATTTATGAAGTCTTTATACTCCTAGTTGAGGAGGTGAAGCGGAAGAAACTGGAATTAATCTTTCTGCCTTCGCGCCTTCATTCATATATGAAGTTGCCCAAAGAGTCACTGCTATCGGAGGGAGAGGAGCTAATACCAGCATAAGTACTATTTTCACCAGGGGATCGTCGAAGGAAAAGAGTGGGCGATGGGTGGGAAGGGCGTTGGCAAGACCTCTTAATAGGGTTCAATGCAGAATGAAGAGTTGCTTTATAGACCGAGAGCGAGGTAAGTTGGAAAGCATACCTATGGAGCCTCAAGCTTTAAGAAAGGATGGAAAGAGTAAAGCATAAAGGCTTGATTTGGTTCCTTAGGTTTCCCCTTAGGCTATATTAATTAATAATAAGGGGACTGGGCCACAATGGAGTAAGGACTAAGCAAAAAAAGGCCGTTTATTTTGCCCGACTCCATGGAATTAAGGACGTTTGCCGCACTAACAACTCTCGGTGGGCGAAGGAAAAGGGTCTATGTTAATAGAGCTCGACACATCTATTATTTTACTTTCTAAAGTGAGATATATACCTGTATCTAGTCCCGAATCCTCACTCAAACTATATATCACTTCGAGTGAAAGAGGTTTTTACCTAACCCACTATGTCCTTTGTTTAATACCTATTTCCAGAAAGCTCAGAGCAGGTCAGGACAGAAGAAGTCTACAAAGAGGGTATTCCAATTTGGCACTTTCCTTGCCTTAAGTAATACCTTTTGTTTTGTATTCTCCTTTGAAAGCCAGCAGAGTCAAGCTAGGACACATGAGTAGTATGCCTTTGCCCCTGCTAAACCTAATCTATTATTCCTTTCGAGCCAAATGCAGTACTAGGGTAAGCTTGTTCAGTGATCAAGCTAGTGCCCAGTGATTTTCAATCTTGTCCCAGCCTATCCAATGACTCTTCCTATCCAAGTGCAGTCTTAGTCTTAGAGTACGCCCCTCTAATTCCTAACTAATCTATTGAATCTATTCCTACTCTAGGGATACGTTTTTCTGGACTTTGATATGGGCAAGAAGGCTCAATGAGCAGATCTATTTTCTAAAGGTCAAGCCCAATCCCGGAGACTGGTAGATATGGGATCTTAGGCAGGGGCCGTTGGGGCAGGCAAAGAAAGAAAGTCAGTTTTCAAGCTCTTTCCCCTTACCATAAAAGTATCGGCAATGGGCATTCGCCCTGCAATAGCATACCCGGGTTTAGTGAAGAAAGAAAAATCAGTGTCGGGGTAAGAGGGAAACTACCTCAAAAAAGAAGGACCCTACAACTTCGTCCACTTAGAATGCTTAGTCGATTGATTAGAAAGATAGAAAAATTTCAAAAAAAGAAAGCGGTTCACCTTCCACGACTAAGCGATACACCAATGGGGATACAACCGAGATAAGATTCACTCCCCCCGATGCCCCCACTTCTCCTTAGGGATAAGTTGAGCTTAGTGATGAGGATGATTCATGGGCCCAAGACATAGAGACAGACGGACTGGCATGCGAGACGGATTGGTTACGGCCTTCAAAAGCTAATCGCGATATAAACAAAAGGATATAGTAGCAAACTTTAGGCTTTTGGCCACCGATGAAAGGAAGATTCTCGGTTATGTAATTACAATCAAAAAATTGAGAAAGAAAAAGCTGGTGTAGCATCGATTTTGACAACTCTTTATAGATGTTATTTCCTATATCCTATCCTAGGCTCAAGAAAGGAATGAAAAAATTATTGAGCTTTAGGTTGAAAGAATTTCAAAAAAAATGGATGCCGCAACTTCATCATCCCCTGAGTCACAGACAGTCCCACTTCCATCATGTTCTCTTCTCTTTCCAGGAGATCGAGTTGGAGTTTCATTCGCCAGTTAGAGTCCTTCTTTTCAGAAGGCTGTTTGAAAGTTGGTTTACATAAGGATAGACACGAAAGCGACAGGATCAATTTTTCAAAAAAAGGTCTTTGGATAGGGAAAGTTGATCTTTTCCTACTTATGAAATGAGTAAAGGACGTTTTCCACCTGTGAATGTGGTGAAGGTCCTAGGATACATCTTTTCTTTTCAACAAGCCTTGAAAGCAGTCTTCTCTTTTTCTTTCACTCTAATGTAGCTGATAAGCTTAAGAGTCTTTCTTTCTCATCTTCACTCGAGCTTAAAGCATTCCTGGAAAAGTCGACAAGAGGAGTCACGTCCTTAAGACTTTCTTTTTCCTAAGTCTATAGGCTTCCTTCTTTCACCATTCCTCCAGCCTCCATCAATGGCATCGCTTACTCATTCAAATGAAAGCCACTTTTTAAACATTTCCTTCAATACCTGCTATCTTGCTCAGTCAATTGCTTGTTCTATTTCTTCTATGATCTATTGGCTCTAATGGATTTCATTCAATGAATTTTGAGCTAATTGAAATACCTATTATGGATACCAGTACATAAAAATATACGAAGAAGTTCGCTCACCTCGTTCACTCAAAGAAGACCAAAGAAAGCTACAATCATAGCAGGAATGGCAAGAAAGAATAGTAATTGCCTTAACTTTCTCTTCATCCACCACTCTTTTAGGGAATTAGGGAAGGGCCACCTGGGGCATTCTTTTCTATCCGTGGGGCACTTCTCTATCTCTAGCCACGTATCTATCCGAGAAAATGGGACTCGGGCCAGTCTTCTGTATCAACGAGTCTTAAGAGCCATTTGGCGCTATGACCTCCTTCTTTAATTTATCTTTATTGATGAAAAAAAACCGCTTACTGAGGGGAGGACAGTTGGTTTAAGGACCCATTGGCTTATCACTCCCAACATTCTTTCACTGGCCTTATGTTATATAGTAATAGGACGGGCCTCATTGGTATGCGTCCATGAAAGAAAAACTTAGTGCATTGTTACGACCTATCGCAAGACAACTATATTAATAGATAAATGGCTCATGAATGCCGTAAGGTGCTGTAATATATAGAAGCAATCATGCCTGCTCTAGTGTAGTAGAAAAGGTTATCTTTCTTGTTGGAAATCCCTCTTTTCTACTGCTTGCAATGTGATACATATATGGCATGCAGAATGTGGTCAAAAGTGGGTTATAAAGGGTATATTCTTTCTTCTCTGAGTGAACTCCTCAGTTGTTTTATGTAACAGGCCCCGCAGTGAATCAATCCTCGTGTAATAGCTCCTAGAGCAAGCTGTTCCCATGAGTTCAGAATGCTGATGCTTTCTTTCATGTAGTTTTTTTCATAGGTAAAGTTTTCCAATCCCTCTCAGCTTGCAACTCTCCGTCTTTTTAGCTAATGTTCTAGCAAGAAAGAGAACTTCCAAACATCACTAACCTCACCTGTACCCTAAGAGAAGTAGAGGCTGAAGAGAGGGAAAGTGCAGGATTCAAATCGGTCTTCTTGCTTGTGTCATTTCTTTTCGCCTTTCCAAGCTGGTTTGATTCCAGCTCTGATTCATCACTATTAGGGGCAAGACACTAACTTAATGCTATTCCTAGTGTCCAATCTGATCTGCAGTGCCAAGTGAGTAGCCTTTCAGGTCTCAAATCGGATATTGTTCAATCTGCATTTGCTGTACCTGGTCGAAAATATTATTCTCCTCATTTTTTTTGGTTGTGCCAATTGAAGGTGACGAAAGCACGTATGAGATGTTGAAATGGAATCCATGATCTAATATAAAGAAAGAATGCCAGCCGATGTCAAACTATACTCCTGATCCAATTATGGCAGCACTGCTCCTAGATGATTGGAATCACTCAACCAATATAAAGAGGAATTTACTCCCTTTGATAGATAGCTTTCTGGACCTGAATAACTTTTCTTCTTGTGTAATAAAGTGCTTCCAACTGTCAGTCTTACGCCCTTGGTTTTGCCTAGCTTTTGAATTATGCCTTATCGCTGCTCCATATTGTTTTATCCCTCTCGCCACCTTTAAGAGATGCCATATAATATAATATAATTTTTCCTGATCCAGTGGTGGTTCACCAGGAACCATAATCTTCTAATATTTCTTGACCCCACATTCATTAATCACTAGAGGGATTGCTCCACAGAACTATGTTTTTTATTAACTTTATTTGGAATCTCCTTTTCAGTTGATCCAACTCGAGTGAGTTGAGCTCTAAAACCCTCTTATAGTGGTGCCATCCCTTCAATTATCCTTCTTTTTACAGTGGATTAGGAAGATAATTGGACCTATCTTTTCTTGTAGTTATTTAATTCAATTCCTGACGGGAAAGAAAAGCTTATTTTAACGTCTTTTTTATGCGATCCTAAGCTAAGCCTTCGATGAAAGTCCAAAACCTAAGATCCTAGCTTTCTTCTTATAAGATCGTATTCGAGTTTAATTCATCTACCGGTAACGGAGTCTTAGCCTCGGAATGAGCTTGTGGTGAGCGGTCTTACTAGGTGAGATAATGAGACCAAAGCATGAAAAATCGGCTGCCTGTGAAATCAATACGAAAGCTTTAGCTTTGGCAGTTTGCTTTAGCAACGATGGTAAAGGGCAGGTTTTGTAGTCAACTGCACTTGGGCACTTCCTGCTCTGTCGGGTCTTTTGATCTTCTCAGTTCCACTCGAGCATACTCTTTCATATGCTCAGGTTGTGACATCGAGTCCTCTCTTCTCTTCATAAATCTCAGTTGGAAGCCCCCATTTTGATTAGACATCCAATGAAGTAGGAGCTCGCTCCCTACCTAGCGGTACTTTCATGGCTTCCCTCTCGAGGTTCTGTTTGAAAGGCAGTTGCGAGAACCTGTTGGATTGAGTGGTCCTTTCTCGAGCAGCTATTGAGACATAGGTTGGCCCAAGCTTCCCTTGGCATACCTTCATTACCATTACTGAGAAAAGTAAGTAGGAATTCATCCTAGATAAACTATTGATCTAGCTCTTTCGCATCGAGGAAAACCCGTATTCCTCTTTCGGGTTTGGCATCCTTTGCTCGAACGAAAGAGGGGTCTTTGCAGAGTGGAAAGGACCGATGCTAGTAGTTAGAAAAAATATTAAAAAAGGCTTAAATAAAAGCCAAATCCCGTTGAGAAGAAACAAGCATGATGACATCCATCGAAGGGATTTCGGTCGAGAAGCGGCCCAGGTAAAGCCAGATTTCAAAGGTAGAATGTATTGGTGGCACATTGACCTAGAATAAGGGCTCCAGTCCACGATTCTTGTATTCTAACCTTTCAAAGGAAGTCTCAAGCTGCAAAAATAGTAGGCCTGCTATCGATGCTAAGAGATACACGAGCTACCATAGATCCCTTACCGACGAATGGCATACTTTCCTCTTAGAATATCCCTTGAATAACCGGATGAACCACTTGAGCCTCCTATTTCACTGAATCTGCTCCCATCTCTACAGAGCCCCGAAAGCTTCTAGGATCTCTAGGCTGTAGAAAAAGGGCCTATGATGGAATCATTGAATCTCAGCAACGCGGTGAAAGATCTAAAAGAGGTGGATGATCCTCTATCACCACTCCTTTCATAGTCAACCCGAAAGGGTTTCTCAAGTTCCAGATCAAATATGGGCTTCGGTGCCATTGAGAAAAGCCCTATCCTGTACAGCGGATATCGACTACCTTTAGGCTTTCCTTCTTTGTACGGGTCAGCTACCCTTATTCGTATTAGTCCAGGTAGGCGAATCATGCTACAATTCTTAATTCTTTTAAATAAAAAAAAGTATACGGATATTCCCGAAGGCGGGTGATGCCCAGAAAGAATTCAAGGTCATAAATCCTAGTAGTTGCGCAGGGACGAAAGTGAAATACCTTTTTTTTCTTTGATTCATGTACAAGACTAGAGAAGTGTGGGAGATTCCAAAGGTTGCCTTTCCACATCAGCCTGGTGCTAGAAGCAGCACAGAGTCCTTCGGGGAACCTTCCTACTCTGGTTGAGGAAATCCCAGTATTTGTTTTGGGAAAGACCTCACTCGCACGTAATATAGTAATATATAAGGCTCTTCTTGAAATACGTGGGCGAATAACCAATCCTATAAGTCTTTCTGGCTGGATCTCCCCCAATAGGCTCATTTTTGTAGGTGTCCCTGAGAATGCCAGTCATAAGTATAAGAAAGCTCGATCGGAGGTGGCTTTCGGGCTTTCCTTTCTTTAGGAACCTATTTCCTTTATGCAGATGAGCCTCGCCTTTCTATTCTTTTTCATATTTTACCTTCTTGGTGTCAAAGGTGACTAGCAATAGAGTGGGTCTTCGATACTAGCGAGAAAGGCTTTCCGTGTCTCATGCATTCAAGTCCATGTCCTCCATCTTTTTCAACATCTTTTTGGTCTAATCCCCAATCCGTGAGGTTTTCATGTAATAGAAGAATGGGATCTTATACTTAGAAGCCATCTAATCCCTAAACCTCTCAACGATTTCATAACCTTGCCTTGTTCCCTACTGACCCGCAGTGTCACTAGGCTAGTCTCTTTATTATCAGATGACCTAAGTGAGGGTGGAGGACTCACTAGCAGGATGCAAAGATGCGATCCCCAATGAAACTCGACCTAAGATAGAGAATATGCCTCCATCACTTCCATTCCTCGTAGGGAACCGCTAAGCGAAACTCAACTAAAGAATGCTCTGATGTAGGAAGAATTGAGAGATCAGCAACGTACCGCTTTCTTTTTCTGGATTGGAGGAGAAGAACTGGAGTTGCTTACCCCGCTTCAACGATACAAAAGGGATTACCTTATCTCAAGAAAGAAAAAATCCAGGAGAAGGCAAGGAACATATCCTCTATGGGCTCGATTCTGTGGCTCTATTTCAGTTGCTGTTTAAGGACGAATGTGTGATTGAAGGGAAGTTTCAAGTAGGATTCCTATGGAAAGTTCCTTTCGCTCGCTAAAAGAGAGAAAGTCTCGTTCGTACACTCACTCTAAATGGATCTCGCCTCGCTCCTTTCGTAGCAGGTTTCGATTGTATGATGGAAGTGGGGGGATCTCACAGAGCAGCATATTATTAGTAATTAAGAAATTGCTAGCGGAGACAGAGCTCACGATGAGAGTTTGTTACTGAAGCACTTTTTTGCGAGTCTTTCGAGTGTCACATTCACGTGGTATACATGCCTCACGCTGAACTCGATCAATAGTTGTGCAGATATGGTAGATGCCTTTTAACCAAAAATTCTATTCAGTAGCCCGCAAAGTAACAACCTATATGGAGCTTGTAGCGACTAAGCATATGCGGAGCGAACCTTTTAAGACCTACTTGGCTAGGTGGAGGATCTGAAATACAATGTGAAAAGGAATAGGAAGAAAGCAAGCGGAGTGGCTAGCTTTACTGATTGAAGTGCTGGTGGCTTGTTTGCTTTCCTATTTCTGGGAGCAGAGAAGGATAGAGAGCCTAAGGGACTAAGAAGGAGGAGTAAGAAAAGGAGGTAAGGGATTGGCTTTGCTATTCTGCTTCCTGTTGGTGGAAAAGTAGCTCTAAATCTCTTCTAGTCAATCTGAGACTCTAGAATTTAAAAATGAATGTAGACCATCTCTAGAATGGTTATTTCAAAAATTCTAGAACTGCCCATCGAGTATTTTAATTTAAAGAACACCATTGTGTTTGTTGGTATTTGTGCAAATCTGGAATATCTTGTAGAGTAATTAATGCACTATAATCGAAATAGAAGATGGAGTTTTTTTCTGGCCTTGAAAGATAATAAATTATAAGCAAGAAAATCAGGAGAGACAAAAAATAGAGGAGAAAAAGAGCTTCGACTGTCGAGGTAAGAAGTTATGATACCTGCCCTAAATGCCAAAATATTTCACTTCTCCAGGCCAGAAGCCGTGCTTAGCACCTTCTTTCCATGATCAGGGTCATATATAAAAAATCTCTCTTCTCTGTTGGGTGACCCATACCAGCAGAATCACAACCTACTATGTAAAAATTAGCACCTGCATTTATCCGTGCCTTGGCGTGCCACTATACTTCAATTGGACCTGTATAATGCATAGGTGATGGGAATATGGCAACAATGGTAGTCTCAGGGTCAAGAACTCCATCTTTTAGAACCTCTTTGAAAAAAAAATCCATGAATACCCATTCCACAGCAAATAGACTCATTTTAGAGAAATGAAAAACAAAAAGAATGGCATCGATTTTCCTAGGGTGTCAAAATATTTGTTATCACAGCATGGCTCATAAGATCATCATTATCAAAGGCTATATAGAGGAAATTGAAAAAAAGAACCTTGTTGTGTTGTTCCATCCGAACATCCAAAGGCACATCATCAGCCTTTGTGAAACCTCCTACAGGATAAAGCAGTAGAATTGGATTCTTGTAACCCTTTTCCAAAATTTGCTTGCGTGTATCATTCATCAATAAGGCATGCCCATTATGCACAGGGTTCCTTAACTGAAATGTAAAAACTGCATCAGCCTGATGCCTATCAAATTCATTCCGGAGTTGTTGGGGAAAGAGCCTGTAGTGATCAAGCCCATCATTTTATTTGATAGGCTTTAGCACTTCCAGATCTCCACCTATGAGCTAATTTCCAGCTGGCTTTGAAAAACCTCGACGTATGGCAATCCTGGTGTGGTTGTACCCCACATTCTAGCTATTCTTTCTTCTTTGTTATGCTTGTATATCTTAATACTGAAAAAAAAACAAAATTTCAATTTAGGAAATATCCTTTGGCTAAGGGAAGAGAGTAAAAGAACTTGGCAGACATTGAGCTAGGTACATAATTAGAATTCAATTTTGAATCTTAAAAGGCAATGCAACAAGACTCAATGAAAAATTGCAAAAGGAAAAGCAATTGGCTTCACAAAACAAATGGGGATGGGGTGTGAGAGGTGACTGGCTAAAAGACAACATGATTGGTTTTTGCTAAGATCCTTATCAATACTCAATTCAATTGGTGTCATGCCCAACTGGAGTCGGTTTCCCCACAATGTGACAGCCCCTTCATTGAAAAATTCTGATCCCATACAACTCATAACAAACTTAGCTAAAAAGAACCTACTCTCGATGATAAGAGCCTTTACTTTCTATTCTATTAGTTAAATGCTAGCGC
Source organism: Excoecaria agallocha (assembly GCA_037975025.1). Lineage (NCBI taxonomy): Eukaryota > Viridiplantae > Streptophyta > Magnoliopsida > Malpighiales > Euphorbiaceae > Excoecaria > Excoecaria agallocha. The sequence goes on along the minus strand of CM075807.1, from coordinate 23,670,231 downwards.
GCTACTTCTAGCAGAAAGCTTTACTAATAGGGCTTTTTTTTATAGATTAATAGGTGAGTAAGGGGCTATTTCTTAGTGCTCTAGGAAATGAGATTTCAACCAAGAACAAAAGCTCAAGGTAGAGTGTCGGTGGTCAGGGCAGCCTGCCTTCCTTTATTTTTAAAGAGTAGGGACGGATAGCTTGGCACCCGGAGATATAGGTGTAGCGCAGGGCAGGATGGATAAGATAAGAATTCAAGAGTATACTTTGTTTGGGTTAGACGAAGTCTAGAGGTGGAGCAAGATACCTCCATGCCGAGCGAGAAAGTAATGTAGCGGATGAAAGAGACAAATTGGTTGCCAAGCTCCTTGATGAAATCGAATAAAAGAGAAGAATCATTCCCGGTGAGAATGTTATCATCAACATATAAAAGAAGAATGAGGCAACGACCATGACGTCAACAAAGAAACATGGAAGAATCCGCAAGGCTACAGTGGAACCCTTTTTCAAAAATAAAGCAGTGAGAAACGAGCTAAATTTTTGAAAGCAGACCCCCTTCTTAGCTTTTGGTGCCTGCTTTAGTTGTCGGAGGCCGTAACGTAAATCGCTTTCTTGAGCTTGCATACCAAGTTAGGATTCATAGGAAAAGAGAAGCCTGGAGTTAGAGGAGGCTGAATAGAAACTTATTCTTGCAAATCCCCCCTTCCCTTATGTTGTTGAAAGGCATTCTTCACATCAAGTTGAAATAAGGGCCACTTTTTGATTGCAGCCAAAGAAAGAATACCAGGAATGGTGGTCATTTGTGCAACCTGGGGCAAATGTTTTCCCTATCTTTAAAGGGGTTCGACTCAACTTCCTAACGGAAGCCTTTAGCTACTAATCTAGCTTTGTATCTCTCTATCGAGCCATCTGCTTTATGCTTGATCTTGGTAAATCCACTTGCAGCCAATGGCTTGTTTCCCTGCAGGCAATGAGACTAAGTCTTATTCTTTTTTTCTGGGCATTGATTTCTTCCTGTATAGCATTTCTCCAGCAAGAATGATTGAAGGCTTCAGCAAATAATTCAGGTTCATGAGAAGATTAAACTGACATGAGGTAAGCTTGATGTTTTGGGGACATAAGATAAGACAAAAATACTTCAACAAGATAAGAAACTTGAGAGGATCGATGAACCTGAGAGAGAGATCCAGAATCTGAGGAAGTGTGACTGGCAGGGAAGCAACTGGGTTAGACTACTGATCTTCTGGTGTAGTCTTACCCTGGGAAACAGACTGTAATTGCAACCCCAAAATAAACATGCTGTGTTGGGTGATTAGAATCCTCTTAGGTCAGCTGAATAGGCTGACAATCGGCAAAAGATGCTGGCCTGAAGAGTGAGGCTGATCCGTAACATCAACTATAGAAGAATAATGTTTGAGTTTATGAACAGGAGAAGGCCGCAATACATCTCCATCACCATTCTCCCCCGGGGCTGATAAATTAGGTTAAGGAAAATATGAGGCGACCCCATTAAAGAGAACATTCAAGGATACATCGAGTCTCTTGGATTTCACGTCATAGCATCTATAGCTGGACTGAGCATATCCAAGAAAGATAGAAGTTCTTTCCTTGGGGATAATTTTTCTCTAAACTGCATAGGAATATGAAAAGAAAATGCGTGCATTCAAACACTCACAAATGCTATAGGATGGTGCTTGCCCCAGTAAGAAGTTCATGAGGTGCCACTGTAGCTTATTCCCTCTCTTTCCCCCCCCCCCAAAAAAAAGGAGAGAGATGTCCCGTCCCTTCTTTATGCACATCCATATACATAGCCAGACACAAAGGTGTACAATCCGGTAAAAATCTGCGGTTCTTGAAATTCATGAAGAGTCTCTTGTTTTCTTACTTGCTCTAGTGGCTGGCAAAGGCCAACTGAGAGGGGAGAATGAATGGTTCAAGAATCAAATGGTTTCGAGCAGACTTGTGGGGCTGCTGCTTGGATTATCGTAGAATAAGAGGAGCCTTCTTAGGTAATTACTTCACTTAAAAGACAGATGCCGCCATTGCGAGGAGAAGGAATAACTTCTCTAGTCTTGCTGTGCACTTACTCCCGTTACGAGAATGAAAAAAGCCCCAGCTCGACTCGAGACCAAGATTCCTTACAACCCGTACCAATAGCGGCACTGAACGGTCGAAGATTGATTGAAAAGGCAGCCCAGCCAGCCCACCCTTTTAGTGATTGTGATCAAGAGCACACACTGGACCTGACCCATTAATCATCATCTCATCTGACCCAAAGAAAAAAGAAGGGGGAACCTTGACTTCCCAGCCGCCCCCCCCTAGCTGCCTACCTACTCATGCTCGTAGCTCGATCGGGGGTCAAGAGTGTGGTCCGGTGGAAAAATAGAAGTCGTCCGTATCAAGTGATACGTGAATTGCTCGGTAGTGATTCGCCACTACCGTAGCTGGTGGAAATAGCTTAATGGTAGAGCATAGCCTTGCCAAGGCTGAGGTTGAGGGTTCAAGTCCCTCCTTCTGCTCGTGGCTTCGTCATTTAGTGATAACGAGTGGAGTAGGCAGTGAGTAGAGTGCATAAGCCCCTTTAGAGATAGAGGCGAACAGCAAGCAGTCCCTTGTATAGGGAGGCTTGCCTGAACTTTCTTACTAAAAAAGGGGAAAGCCAAAACCTACTCCTAACAGGTTGCTGGCTTTTCAGCCGTTGCGCGCTAACGTTTTCCCTTACTAGTAAAGGGGCTGCTAGTTGTAACGTGTAATGTACTACTGAATAGGAAAAGTGGATTGAGATTACTAATGATGGATGGAGGTTGAGGATAGAAGATGTTCGGTGCCTTGCCCTTGTCTCCTTCACCGTAGACTGCAAATGATGGGAATTCTATCGATAAAGAAGAGGCATAGGCATCGCCTCTCGATCCAATCCGTCTTTCAACCTTAACTAACTTTATTATTCTTACCAACATAAATCAATTCATGAACTCGTCTAGTTCTTCAAGACCTTTCATTATACTATTATCATCTTAATTCTTTCCTTTTCACTCTAGCATCATTCATTTGCTTTATAATCCTTTCATTATTGACTCCTGACATTGATTACCAATGAGGTAAACTTTAATCCTATACAATTTAGTGTTTATTCAAAGCACAAGAAGTGCATGGGACCAGTAGCACCTATAATAAATACTATTAAGCATAACTTACTTCTCATATATCATGCAATCATAATTATAGAATACATTTATAGTTTATAACCTCTATTCATATTCATGGACTTCTTAATGTTATCTTATGGTGGAAACTAAATGTCACACAACATCACATTATATCCTACACTAGCCTTTGCTTATGTCTGAATTATTATTATGCACAAGCATGTGTAACATTGATATGTAGTGTTTACCTGGTCTTGCATGTAATTATATAGAGAATGTCATTACATATCATGAGTACTCGGGAAGGTCCAATTGTCATATGTATAGATTTCATGATTATCAAAGCATATGAGACCCAATGGGGTATGTTATAGCACAACTAGTTCTTATTATAACATTGTACGCATTCCATCATAGCATGGCAAAGTGAATCTCATAGGTATACATTCCAATAATTTACTTTCATAGAAACGGTTTATAGAAAAAGGAATTATGATAAAGAAATATAATAAGCCACACATCATGCTCCCATTATATAAGCAAAACAATTGATACATGAATTCCTTTATTTCAAACTCTTTCTTAATCTTTAATAATTGAAATGGTTCATAGCCAAAAGAAATCATGATAAGCAATATAATAGGCCATTCATCATGCTTACGTTACATAAGTGAGGCAGTTAATGCATGTTTTACTTTATCTTGTGTGTATTTTTATCATCTTTAATAGCCTGCCTAAGTACTAGTTCAAAAGGTGGATAACAGGAGCAATAGATACCCGAAGGTATCAAACCATGGATATCTGGAGATATCAAACAATGGACCCAAATGGGGTCAAACAATGGTTCCAGCAAGGAACAAACGATATATCCAAATGGGGTCAAGCAATGGTTTCATTAAGGAACAAGACCCAAATGGGGTCAACTATGGCAGTTGCAACTGTATCCCTCTAGGCATGCCTATCTAATCCAACACTGAACAAAGACCTGTAGGCTTAACCCCTTTAAAAACATTTTTGATTCATCATATTCTTTAATACTTAATACATTATTTGGCTTCAAACCACAATTCATAGAGAATGCATATCATTCTTATCATACATCACTATTAAGCTATAGGCTTTAATACACATGGGTGCAGGTCATATAGTTTCATAGTTTCATTAACATTTATTCATAGTTAGCGTTGAGTATGATTTCAATGAAGCAATATGAAAGTGCACATCTTGCTACTAAAGCCTTCATAGAATCCTATGCATGTCCCCACACATATATATTCATATACATAAATGCATCTTAAATCATGGCAATTCATTCTTTTATTTTTTCATATTTGTTCACATATATAAATCCAGCTACTCATAATAGTACGTTCACATCAACTGCACAATAAAACTTACAAGACTCATGAATGGTTCTCAATGACATACCCAGTTGTTGTTTGCCGTGAGCAGCTTCCATACAATATCATAAAATTCATATCGACACTTAATTACTTGAATAACATTTAAACATCTTAGGATCAATATAATAAGATGAACAATTAGTTCCTTCCTAAAGTCAATACTTGTTCTTAATTAACTGTTTAGTTTACTTTTATAGTCTATTAGATCACGAACGATAGGTTATCTCTCCTAACCAATTCATACTTGTTTCATTCATCTTACTAATACTCTTTCATTATATAACATATTATTCCCTGGTAAGTTATGTAAGATTATTTCATTTCGTGTTTACCCCCATAGGGTATAGGACAACTAGGTAAGTATATTTCCTTATATCAAGGCTAATCATTAATCCCCAGTATGACTTAAAGCATAATCAAACTTTTATTATTTTATAATCCAGTGTTACATAGTATTCCCTATTTCTTAGCTTAGACATGGGACTTTACTGCCATCCTCTTATGGTTACTAGACCATGTCATAATATTTTCATGTCGTTACCAAGGAACATTGGTATGTCATATTTGAGCCAAAACCCTTTAATTGTCAAGGTTCAAACTGCATACCAAGTTATAGATCATGATATTTAGCTTATTAATTTAAGGTTACAAGGTTACCTCTTTTAACTCTTCTTCTCTCGGTGCTCGTTAGCCACTAAAATACATTTTATCACATAATTCATATTAGCATTGCCATTCTTAAGAACCTCTAATTTAGAGTTCAAATGGACTCCTTATCATAACTTATAGGTTTATTATCCTACAACTTTTCACTTTACTATATATATATATATAGAGAGGTTTCTCCAATTAAGTGATCATGTGTTATTCACCTTACAACCGACTTTGGATAACTTACAATTTAGTCCTATCCTCTTCCCCTTATAATAGTATTTATGTCTTTAAATTCCTATAATACTCCATCTTATATCCATGATTTTTCTAAACCATATCTTTATGGACTTTATCATTAGAGAGAGTTTCATGGTCTATTAATCCATTGATATCAACTTACATAACAATCGTCACTTACTAACTTTTTATGATCTGTTTTACTTACTATAATCAATTCACCTAAACTCTTGTTTGCTTAATAATCTTATGGACCATATAATATTGTTTTCGATATCTTATTACATGGCTTACTCTTGGGTGAGGGTTAGCTCAAATGAATCAAAGAGTACATATGGCCTTGAAAATGGAGAGGAGAAAACATGCCTAGCCATGCAGCAATAGGCCTTACTTGGTCGAGCAAAGAGAGGAGGAAAGGCTATAAGTGGCTGTGCATTTCTTTAAAGTGAAGGACCAAGTGGCCATGCACGACTCATGAAGGAGTTCACGAGTTGGACAAAAATGCATGACTTGTGAAGTCATTCACGAGTGGGTAGAAAGCCAAACTAGGTTCACGAGTCATGAAGGAATGTTTGACCCGTAAAGGGACTCACGAGTGAAGCAAAAGGGCTGAATTTCACGAATCGTGAAGAAGCTCACGAGTCGGACAAGAATGCAAGACTCATGAAGAGATTCACGAGTCAAAAGCCAAAGAAGAATAACACATTCATGAGTGACCTAGGGAAAATGGTGCATGACTCGTGAAGAAGTTGAAGACTCGGCACCCTAAGCAAACAATCTTCCATCCTCATCTTAAAATCCTGATTTATGTATCCAGATAACTTAACCCTAATTCCTTTAGTTTCATTTACAGACAACAATAATCAATAGCACTCCCATTCACAAAATCATCATAATAGTCCTATACCTTATTGAAGCTTCAATTCTTTCTTAGATCCATCTCATCCAACTTCTTTGCTCAAGATTCCTTTCTTCTCCTTATACACAGACAACAACAAGCATAAAAAATTTATCATCCCTCTCAACATCCTTAATACCAAAAATCAAACACAGGGAAGAGGAGAAGAGATCTATGAAAGGGAAAACATTACCTTTGATGCTAGCTCACAAACCCTAGCTCATTCTCCAACCCGTAACCAACAGAGAAAAAGGAAAGAGAGAGAGAGAGAGAGAGCTATCTCCTTCAAAATACCAATCCAACTTCTCAAATCCCTATGAGTTCCTTCTCAAAAAAGGTAAATAAAAGAGTTAGTGGGGTACATATCTCCTTAGGTGAATTTCTATAATTACCCTTATACACAATTAAACCCTCATTATTTCAATTCTTTCCAACTTAACCCCATGAATTTCTAATTCACTTTAATTGTATCATTTTCTTTAATTTTAATTTAACTTAACTCATATACTTACATGTTGAAATTACCAAAATATCTCTCATGGGACTTACCCTCGATAATTGCAAAATAATCCAATTTTGCCTTAATTAACGATGGTCCTCATTAATTAACAATAATCCGATTAGGGTTATGATTGGATCCTTACAGGAATGGTCTCAATTAAAATTTTCTAACTCAAATTATGCTAGAATTATAGTCATTAGTTCCTAAGGCTTCATGTCTTCTCTTTAAATAACACTTCTTAAAATTTGTTTCTCTTTTCAATTGATCAAACTACAAGACATTTAAATCATGTTTCTACTAATATCATTCACATGCAAGTATGAGAATCCTAATCCCATACCTTGGCCAAATTTTCCCTAGCCTTGAATCTTGCTCTTGTCCTTTCCCTTTGTTATTTCTACCTTCTTCTTCTCCTTTAACAACAATTCATTTTTTAAACATAAATTTCCAGCATTTTACTCAATCAACCCTCAACAAAATAAGAAGAAGAAGAAAAAGAAGAAGAAGTTGATGATGATGATGATGATGAATACCAAATTTTAAAGTTATTACCTTAATGATGTATTCCAATTTATTCTTGGACAATCAACATGCAAGAGTTGCTCTTAAAGAGTAAAAAGATTGAAAGGAGGAATTCTTTGAGAGATTAAAGAGATAAAAAGTGAAGAAGAGAGGAATTTTGAATCTTCCCACTAAGAATTCCATCCCTTTCTCTATCCACTCTCATTTTCAACTTTTATAATAGAAGAGGAAAATTCCTTTGTTGGTTCCTCAAAAATTTGCATGTCACACTTATTTCTTTCTAACTTTTGCATGTTACTCAAAGACCTCTCCCTTTTATGCTTCTTTTAAATCAACCCCAAATTTCTTCTCTTTAATCACAATTGACCCTTTAAATGCTATATTAACAATTTGACCCCTAAACTAACACTTCATGCTTCAATTACACCCTTGAATATTATTAAACCAAAATAATAATTTAATTATACCTTTATAAAATTCATACCATATAATTCACACATTTATCACATAATTAATTACAACTTAATAACATTTATGCCCCAATCAATATCTTAACTATATTTTTTCCAATTATACAAACTATATACTATAATATCAATTGACTATTGTATACTCTATCACATAACACCACGAATTCATTAGAACTTAACTACTAATAATTCATCTAATAATGCTTAATTAGACTTTAATAACATGTAATTGCCCTTGAATTCTACTAGGGCCTATTTTGGATCCTTATATAGGTGGTGTGACCATACCTAGCCTACTCAGGAGACCTATAGCTAGAGAAAACCTATAAGGCATGATACTATAGTGTATACCCAGTGCCTAGAACTGCATGACTCCCTCTTCTGTGTCTAATTTGGAGTAGCCACCATATTGTAAGGTGGCAAAGACCTCTCTAGTGATATTCGGATAGATCATGTAGGCTGGGGCAAAGAACTCTATCCATTCTGCCCTGGTTAAGAGCCTATTAGCCTCCTTTAATACTTTGAAGTCTTGCAAAAACTGCATGGACATAAACCGATTGGATTTATACTGTACCTATAGCAGTGTTTTATATCTGGTGGCCTGCACGGGCATCATATAAGCTGGCTTAATCGTGGTGGTTGTGCGCGTGCAGTCCTATAAGGCATCTTATAAAAAGTTTATATGTTAATTTTTGGGTTGCCTTGGTTCAAAAGTAAGCTAATATATCAAAATTTACAAAAATTTTAACAGTACTTTGACTAAAAGGCAAACAGCCAATACACAAAAGTGTGTGCTAGATGCGCAACACAACAAACAATACTCTAAACCTGTTGTTAGGCATTATAATGAACATATATGGCAATAATGCATATTTCACACTTTATAGGGATTTAACAAAATTTCAATAGCATTCCAGCTAGGAATGTGACTGCCTTCTACACAAAAGAGCAATTCACAACCACACAGGCTATCATGGCTGCCAAACAACACAATTATCATATTAACATAATGTACACTTCACATTTTACGATAATTTTAATAAAATTTTGGCTGCATTCTGACTAGGAATATGGCTGCCTCCTATATAAAAGGATAATTCAAAACAACACAGGCCATCATGGCTGCCAAGCAACGCAACCCAAGCTATTAACATTAGAAAATTAAACTATTTGTAACTTTTTGATGTAATTACAAATCATGCTACAACATACTGCTAAGGGCACAAAATATGTAAAGTCTATATATATTATTGGCTAAAAGGAAAAAACCACATTCTTACATGTTCATATACAAGGCTCTTCATTATCTACAGTGTCATGTAAAAAGATATGGCAATTAAACTACATAGCTTAAATTGCAAGGCAACATTTATCTCTAACTTTAAAAAAAAAAAAGAAAAAGGAAAAAGGTGCTCACATTCATCATGCCTAGAACTAAAGGTTTACAAGCTATATTATGCCTTAACTAAAGAAATAAATGAATGTAAAAGAAATTTTAATAACATTTATTTGTGACAGACAAAAGGAGAAAATATTGAAAAACAATAAATGCAAACTACTCCCTAAAGTTTATCTCACTCCTAGGAATCTCTAGGCATAGATGTCTCAAAAAAAGGATGAGAAACAAAGAAAAATGCCTAAAAAATTGGAAGAAAGAACTTGAAATCGAAAAAACTGGTGGATAGCTGAAAAAATGAAGAAGAATACCCTTTATATTGCATTTTTTGAGCAAGGGACGAGAGGCTCATCCTTCACTAACGACGGATGAGACTGAGGGATGTTCTATCCCTCATAGCCAAATGATCAATTTTCCCTCTAATTAAATTTTTTATTTTATTCGCCCGTTTTAACACCTTTTTCTTTTATTTTTAAACCATTTTCCTCTTTTTTGGACCTCTTTTTGCCTAAACATTATTTAAGAATATTTATTTACATCTTAATCACATATTTTTACATTATTTTATACTATTTACATGTGTTATTTTGTCATATGTACCAAAAGGTAAAAAATATCCCTTGAAATTCATCATGTTTCTTAAGCTTTATGACTTTTCGAATCCAAAATTTTCCACAGTCATCTATCGAGTTATTGGACTTTTAGATTTTCTATAAAAATGGAAACAAAAGTAAATACAATAATCTATATGTGCAATGCATAGGACATGCAAAAGAATGACTTTTAGCTTTCCAGAAGTGACAGACGGGCTACCCATGGTGTTGGAATTTAACGGTTACATGCATCACATACATGAGCGGAATTTTAAAATTTTTTAACCATTAGATCTGATCTTGCCATGAATACACAATATAACTATATGAGAATAAGAAAAATCACCTTTGATTTTTGTTGAACAGTTGATTTTACTTCGCACCGGGTTGTCGCAAACCACAGTGTCCAAAATCGAACACCTCCAATGAGTAATCCACACTAGAGAGGGGTAAATTGAACCAACAACTTGGTGTTCAACTAGGGCTGGCCGAAATTCCCAAGAGCTAGCTTGGGAAGTGGCGCAAAAGGGAGAGAGAATAAGTGAAAGGACTTTCCTTTTGTTTTAATCACTTAACCCTAATTCTCATTAGTTGGCCTTTTATAGTTAGGTTAAAATTCCAACTCCTTAATGAGATTGGGCTCTTTAAAATTGCTGGAGAATTATTAATTGGGCTTCTGGAATTAATTATAATCATTTGGGCTTAATTAAATCCAAATTAAATCTTTTCATAAAAGACCATGCACAAAATCCACAAACTAGGCCCTTTGTGCATCTAATTGGATTTAAATACCCAAATGGATTCCAAATCCAACCAAATTAAATATGTGAGTTCCATAACACTTATGTAACATATATAAATTAATTTGGTCCAAGAAAAAGCCCTCTAAGCCCTTCTGTATGAAGTTGGCGTGTAGCCCTCTTCTGGAGGGCTTCCTCCAACTTCTTCATTCCTTTGGCCCTCTATAATTTCTCCAATGGTCCTATTAATTATTATATCAGTCCTATAACACTTATAGTAGTCTTATAACACTTATAAGACAATAATAATTAATCATGAAATACATTATTTCATTTAGGTCCAATTTACAAAACATTTCTCAAAAGTTCCGCGGACAATTTTATTTGATCATAATTAATTAAACTCTTTAATTAATTATTATCATATTCTCCTCTCTACCTTTATAATAATATCAAATATTATTATCCTTGTCATTTTACCATTTTACCCTTTTCTCTATATGTGTGTGACCTATTGGGTTCCTGTCCATGTTGGCAGTATAATATGTAATTGTGAGTTCTATTCAAAACTCACATGATTTAAACTCCTTTAAATCAATTTATCAATCTCTATTGATATTTTGATACATCATTATACAAGTCATGATTGGCCTCTAGCTAGGCATCATGACTACCCAAATGTCAGGAAAGTCATGTGGTTTGACTGTACCCTTCCATAGAAACAGTTACCGTGCAATTACTCCTTTCACCACTCTTATCTCAATCAGATTCTGAGTATGGATTTCTGTCAACTCATATAAATCTAATTATGTATGTTCTATTAATTTAACCATTGTTCCTAAATGCCCTTCATGGATCTCCATCCATCTCGGCATATTACTCTGGCCAGAGATTCTCTGAACAAGGCAATTATAGAATCATGCGAGATAACTTCCCTTGTTAAATCTGGGATGGTGAATCCTTTGTCAATCACTCAACTATCTTCAAGTAGGTCATGATATACCCAATCTCCTAACTATGTTCACTCCCAGTTGGAAGTAATCAGTTATGGAGTCAAAGTATACCACTTGCTACTTAAGATAACTTTGGTGATCTCAAGTCTAAGGATACTTGCACAACCGCTATGAAGAGATTCCTCACTGACATAGATTTAATATCCATATGAGGATTCTCTTTGCAGGTCTCCAATGAACTTGTTCCTCTAACAAGCATCCACATGTTAGCTTTGATTATCATCCATAATCACAACTATGAGAACCATTGCTTGAACCATTCAAGAAGCATAACATGTGCTAGTCTGTCCGAATTAACAATGTCCTATCTTGTTAATTCTATGACTAGGGATATTTAGATATTAACACATTTGCATGCGATAGACATCTCACATCATGAACACCTTCATGATTGCCTTTGCACTGTGTTTATAATATCTAGGACTTCATTTATTAATTTAAGATTTACAAACTCATGTATTCAAACACAGCATTAATAAATGAATGATGCCTTTTATTAAGAATATAAATTTCATACATATGAAAAACATCCCTATTACATGGGCTCTAGGGCATACTCTCTAACAATCTCCCACTTGCACTAGAGCCAATCACTCATATGTCTCAGACCCATGCTATTTATATGGTGATCATGCTTTATCTGGGAAAGTGCTTTAGTGAGGGGATCCGCCACATTGTCATCTGTGGGAACCCTTTCTATTTTCACATCATTTCTAGCTACTATTTCCCTTATGAGATGGTAGCGTCTGAGAACATGTTTGGATCGCTGATGAGACCGTGGTTCCTTTGCTTGCGCAATGGCTCCATTGTTGTCACAATATAAAGGAATCGGATCAACAATGCTAGGCACCACTCCTAGTTCAGTTATGAACTTTTTGATCCAGACTGCTTCTGAAGCAGCAATGTACTCAGCTTCTGTCGTGGAATCAGCAGTTGTTTCTTGTTTGGAACTTTTCCAACTAACTGCTCCTCCTCCCATTATGAACACATAACCAGATTGTGATTTACAATCATCTTTGTCAGATTGGAAGCTGGCATCCGTATACCCATTTACTTCCAAACTGCCCTCTCCAAATACCAAGAATACATCCTTAGTCCTTCTCAAGTACTTAAGAATATTCTTGACAGCTGCCCAATGTTCCTCTCCAAAATTAGATTGGAATCTGCTTGTGACACTCAAAGCAAATGCTACATCTGGACGTGTACATAACATAGCATACATGATAGAACCAATTGCAGATGCATATGGTATTCTATTCATGCTCTCTCTATCCTCCAGTGTCTGTGGACACATAGACTTAGAAAGGTGTTTCCCATGCACCATGGGTATAAACCCTTTCTTAGAGAGATCCATATTGAACCTCTTCAATACTTTATCTATATATGTACTTTGAGAAAGACCTAGCAACCTATTGGATCTATCTCTATAGATCCTTATTCCCAGAATATAGGATGCTTCTCCAAGGTCTTTCATGGAGAATTGCTTGGATAACCATATTTTAACAGATTGGAGAAGAGAAACGTCATTTCCCATGATCAATATGTCATCTACATATAGAACTAGGAAGACAATTGCACTCCCACTGACCCTTTTATACACACAAGGTTCATCTTCATTCTGTGAGAAACCAAACTCTTTGATTGTCTCATTGAATCGTATGTTCCAACTCCTAGAGGCTTGCTTCAATCCATAAATGGATCTTTGAAGCTTGCATACCTTTTCGCCATTTCCTGATGTGAATCCTTCTGGTTGTGTCATATACACATCCTCGGTAAGATTTCCATTAAGGAAAGCTGTCTTCACATCCATCTGCCAAATCTCATAATCATAATGAGCTGCAATGGCTAAAAGTATTCTTATAGACTTAAGCATCGCTACAGGAGAAAAAGTTTCGTCATAGTCAATACCTTCTTTTTGACGATAACCTTTTGCTACTAAGCGAGCTTTATAGGTAACTATATTACCTTCCATGTCAGTCTTCTTTTTGAAGACCCATTTGCACCCTATGGGTTTTATCCCTTCAGGTGGTTGAGTTAAAGTCCATACTTTATTCTCATACATGGAGTCCATTTCGGACTGCATAGCCTTAAGCCATAAATCACGTTCTGAACTGTTCAAAACTTCTTGATAGCTTGTAGGCTCATTGTCCTCTACTACAGTTATGCCTCTATCCGAATCAATGTGAAATCCATATCTCACAGGGATAGAACGCATCCTAGTAGACCTTCTAGGATTCTGTGTATAATCAGGTTCAACTGTAATCTCATCATTATGAAATTCAGTTTCGGGTTCAATCGATTGATCATCTTCTATTTGTGGGTCTTGAACTTCACCAAGCTCAATTTTACTCCCACTGTCTTCTCGTAGGAGAAATTCTCTTTCCAAGAAGACAGCATGCCTTGAAACAAACACCTTTTGTTCTAAGGGATGATAGAAATAATATCCAAATGTTTCTTTTGGATATCCCACAAATAAACATTTGTCAGACTTAACATCCAGTTTGTCTGACATTGTCCTCTTCACATAAGTAGGACAACCCCATACTTTCATATGAGAAAGCGTGGGTTTCTTGTTATTCCACATCTCATATGGAGTAACATCAACCGATTTACTAGGAACTCTATTTAACACATAAACAGCAGTTTCTAGTGCATATCCCCAAAAGGACTTAGGCAAGTCCGCTCGGCTCATCATTGATCGAACCATATCTAATAGTGTTCGATTCCTCCTTTCGGATACACCATTGTGTTGTGGTGTATATGGAGGAGTCCATTGAGATAAAATCCCATTATCTCTAAGATAATCCTGAAACTCTTGACTTAAGTATTCTCCACCTCGATCTGATCTAAGTGTTTTAATACTTTTGCCAAGTTGTTTCTCTACTTCATTTCTGAATTCTTTGAACTTTTCAAATGCTTCAGACTTATATTTCATTAGATAGATGTATCCAAACCTGGAATAATCATCTATGAAAGTAATGAAGTAGGAGTAACCTCCTCTAGCATGTGTAGTCATTGGACCACATACATCCGAATGTATTAAGTCCAAAACCATTTTAGCTCGTTCTCCTTTACCAATAAAGGGAGCTTTTGTCATTTTTCCCAATAAACAAGATTCGCATGTATCAAATGATTCATAATCAAATGATCCCAAATCACCTGACTTGTGCAATTTGGTCATGCGTTTTTCATTTATGTGGCCTAAACGACAATGCCATAAGTATGAGGTATTTAGATTATCATGTTTCATTCTCTTGGTATCCACATTATGTACTTCTTTAATTAAATCAAGAACAAATATACCATTCTCAATGATAGCTTTTGCATAAAATATATTGTTCTTAAAAATGTAACAACATTTGTCCTTTAAAGAAATATCATAATCGTTCATCAAACAACTGAAAGAAATAATACTCTTGGACAAAGCTGGAACATAATAACAATTATTTAATTCCAGTACTAATCCACTCGGAAGAGGCAAATGATAAGTCCCCACAACTGTTGTAGAGATGTTTTGTCCAGTAGCTGACTGCAAACAAATCTCTGCCTTTCCAACTATTCTAAAGCTTCTAAGCCCATGTAGATCATCACACAAATGTGATCCACATCCAGTATCTAATACCCAAGACTGTTTTGAAGCAATAGAATAAGTATTAATTTCAATCATATGAATACCTGAGGTAGAAGCATCAGCATGCTTTTTCTCCTTGAGAGAATATAGATAGGCCTTGCAGTTGCGCTTTCAATGACCATCCTTTCCACAATGGAAGCAAGTTCCTTTGGGATTCTCTTTCTTGGCAACCTTCTTCTTGGAAACCCCACCATCCTCTATCTCATATTGCTTCTGAAGCTTTGAGGACATAGCACCCAGCATCAGACATGCTGCTACTTCACTATCCTCTATCTCTTTTCGATAAGTGCCTTTGATCTCATCAATGGCATCATCTGATGGAAGTGGTGGAAGATCTTTATCCAAGACATAATGGATCTTTTCAGCTTTGAGAACAATTCTCACTTGCTTGATCCAGTTAGAATAGTTGCTGCCAACCAGTTTGTTATCCAAGATTGATCGTGTATTTGATGTGCTCATGATGATGACATAGATGTGAAAAAGATATGAGAGTATGTTCATATATATGTATGCATTAATAAGGTCTTTAATTAATACATTTACTCCCACTATTTTATTGCGAATTAATAGCCCTCACTATATAATCCGAGAAAACCCGATGATTTTCTTAGTGGGCCAATATCCAATCCTTGATATGTAATTTGACCTTGACTGTGGTCAACAAGCCAAATTCCATACCCTTGAAAGGTAGGTATCTTTATACCAATTGTGTCTCTACACAACTATTGGATCATTAGGTTATCAACTCTTGATGCATGCATATCATATATGCATTCCCTAATCTTGCCTCTAGAACCATTAGCCTTGACTGTGGTCAACAAACTAATGGGCTAGCTAAGATGACCCATTTAATTAGATTTGAACATATTCGATATAATGTGAGCTTGACTGTGGTCAACAACCCACACTATAAAGAACTCTGGTTCTCCTCAAATTAATGGAAGGCTTATATACCTTAGTATTTGTTTGAGGGTTTTAGTTAATTAAGTCTCATCATACATGGTTGGCATACATTGGTATGCATCCTATATCTATCACATAAATATAAGCATACAAATATGGTATAGTTATGGACTTCACTACATTGATTTCCCCGAGCCATGAGGGAAATCAAAAGGTCACACCTAGGTAGTATGCATGATTCAAACAAGAAAAATAATTACATTATCTTCAAGCTTGTTGGATCTCCATCCGGCCCATCTTGCTCCTTGATATTGGTCTCCATCTCTATTTCTAATTCTAATCTAAGTAATCTAATTACATATTACAATTTGAAATGAAATACAAACCAAAAACAAGTGGCCGGGACATGAAAGTCCTCATTGGGCCAAAACATGCATTATGCTCAATCACATTGGGCTTTGTCCATAACTAACCATCATGCCAATCATTCACCCTTATATGCCTTTCTAATGCATAAAGAAATGGATTACTAACTTTGTTTCAACCTTTGAAACTATATTTTGAGTTATTTTAATGATGTGATCAAATTAGGAAACTTTTTCCATTTTGGAAACTTTCATTTTAGGAAACCTTTTTGCATGAATTTGTTCTTGCCTTAATAATCAATCAAATTGATTATTAATTAATTATAAATTAATTATTTAATTAATTAATCATATTAAATAATTAAAAGAATCAATTTTGGGCTTAAAATAAGTGTAGGCCGAAACCCACAGAAGAAAAACCCTAAGTGTGTTCACACACAAACTAGTTTTGTGTCATTTGGACCATTTGGGCCTTTTGGAATGAGCCAAGCCCACTCCAGCCCTTAAAACCCATTAATAAACTTAATTAATGTTTATAATAGTTAATTTAAATCAGCTCCTTGGGCCTACCAAGTCATTTACTAATTTAAACCAAGTCCGTAAACATAATTAAGCCCATTAAGTGGTTTTAATGAATTAAAATTAATCAAATTAATTTAAGGCCCATTTTAATTAATCCAATTAATTAAAAACACTTTAATATATCATATA
Organism: Excoecaria agallocha; assembly: GCA_037975025.1. Classification (NCBI taxonomy): domain Eukaryota; kingdom Viridiplantae; phylum Streptophyta; class Magnoliopsida; order Malpighiales; family Euphorbiaceae; genus Excoecaria; species Excoecaria agallocha. Next base: position 23,653,067 of record CM075807.1, on the reverse strand, counting down.
TATCATATTTAGAAGATCAAAAGTCGTTCTAACCATGAACACATCAAGAACACACGAAGAACACCAATTTATCGAACTTTTCGACAAAACTAGTTTTCATGCAAAACTTGTTCGATTTTAATTCCGTTCGATCCTACGGCTTAATATCACATATTAAAGACATAAAATATCATCTAAATGATTTTTAAATGGATCCATAAGAAATTAAATTAGAACAGCCCCTACATTACCTAGGGTTTCACGCCAAACCCTAATGGGTTTCACGCAAAACCCTAGTCACTTTTCTTCAAAAGTTCCGTTTTTGTTTCCGTCAAATTTATTTGATCACACATACAACCAGAAATCAATATTTCTCATTCATGAACAATCAAATCTAATATTTTAAAGTTCATGAAATAAATAACTCAAAACAAAACAAAACTTATTCCGCAGAAAAATATAGAATTGTATATCCATGGCAAAACCTGGGCTCTGATACCATGTTGGAATTTAACGGTTACATGCATCACATACATGAGCGGAATTTTAAAATTTTTTAACCATTAGATCTGATCTTGCCATGAATACACAATATAACTATATGAGAATAAGAAAAATCACCTTTGATTTTTGTTGAACAGTTGATTTTACTTCGCACCGGGTTGTCGCAAACCACAGTGTCCAAAATCGAACACCTCCAATGAGTAATCCACACTAGAGAGGGGTAAATTGAACCAACAACTTGGTGTTCAACTAGGGCTGGCCGAAATTCCCAAGAGCTAGCTTGGGAAGTGGCGCAAAAGGGAGAGAGAATAAGTGAAAGGACTTTCCTTTTGTTTTAATCACTTAACCCTAATTCTCATTAGTTGGCCTTTTATAGTTAGGTTAAAATTCCAACTCCTTAATGAGATTGGGCTCTTTAAAATTGCTGGAGAATTATTAATTGGGCTTCTGGAATTAATTATAATCATTTGGGCTTAATTAAATCCAAATTAAATCTTTTCATAAAAGACCATGCACAAAATCCACAAACTAGGCCCTTTGTGCATCTAATTGGATTTAAATACCCAAATGGATTCCAAATCCAACCAAATTAAATATGTGAGTTCCATAACACTTATGTAACATATATAAATTAATTTGGTCCAAGAAAAAGCCCTCTAAGCCCTTCTGTATGAAGTTGGCGTGTAGCCCTCTTCTGGAGGGCTTCCTCCAACTTCTTCATTCCTTTGGCCCTCTATAATTTCTCCAATGGTCCTATTAATTATTATATCAGTCCTATAACACTTATAGTAGTCTTATAACACTTATAAGACAATAATAATTAATCATGAAATACATTATTTCATTTAGGTCCAATTTACAGAACATTTCTCAAAAGTTCCGCGGACAATTTTATTTGATCATAATTAATTAAACTCTTTAATTAATTATTATCATATTCTCCTCTCTACCTTTATAATAATATCAAATATTATTATCCTTGTCATTTTACCATTTTACCCTTTTCTCTATATGTGTGTGACCTATTGGGTTCCTGTCCATGTTGGCAGTATAATATGTAATTGTGAGTTCTATTCAAAACTCACATGATTTAAACTCCTTTAAATCAATTTATCAATCTCTATTGATATTTTGATACATCATTATACAAGTCATGATTGGCCTCTAGCTAGGCATCATGACTACCCAAATGTCAGGAAAGTCATGTGGTTTGACTGTACCCTTCCATAGAAACACAGTTACCGTGCAATTACTCCTTTCACCACTCTTATCTCAATCAGATTCTGAGTATGGATTTCTGTCAACTCATATAAATCTAATTATGTATGTTCTATTAATTTAACCATTGTTCCTAAATGCCCTTCATGGATCTCCATCCATCTCGGCATATTACTCTGGCCAGAGATTCTCTGAACAAGGCAATTATAGAATCATGCGAGATAACTTCCCTTGTTAAATCTGGGATGGTGAATCCTTTGTCAATCACTCAACTATCTTCAAGTAGGTCATGATATACCCAATCTCCTAACTATGTTCACTCCCAGTTGGAAGTAATCAGTTATGGAGTCAAAGTATACCACTTGCTACTTAAGATAACTTTGGTGATCTCAAGTCTAAGGATACTTGCACAACCGCTATGAAGAGATTCCTCACTGACATAGATTTAATATCCATATGAGGATTCTCTTTGCAGGTCTCCAATGAACTTGTTCCTCTAACAAGCATCCACATGTTAGCTTTGATTATCATCCATAATCACAACTATGAGAACCATTGCTTGAACCATTCAAGAAGCATAACATGTGCTAGTCTGTCCGAATTAACAATGTCCTATCTTGTTAATTCTATGACTAGGGATATTTAGATATTAACACATTTGCATGCGATAGACATCTCACATCATGAACACCTTCATGATTGCCTTTGCACTGTGTTTATAATATCTAGGACTTCATTTATTAATTTAAGATTTACAAACTCATGTATTCAAACACAGCATTAATAAATGAATGATGCCTTTTATTAAGAATATAAATTTCATACATATGAAAAACATCCCTATTACATGGGCTCTAGGGCATACTCTCTAACACATGGGTCGCTCTTTTTGAGGGACGGGCGTCTCTCATCACTTTCTATAAATAGTGCTTCAAATTTCTTGGTTTTTGTGCCTTTGACTTCTCATTCTTTGAGGAAGCCTTTATTAGGTATTTTCTCTCTCTGCCTTTTTCTTTTCTTTTTTCCTTTTTTGTTCATTGCCCTTTCAGTGTTTTTTTGCACCTAGATGACTTAGAAACTACACTTATCATGGCTTCTAGACTTCCACAATTGCATTGACTATTAGATAACCCAAAAAATTATGAGGACCCCCTATTGGCTCCATACTCAAGTCTGAGGTTTCTAAAGAGAGTGTCTTTAGATAGGAATTTATCGTTTGCTGCCACTTGACATTAGGATTCGTGGTTCCATGTGTTCAAATTTACACATCAAGAGTTATGCCCTTTGCTAGAGGAGTTTGTTGTGATGGTCAATACCAGATTTGAGCCTGGTACTTGGCCATGCCTGTCCTCTCCTATTTTTAACTATCCTAGAAAGGTAGCTTGTGCTTTACACATTCTCCTTTTTGAGGCTAAAGGCCCGATACCTTATGGGAGGATATTATCATTGGAGCCTTTGATTGATGTACTGGAAGAATTTGATGATGTGCCCATCTTTCATTTCAATGTGGTATTTAACATTATGGACGGCGTGTTCTGGGGGTGCAAAACTATTTCCCCTGATTTTTATAGAGACTATCATTGGCATGGATGTTATTCATCGTGATCCTCATTCTTTCTGTTAGTGGTTGTGCCCCTAGGCCAAACATTAGGGCCTTTATGTAATGTTAAATTTCATTTTATAAAATTGGGTTTTCTTTATGTTATTGTATTGTAGGCATGTTACATTATAATAATATTTGTAAATAACAATTTAATGTTATTTTGACTATCCCTAGTTATTTATTGTTAAATGATTGATGATAAATAAAGACTAGTATAAGTTTAATTGATGATCATGGGATGATTATATATGATGATATGAATTAATCTTATAAGTACTTGTTAGGGAACAAAGTACTGGATAGACCCGCAATGAGACACTACATGGGTCAATGTCATTAGTGATCTCACAATAGTTATGTTATTAATCCTTAGACCTGAGATTATCATAGTATCCTACATGACGAACATTATGTTTTGACACAATCAAACATTATCTTTAATCGGATAATTATAAAGATTATGATTGGACATAATGAGAATCATGTAGAGGATAGTGAATAATCAAGAAGGAATTTGTCCCTCTCTTATGAGAGAGATATCTGTCGGGCCCCTCGATAAGTAGGACTGAGAAATGCATGGCCGTGCTCAAATGAATTGATGGAGTGATCAATATCATTTGATATTATCAGTCTACTTAGTGATCGGGAAATTATATGTTTGGACTATATAAGTTTGACATGGACCATGACTTATGTTCAAACAAGATATCGTGTGACAAAGGAATTATAACATGTTCTATTAGGTTAAAATCGAATTATCGATATTCATATTATTTGGGTAGTCATAATGTCTTGCTAGAGGCCACTTATGACTTGTGGGCCCGTGATGGGATTGAGACCCACTGCCAATATAATATGAACCTATTGGGTCGCACACATAGAATGTAATGAATAGACTAAGGGTTAATTCGGGCATTTTGAATTTTATTTTGTGAAAAATTAAAATTCGAAATAAACAAAAAAAATGATGATAATGATAATATTTAAGATAAATATTATCATTACATTATTATTATTATTTTTAAGATAAGAAATAAGGTATTTCTTATTTTAAAATGGAATGATGATAATAATAATATTTAAGATAAATATTATTATTATTATTATAATTATCGTTTTAGGTAAGAAATAAGATTTTTCTTATTTTAAAACGAGCCCTACGTTTTCTCTCTCTTAATTAGGGTTAGGTTAGTTGTATATATATATATGGTATGTATATATAAAGCCCGAATTAAGCAAAAAGGACCGAGCCGCCACTTAAGAGAAAAGCAAAAAGAAAATCGTTTTCTTGTGTGATTCTAGAGAGAGAATAACAAAAACCCTAGCCGCCAGGAAGGGAGCTAGCACCCCGGGCGATTCTGTTCGTTGCTTTCGCGTGTGGATACTGGTAGAGGGTGTCATTTCGCGTGAGATCGCACCTACAATTCGATTTATCTGCGCTACAAGAGGTTGGTAATCGTTACACTTCTCCTTTTATTGAATCAATTGGATCGCTTGGATCCGTGGTGGGTTTCCATTGTTCCGCTGCGATATTTTATTTACTATTTCGAAACCCAACACTTTCTTCACAAGCAGCCCCATGTTTTTTCGGGTACATCCTTATTTTAAAGGTAGTATACCCATTGTGAGTTTTTATACTAACTTTTCTTGTTGAAATATGCATCCTTTTAAATTTTCACATATTTCTTTGCCTTATTTTTTCCTGAGATTAATCTAACTCACCCTAGCGACTTTTTTTTAGGTATGGCTTCATAAGAAGTTGAAGCTATTATCAGAGCCTCCTCTTTAAGCTAGAGCCACAAGTGACCTTATGAGATATGTCACACTTATGCAGTTACAACATGATTTCTCGATGATCTATGAGGGAGTCAATTTGTTAGGCCATTTGATAGATGATGACATTATGTTTAGGTGTACATGGTTGCCCATAACTTTTATAGTTTGAGATGGGGTATCTAGCCTTATCCTGCTGTACGGACTATATCGGGCCACTTTTTATGTAATTGCACATTGTGCCCATCAATTCGGGGATCGACAGGATATTCTTAAGTGTTCATTAGGCTTCCAAGGTGGCATTCTCACCACTTATTTCATGACAGAGTATTATTAGAGGATTTATACTCGGCTTCCTATGAGGACTTCCATTCTTGAGATTGGTGCTTGTGATTTCACCACCTTAAACTCACAAAAGCAGTGGGTCACTAGTCTTACCATCGACAATAGACTTTCTCATCTTAGGTGCCTAAATGGGGAGAGAGAGGTGATAGAGATAGACTAGATTAGATATTGTTTACAGATTATGTTTTTGCTTTTATTGAACTTTTATAACTTAAACATGTGAAAAGACTATTGCTACTTTTAGTTATATTGATGACATTATGAATACATGTATGATGTTTCTTTCTGATTTTAGTATACATGGTTAGCATTTAATCCCAATAACATGTATTACTTAATCTTGAATTGAAATTTTTCAACCATCATAACTCCTGCCATAAATCAGCCCTCTCGAATTTTCTGGATTAATTATTTTCTCTCATCCTCTAATTTTTTGTCCAGGATACCTTTTTTTGGTTTCCACCTTGGCGAGGCAACTAATTTTAGCAAGGCCATTATTTTTTTTTTTTATTTTTGACTCACAGGGCATTTATTCTCTTTTTTTTTCTCTTTTTAGTCTTAGCCATGGAACATTTTCAATCTGTTTATATTCATCGTATCTCTGAACTCATTGCCATCAATATCTGATAAAATAGTAGCTCGTTTGGATAACAACTTCTTGAGCATAAAAGGTCCTTCCCAAGTGGGTCTAAACTTAACTCGAATATCTAGAATCCCTGGTCTCATCTGTTTGAACACCAGGTCTCCTTCTTTTAGAGGATGCCTCCTAACTTTTTTCCCAAATAAGTGAGCTAGCCTCTTTTTATAAACCTGATTATGATAATATACCCTCATTCTATCACCACAAGTAGGTTAAGCTCGATAGTCTTTGTTTAGCCCACTCTATTTTCAGTATCTCAGCTTCCAAAACAACCCTCAAAGATTAATGCTCAATTTCTATAGGTAACACTGCCTTTGTCTTATAGACTAAAGAAATGGAGTAGCCCCTGTCGAAGTTCTGGCTGTAGTCCTATCTCCTCACAATGCAAAGGGTAGCTTATCAGCCCAATCTTTGTAAATCCAAACCATTTTGGCCATAATCCTTTTCACATTCTTATAAGCTACTTTAATTGTTATGTTTGCTTAATGTCTATAAGGGGAATACTTATGATGTTGGATTGTATACCTAATAAGCATCTGCCTGGTTTCATTGGAGAACTATTACCTGTTATCATACACTATATGATAAGGGAAACCATATCTACACATCAAACTCTTTTCAATGAACTTGGCCACATCCCTCGCATCTATCTTTTTTGAAAGATTCCAATTCTACCAACTTGGTGAAATAATCAATGGCTACTATAATGAATCTATATCCATTCAAAGTAAGTAGATGAATCATACCCATGATATCTATACCCCATGTAGCAAATGGCCATGGTGATGTGAGATTTCATAACTCAGAAACCGGCAAGTGCCTCAAAATCCACACACTATTGGCATAGCTAGCACTCTTTAACATACTTAGAATAGTATGTATCCGTTGTGAACCAAAAGAATTCTTGATGCATAATCTTCTTGGCTAATGCTAAACCATTATGTAGGCTCCACACACTCCCGCATGTACTTCTTTATGACCTTCCTAGCCTCTTTTTCATCCAGATATCTCAATTGGATCCCATTAGGCTATCTCGTATAGAACACCCTTCCTATGATGATGAATTGGGTAGACAGTTTGCGAATCAATCTCTGGTCCTTTTCAGTTGCTTCTTCAAAAAACACTAATTTTTCTAAATAAATATGAATGTCATAGTACCAGGGTTTTTCATCATCCACTTCAATATCCATGATCTATTCATCCTCAAAGCATGGCTTGTTTGAACTCAAAATCAGCATAGGCTTCAAATTCACCCTTGTAGGATTATCCCATATTGACATTATGGTAGCTAAAGCATCCACTAGCTAGTTTTTCTTTTCTAGACACATACGCAAAAGTACAAAGCTCGAACTAGCTGTTTAAAGCTTTTAGACACTTGTGATAAGGCAATAATCGCTTTTTCTTGATCGACCATTTGCCTTTTACTTGATAAACTACTAATGACGAGTCTCTAAACACTTCTACTAATTTTTCCCTCACAACTAACAAGGTTTCCAACTTGAAGATACAGGATTCATATTCGGCTTCATTATTTATGGCTTTATACATCAGTTTCTTGGCTAGTGGCATTTTCTCTCCCTCTGGGGTGACCAAAATTGCACCTATTAAAGTACATCTGCTAACCCTACACTATTATAGTTGCGATGTGCTCATCGAGAAACTTATAATTTACTTCCTCTTTTTTCTAAGGATTTATCAGCTAAGAACTCTTCTATTGCTCTACCTTTAATGGTTTTCTTGGTGATGTACTCTATGTCGAACTCTTGTTGGAGGATCAACCATCTTCCCATTTTTCCTAAAAGTGAAGGAGCTTTTTGTAAATACCTAAGGGGGTTCTCTTTATCCACTAATTGAATCTTATAGGAATATAAGTAATGTCTTAGTTTTTTTATGCTTATATGATTGCTAGATAAATCTTTTCAACCTTTATATACTTTGCCTCATAAGGGAGAAAATTTTTGCTGAGGTAGTATACTTCATACTCAACCCTAAAGTCATTTTCTTAAGCCATCATTGTCCCTACCGAACTATCCTCTATCACCATATACATGATCAGAGGCCTACCTGGTTGAGGCGATCTCAATACCGATGAATGCAGCAAGTACTCCTTGATAGTATCAAGTGCCTTTTAATAATCTTTATTTTAGAACACAGGCGGATCCTTCCTAAGTAGCTTAAATATTGGCTAATAGATCGAAGTCAACTTGGCTATAAACCTATTTATATATTGAATTCTCCTTAGGAACCCTCTGAATTTATTTTCTTTTTGAGGCACTGATAAGTGTGAACTATACTATATTTTTGGTGTAGTTTTATAGGTTTAATTGAGTTAATTTAGTTTTAATTTAGTTGACTTTAGCATTAATTAGTTAATTTATATGTTTCTAGTTTAATTGTTAGTTTTGGTTTTTTTTCAAGGATAAATTGAATAGAAAAGCAGTTAAATTATAGAAAGAAGAAATTTAGGGGCAAAGTTGTAATTTTGGGGAAAGTTGGCATTTGGAGCCTGAAGAACAACAAAGGGTCACATGGCTAAGTGATTTTATCACTCTCCTGAGTGCCTTGACACTCCCTGAGTGTTTTAGCCACCCACCCAAGGCAAAGTTACATTTTCTCCAGGAAAGAAGCACTCTTCCAAGTGAAGAAGGCACTCCCCCTAAGCATTTAGTCACTCTCTTGAGTAATCAAGGTCACTCTCCTGAGTGTGTGTCGTGTTTTGTCAACAAAAGACTTCCTATTTCATTTAAACTCAAATTCTCTCAGTTTAGGAAGTCACAAGGCACGTAAAGTTCTTCTTTTGGAGGCTATAAAGAAAGCTAAAGACACTAAGACTGAAAAGCAATTTCAAATTATGAATTTTCAATCTTAGTTTTACATTAAGTTTTTTTTTAGTTTAAATTTTGAAGAGACAAAAGCTTGGAGTTTTGAAGCTTTGTTTGGGATTTTACAGAATCATTAAGGGAGTTTCTTGATTTTATGCATTTGTATCATCTTTATTTACTTTATTCAGTTTTTAATATAAAGTGTGAGTAGTTTTCTTAACTTTTACTAAATGATACTTGAATCCTTACACTTTTATTGTAATGACTTAGTTTGAGCTTTAATTCAATGCAAGCTTGATTATTTCTTAGTTCTTGAGCAACTTTTCATCTTTGATTGTATTGAGATTGATTGTTAATTTATTTGATTAATAGTTAATGATTGATTAAAGTATGATCTATGATATGCATGTTCTTGGATTAGTTTATTAGTGTTAATAAATGATGATTTTCTAATTTAGATATAATTATGTATTAATAAGAGTAGATTAATACTTAAAAAAGGTGAATTAAGAATATGTTGGATCTAAGTTTACTTGAAAGAGGATTTAATGAATATCTAGGAGTATAAAACTAGATTTATATGCTAAATATCTTAGAGTATAAAATTGGATTTTTCTACTAAGTATTGAATTATTCCTAATAAGAAGGTTTAATGCTTAGAATGATATTCTTCATTAATATATCTGGCTTCCTTTATCTAGTTTTCTATAATCACTTGTATTCTTTTGAAATTAAGTCATTACAATATTAGTTAAGGTGGATAGTCCTTTTGTGACACCTCTAGTAAGGCCCTAAGAGAATGTATATGCATTTCAAGGACAATATTATTGATATATGTTAAGTTAGTCAATTAATTATGGATTAAGAACATAGAGGTAATTGTTTAAAAAGATGAAGGGTATAATGGTCATTTTAAAATTTAGTATGTGTGTAATTAATTTGGAGAAAATATAAGCTATTAAGGGACCCAATTGAAAAGTGAAAGAGAGAGTTTAGGGGAAGAAACATGATAATGAAGGAAAGTAGGGAGTTAAGTGCAATTTTTACAAAAGTCAACAAGTGGCCTTTCGAGAGCTTGACACCTAGCCTTTTAGGATGGTCTTAAAAAAGAAAGGAACCCAAGATTTTTATAGGTGTTGGCTGGCCACTTCAAAGGAGATTTAGGTCACCATTTTTCTCTCAAAAACTCAAATTATCTAACCCTTAAATAACCCCTAAATCCCAACCATAGCTTTTGGAGAAGAGAGAGAAATTAGAGGTTATCTTTCTTAAGGTAAAGATCCTCTCTTCTCTTTTTATTTTGTTCTTCTAATTAAATATTAATTTGATGGATTAGATGAATATTTAAGAATGAAAAATAGTGATTTGTTCTGAATAAAGAGAGAGAAGCAAAGGCAAGGAGCAAAAGGAGGAAACGCTTGAAGGAGGTAGTCATTAAAGAGGTAAGGGAACTTTGATATGTTTATAGGTGTTTATATATATGTATTTAATGATTAAAAGAGGTTAATTTGATTGTTTTAAGTAATTAATGCTTGAATATGAAGGTTAGTTGGGTATAAAGACCAAAATAATAGTATAATTCTTCTAGTTAGCAAAATTTGTCCTAGGGTTTAGTGGACCTATTAGAATTGTTTTGACTATACCTGGAGTTTGAGAGCTCCAAATTAAGTAATTCTAGCTGCAATAGAAACTAGACTCACAAACCTAAGTTTTATAAGGAGACACCCATATTTGTTTCATCCTCTATGATAGTCAAAAGTTAGATTGAACCCAAACCTAGTCTGTTTCCCTATCATAGGGAGCATTCCACATTGTTTGGTGAATATCTTGGGATTTATAAGGTCAAATGGAGTGATTTTTAATTTTTTGAAAACTAGAAACATAGAGTAACAAATTTGTAGAGACCATTTTGGCTGAATCTAGTTGGATGTATGACAAAAAATGCAAAACAAAATGAACTAGGGAAACTGTCTCTTTTTATCACGAGTCACAAATCATATAGGGAGTCACGTGTCACATAGTTCAAGTCTCTATAATGACTTATCCCTGCTGTCATGAGACATGCATTTTTGTCTCAATCATGACTCATCCCTGTTGAGCATGAGTCACACACTTAAACACAAGTCATGCCTTGCTGGTCTCTATCATAAGTCATATAGGGTGACACGAGTCGTGTAGGGTGACATGAGTCATCCCTCTTTCCTTCTCTTCTCTTTTTTTTAGCTTCTTTACTCGATGGAATTAAAAGGTTTGATCAATTTATCCATAAACAACCAACTTATAATATGATATGAGATGCAATGGATGCCTACAAGTATATATATATATATATATATACACATATATATTTATACACCTAAGTTAAAATGAACACAAAATAAGTTAAAATGAACACAAAATATAAAGAAAACATGAGTATATAGATTGTTTAGGCCATTAGTTGGACTAACATCAACTTTATGCATGCAGACCAATGGAATTAGAATATATGAATATCAATAAGGGCATAAATATGTATACTTAAAGATATATGTGTATACAAGAGTACATGGGGATATATAAGACTAATGATACTCTAATTAGGTGAAGTGGACTTTATATATGTACGAAGGTGTTTATATTTTTAGGTATATGCATTTGTGCTCCAACCACATTATTGTAGACAGTTAAGGCTATTGATATATTTCTATATATGTGTATATATATTGGAATACATTGGGTGTGTGTGTGTGTGTGTGTGTATATATATATATATATATATATATATATATATATACATATACATAATATGATGCATTATATATTTTATTGTGGCTTGTAATCATGGCCTGTGTTATTAATTATTATTTCTGCTCGACCTTTACTAGGTTATGATGATGATAATTGATGATTATCCATGGTTAGTGGATTAGGGTGTTACAATTCCAATTTCTAAGGTTACATAAGGTATATGTCTACAAATTTGTAGAAGGGGACCTAGCACTAAATCTGCCTTTAAGTCATCCATATAATTAATTGAATTTCAAGTGAGATGTTGATTTCGGTTCTAGAATAGATTGTAGTAAAAATGATGTATTTTTGTGTATACTGGTCAGAATTCTATGAGTTTAATTTCTATAAAAAAATATACTTTTAAAATCTACAATTCATATGAGGAAGTTAAGCTTAATTCTGTCTTTAAGCATGTCAAATTTGAGCTTGAATTCGAGCCTGTTCACAGCACTATTTTTTAGGGACAGTATTCAGAAAAATACAAATATCTTGAGATATAGAGATGCTATTAAAATGATTTTTGATGTTATGGAAACTAGAAACATAGGGCAATAAGTTTACAGAAGGAAACATTTGCTAAAAATGATGTTTTCTAGGTCAAAAATGCTATAAAAGTTGAATCTAAAATTCTATCTTTGGGCAGAATATGGGTCACGGTTACTAGATTTTAGGTAATGACCGTGAGCTAGTCCAGTTTTTAGTCCAGAATTGAAATGCAACCCATGTCATAGTTACCATGTATTACCTAATGACTTTTGACCCCTTTTCACTTTACTTAAAGTTCACATTAAGGTTCCAAATGGATAATAAAGGTTATCTAAACCATCTTTAATATAAATAAACCAATTCTTAATATAGAAATACATGTATTAAAGAATATAAATTGAGTTACGATATATGTATATCTTATTTACATGTCATTATGTTAAATATGTGCCTATATGAAAACACATTGAATTATATATGGCATGTAATATGATTTTTGATAGGTTATATTTTATATAATCTTGTATACACATAAGTAAAGATTAATGTTAATGATATAGAATATTTATACATGATTAAACTTATGTACATGTTTGATATGTGCAATTATTCTTACATGTTTGTACTCTAATGATAGAGTAAATTTTTATTTAAACATGCACTTAGACTATGAAATAAGATATGCTTTAGTATGACCATGTTCACATGTGGTGCTTGAATGATTATATGTTAAAGTACATAATTACGATGATATATGTTCAATTTTTAATTCTCATACTATTATATGACTATTTGAATACATGTGTATATATATACATTAGGGATTGTGTATCTTTTTTACATGATCACATACATATGATGAGCTATATTATAAAGTTTTAAGAATGAGGCATGTTTTATGATGAGCACTTGAACAAGTATGATATATTACTTGATTGACATAGCATGATTATGCTAATATGTGAAATCTAATGATAACATGTTAAAAAGTATTTGAATCATTATATGAACTTTGCATACATAATTATGCCATAGCGACAATATATCTATCATATGATTATGCATGTGCCAACAATACTCACACCCAAATTATAGTCACACTCACTCAAAGTATAAGGCACTTATCTAAGACATTAAAGTATACTCTCACCTAAGGCATGAAATATGATTTAACTAATTCTTAGTTTCACTGTTTCAATAAGACATAAATAAAGTTTTCTATATATGTTTGGTGTTATAATACTATGATATGTTAATGTATATAGTCTCATTAATTTGATCATAAGAAGTGTATTGGCATATAATAGTTCTTGAAGTAACTGAATTGTAATAATACATAATCGATATTGAAGCCTTTATAGCTACCTAACCTAAATGTTATTGTCCTTGCTATGACAGGTGTTGAATAAATGTAATCGTGTGCTTAACTCTTATTATATCATGAGTTTATCTACAACTATAAGTTTAATGTATTTGCAAGTTTGCTTAAATAAACTCTTATAACAGTAAATGATTGTATTTGTTATTTAATTAATGCAACATTCATGACAATCATAGTATATAGAAAGCTCACAAAATAAACTTATCTAGTCAATTGGAGAAACTTAAAAGTGCAGGTTTATACATATTCAGCCTGGGATCAAGCTTAAGGTCAGCTATTCTTTTAAGTGAATTATGTATGCTTAACTACTCTAGTTTTCCATTGATGAGTGAAAATACATAATTGCTATAATATGTGATGGATAATTCTACACCCTTAAATGAAAGTACAAGAATATATATATATATATATATATATATATATATATATATATATAGCAAGTATATGAATAAGCTTGTGGCATGTGATTCTTCAATGTCTTGATCATGCTTAAATGCGTATACTTATCCATTGATTTTGAAATGATGTGATCATTATGGTATTTATGTGATTATGAAACTTGATACATTGATAAATGTATCTATAAATCTGAAGACTTTGCTTATTCTAAATTTAATGGCATAAAGGCTATATTATCTCTGTAAAGTATGAGTATAATATGTAGAATGAACATGAACATAGTATTGCCTAAAAATAGAGTCCAAATGTGGATAGATAGGCGCCTATAGGGATGTTGCAGCTGCTACCGTTGACCCTGTTTGGGTTTAAATTACAGTTGATCTCATTTGGATCATAAAAAATCCTGTTTGGGTTGTTAGCCAACCCCATTTGGGTCCGCTTGACCGATCTACCGTACAGTTGGCCCCGTTCGGGTCTATATTTTCGATATCCTCAAATATCTACCATTTTGATATCCTCGGGGTATCTACCATTCCCATTATCCACCTTTAGAACTTAGGCAGGCTAAACTATAAGTACAGTACAGACATTAAAGTATAAAGTACAAAGCAAGCATTATATAAGAGTTAAGGATATTGCTTGATTACATATCTGACATGATTTGCTTTTATTGTTTCATGAGTTCAAATAAATAGAGGTTACCAAGTAACACATGATATATGTATGCTATTTATAGCTGGTTCCAAATGTTTGAAATTGCTTAAATGAGCTAAATGCATGAAGAATTCTCATTCAGTATACAATATAAGCATGCTAAGTTAACTGTTAAGCTTTTCAAATGCTTTTTATTGTTTACTATGTGAGGTTGTTAGATATGTCAAGATTTTCTAATCCATTGATTACAGGTTATATATATATATAAAGCATGCTGAGTGTGATTACAGATGACTGTATTGAATGTTATTATACTTGTAAGCAGGCTAATCTAGAGTATAAATACATCACAGTTAATTATAGTATAACTATTGCTTATGATATATGAAACAACATGATTAACTTGGTTTCTAATGTACGGATTATATTTATTAATATACATATCATTTTAATCAATGTTGATATTTAAGGATGTTGAATTAAATGTAGGATTACATTGTTATTTAAAATTACACATCTTATATTATATCTATTTCTAACATGTCATTTTTAATGTTTCAGTTGATGTATGTTATATGATTTTGACGATCACTGTGAGTGGTTGTCTTTCATATTTAGTTTTCCCAATAAGATTTATTGCTTAGTACGGGTTATTTTATCCATGTAGGTTTTGAGTTAAGAGATCATCTCAAGGTAAATGTCTGTAACAAGTGGGCCAACACAAGAGAAAGAGTCTGAAAGTATAGTTTTTTATGTTAAGTCCTTTTTGGTTGCAAGAATATTTATTTGTATTATCAAATGATGTATTGTGCTAAAGTTTATTGGATGTAAATCTTAAACATTTTAAGAGACTCAAATGTATAAAATAAAGTATTTTTATTATAGAACACTTTTGTTATATTCATTTTCTTCAAAAGATCTTTATATTTTATAATTCATGGCTCAATAACATAGTAAAGTATGTTCGAACTTTTAAGAGAAAGTGAGTTAGTTTAGGTGTAAGATAAGGGTGTTATAACCCAAGTTGATGGATCGGGATATATGGAGAGTAGTGATGCTACCTAGCACCATTTACTAGTTCGATACTATAAAGAGCACCATACTAACCACCCAAATCTATCGGTATATTCAGAGGGTGTTGTTAGGTTCTTACTTGGGATGTACAAGCAGTCCAGGATTGATTAACTCTGGTGATGTCACCAGCTTATAGGGGATGCAAAAGGGTAGGTGTGTAGACATCACACAAGAGATCATTACGACACTGGTTAAAGTAGGCTCTCAGCCTGGGACTCAAATATGCATAGGGGGTGTCATCATTCATCTACTACTGTCACTAGGGGCAAACAAAAGTGATTTTAGTGACCCTATTCCAGAGGGCATCTACATTGACTTACAAGTAGCAATCACAATGAAGATGGTAGAGCCCATAGAAGAGTGACAGGGGGAGTATAGGCTACTGACTATACTAGAGACCAAACAGAGGTATGGTCTCGACCCTATAATACCAGAGGCACCTATAGAGGAGGATGAGCAGGATGATCCATAAGGACCTCGGGGGGTAGGAATAGATTCAGACTATGAGTTTGATATACAACTAAATTTGTAGGACCTTCTAGGAGGTTCACCACAGCTGCAATTGCATCACAGATCACCTATTAGACCTCAAAGATCATCGGCTAGGAGGATAGGGAGGTTCTCTCCCTATGGACACCCTAGAGCATCCATTTCTTAAGCCCCTCCATCTTATAGACACCTCGAGGCCTTTACATTGACTGCTCCTCCACCATTTGTTCCACCATCACCGGCATGCCCAGAGGCATCCCTAGCTGTACCTCCAGCATATCAACCTTCGACTCCTCCGAATGATGATATTTTTAGGAGACTGCTAGCACTGAAAGATGTCTGTAAGCACCAAGATCAGACACTATAGATGATACTTATAGGGGTCCAATCCTTGCAGGCCTTACTAGTGACTGTACAGACTCTGCAGAATGAGGTGCAGGGCATTAAAGCTGATTTAGTAGCTACAGGGTAGAGGTTTGATGCTACTTTATAGGTGGTTGATGACTCTCTAACTCGGATTAGGGATCAGGGCACCCACATTAAGATCGAGATCCTAGAAGCCAAGTGGGCTATGATAGAGACTAATGAGGAGAGGAGGAGGTCCATTGGGTACCTAAGGGGTGATATGATAAGATACCTTGAGTGCCATTCTAGGGCTATTACTGAGGTCAACTAGAGTTCAAAGAGACTGGCTGAGGTGATAGCACAAGTTTTGTAGCCCCCAACAGCAACACTACCTAGGTTTCAATTCAACTTTGGGTTGGATAATGAGCAGCCACCAGCGACGCCACAGGTGCCATGGCAAAATTTACTAGGCCTTCAACATTTAGACCTCTATCTGGGTTAGCCTACCATAAAGGATTGGGGCCTTCACAGTAGATCCATTTTGTATTGAAGGAGTTTGAAAATTTTTGTTGTATATAAAGATGGAACTTGTATTTAAAATCATGTGTACATATTATGCTTCATTTTGTTCATATTTATTATGCTTGAAATTGTTATACTTTATTTTGTTCATATCTATCAGGCCTGAAAAATAATAAAAATGACAATAACCAAGAATGAATCATGAAGATAATAATAATACCTATAATTCAGTATATCATAACAAGACAAAGGTAATAATAAACACAAAAATAGAAGGAAAAAAATAAGATAAAAGGCTAAATTGATAGAACACTAATATCAAATTCTTTTCACAATAGTTACTTAAAATCGCATCAGGGGCATATACTTGCTCCTTCAATAACAGGGAGTGAAAAAACCCATCCTCATCATAAAAAGTTGCTTAAACATGCCAAAATAAAAGAGATGCACTGGACAAGAGGAAAAAGTCTAATGACAATGCAAATGTTGGAGGAATACAAAATAAAATCAAGTGTAGGACAAAAGCTTTGATGATGATGGTTTTCCTAACATTGGTTCCAACTTACATGGTGGTAACATAGTCATTAGTAAGTGTGCCAAAAAGGCCCCAAACATCTTAGTGACTCTTTATAGATGCATATTTGCTAGAATGACTCCCAAACATCTTAGTGACTCTTCACAGATGCATATTTACCAAAATGGCTTCCAAATATTTTAGTGACTCTTGACATATGCATATTTGCTAGAATGACTCCTTAACATCTTAGTGACTCTTCACATGTGCATATTTACTAGAAACCTCCCCAATGGAATATCTCTTTAAGAAGGGACAATGCACCCGCTAGAAATGCCATCCATAATCAACAACAATGGAACACTACTTAAAAATTATTTCATTTTACAAGTCAAACAACCTGATGCTAATCAGATCCAATTAAGTTATCTCAATTCTGTATGCCCCAGGTGCTAATAGACGTATTCAAACTACCTAATTTTATATGTCTCAGGCACTAATTAGTCCCCACCAAGTGGTTATGATTCTGCATGCCTCAAATGCTAATCAAACGTATTAAAATAACCTAATTCTATAGACCCCAGGTGCTAACAAAGTTAATCAGCTCATCCTGGTTCTATACGCCCCAGGCACTAATCAAACAGTTAATCTAGGATTAACACATTGACAAACTAATGTTAAGTATCCGAATTAGGGTTAACACATCGACAAACTAATGTTAACAATTCGAACCATCGTTAACGCATTGACAAGTTAATAATTACTACCCGACCAATCAACAAAGAGACTCACTACCTTAGAAGGTATGTGTTTCAACCAACCAAAAGATTCACTACCTCAGGTACGTGTATTTTTCCTTTTAATTTAAATTTTGGCTCACTTTGGCACCATTGCACCAGTTCCCCAAAATTAGGGGCAATTGTAGATGTCATGACCTGAGTTAGCCTAGATCAGGGTTATCCGATAATGAAGAAATGGTATATTAATGACAGCAAGTTTGGATTTTAGAACTCTAATCGTGAATTTCTCACACCTTTTCAAGTGTTTTTCTTGATTTTCCAAAAGATTTCGAAGTGTTTTTTACAAAAGATGTATAAAAACCTTGATTTAGACCTTTAGAGGTGACAGATGGCCGTCTGCCACCCGAGGGGTGCCTATCCATGGCTCCCTCTCTCTTGTATAGGCCAAACAAGAGGCATTTTGGGAATTTTAGGATTATGGGCTAATAGACGGCCACCTCTTATTGAGGGACGCCCACTCATAGCTCGAAATCTAGAATTCCCATATTTTTAGAATTCAAAAAAGGAGATAATGGTTTTAAAGGGATTTTATCCAGATTTCTTAGGGATTTATCTCCAAATTCAAAGAGTTAGAGTTGGAATCCAACTCCACCTCTAACCTAGGTATAAAACCTAAAAATTTAGGGTTTTGAGAAGGGAGAATCATTTTGTTTTATAAAGAGCCAAACTTTGGAGAAGAAGAAAATCAATTTCTTTCTCTATCTAGGATTCTCATTCTCTAACAATCTCTTTGATTAAAACACACAAATACTCATGATTTTTATTTATTTTCTAAAAATAAAAAATCAAATCGGAGTGCGGATTTGGACTACAAAGATTTTAGAGTTAAAATATCTCCTGAGAGCAATATTCTAGACTCTTTCTCTACTTTTATCTTCTTTCTCTCTTTAGAATGGTTATACATAAATCATGTGAAATTTACTGGAATATTTATATTTAAATGTTATATTTGATTTATTTGCATGCTTAGATGTGACACAAGATGAATCTGAATTGAATTGGCATGTTAATTGTGTGTTTAAAATAAGATTCCTCAATTGTTATAGTTTTAAGATTTTATTCTCTACTCTGTAAATTTATATTTGAACATGTTTTAATTGAATTTTGAGCATGATTTGATGTTAGAACACTGCCTTAGCATAGTTTAAGGCCTGATAATTGCATAATTTGTGTTAAAGTATGTTTTGTATAACTGTTTACAAGATTTTAGCCCCAAAAATTGCATTTTGCTTTAACCAGTGGTGGCAAATGGGAAGAAGACCCGATAGATGCCCGTCTGTCATGCAATAGGTGGGATGTCATGGGTTTTCCTCTTATCGCTCTAGGTATGAACATCCCCCCTGCTTTAGGCATTCGTGACTGAATTTTTAGCATATTTTTATATATTTTCATTTATTTTATATGTTTATATAATTTATTTGATTTCTTTAATGTTTAAGGCATTATTTTACACTATTTAGATTAGTATGTAGTCATTTTCTATACTATATAAGTGAATTTATAATTAACTTTGTCATATTTGCGATGATTATTTGTATGGTATTAATCCATTTACCTTTTGTATTTTTTTTTGTGAGTATGTATGTTTTTTACCATTTGGAGAATTTTTTAGGAGGTGTATTACATAGGGTTCATACCCCAGTCAATCGACAAGCCTGGTCATTTCACTCAATTAATTCTTTTTTATTGCATATTTTATCTTTTATTCTAGTTTCATTTTATTTATTTATGTTATTCATTTATTTGGTATGTATTTTTGGATGTATTATTATTTTAGGGATGTAATAAGTAGTAAAAAAGGGTTTTTATGCACGATAAAAGAAAAAGGTATTTAAAATGTTTTCTATCAAATATCAAAATATATACCAGTGTCCAATTTTTAGCCCAAATCCACATGAAATAAAAATTAAGGTTTTTATGAAATATACATGAGGGAACCAAAGTTCCCAACCTCAAATGAATACCTCAACTTATGTATGTATACTATTCTATTGTTGTTGTTGGATGATTTATTCATGTAATAATTTAAGTATGACTTTATTTTTGAGTATTTGTTTATTGCTTTCTTTGCTATGAGTGGAATGTTTATTTAATTTTATTGTGTGCATTGTGTGAGAGAGGAGAGAGGACTAAATGTAAAACTCAATTATAAAATAAACACCTAACCAATATGCCTAATAAGAGTGATGTCCTAAATGCAAATCTTTATTTTAATATCAAAAGGTCGAGAATCATTTCCCAATGTTTTGTTGGGTGGTGTCTCCATCATACCTACCTCTTTTAGGCCCATCATTAGATGCCTTCATGGGTTGACTACCAATCATAAATTGGGCTTAATCCCTCTTCATGGCAAAGTTGCCAACTCATGACTAAAAGTAAGCTTCCTTCATCCTTAGACCCTAAAAGTGGGCCTCCAAAAATCCAACCAAAATCGAGGGATAGCTCTACACGTGTCACATTGGTATTAATGAAATTATTTGAGGGTAATTCGGTAATTTATTTTAAGTATGTTGTATATGTGAAATACATGTAAATCATGGACTTATATATTAAGTGAGCTAGGATTTCATGCAACAAGGTAATTAAAGCAAGACTTGAGGCCAATTTGTAAATTAACAAATATTATAAAAGGTGGCTAATAAGAAGATAGCATGTGGCCTTTTAGAATCATATACAAAATTTATCTATTTAAGGAAGAGAGTGAGGTCGACTCTTTTAGGGGTTGAATTCAGATTTTTCTTCTCTCTTTTACACACTAAAATCTCATGAAATGGTCTCCTAAAAAATTAATGAGGATTAACAAGTTTGGCTCCAATTTAATTAAGCAAGGTAGGTTAATTTATAATTTTTTAAGTAGGAATCAATTTCTTCTTTATCTCTATCTCATCTAAAGCTTTTCTTTGGAATAAATATTTTCTAAGTGTGTTTGAAAATAGGTATATTAGCAAAGATGAAAAGAAGAGGAAGAATAATTAAAATGGTGATTAGGGAAAAAAAGGATGAAGAACAAGGTATATGAACCTCCTTCCTTGATTCATTTTATAATAACATTTTTAGATATTTTAAATATGATGTTTAGTATTATTTTGATGGTAAATGAGGGAACTAAGGTTAGTTTAAGAATTGGAAATTGATTTAAGCTTCGAATTGATGTTTGGTTCAAATTTTGTTTCTCGGTTCACTTGAACAAGTTTTGGAATTTTGGTTGTATCTTAGTCTACAAGCCTCTAAATGGATTGATTTTAGTTAGAGATGAAATATAATACATAGATATAAAATTTCTTAGAAGAAAGAAAAAATGGATTCTGCCTGTATGACTATCAAATTTTGGCTTAAATATATGTGTTAGTTGTGTCCCTATCAATTGGCACAGTTTGTATAATTTAAAATAGTTGTTCAAATTATCTAATTTTTATTCCTATAGAAACTAAATACATAGGGGAACATAAGTATAGAAGACCATTTGGTTTGAATCTAGCTAGAAACAAGTTAAAAATGCTAAGTAAATTGAACTAAGAATTTTGTCGAGATAAACTAAGTACATTTCTAGTAGTCACAGTGGGCACAGATTTGTTCCCACAGTGAGGATGCATTATGGAATCAAATTTTCAATTAAAGATGACCTTCCTGGCAGGAATGGATGGGTGACCACCATGATCCCTCCCTGTTTTGGTCAAAAAGGCCATTTTTCTCAACTGAAAAGTTACCGAACCTTACCCGAACGTTTTTAGATGATAATGAAACTTTTTAAACACATGTAGAATGTTATAATATGACCCTAAATGTATAAATTATATAGTTATACATAAAAATTGGGATTGATCCAAGCACTTATAAGGTAAATTAAAAGTATATAAGTGGTATTATGTGCATATGAATTTGAATATGTGTTATATATCTATAATTGAATATGTTATGATATAGGGGTATTCAAACATGAGCTAACCAATTTTAACATCATTAATGCTTATGGTTAATCATTAAAGGACATGAATATGAATTTAGACATGTATAAATACACATGCTTAGCATGTGAACTTAAGACTAAGTTATGATTCATAATTGAAAAACCACTTAAACATAAACAATTGTTCATACATGAGTACTCTAAAGCTCTTGTAAGGGTTATTTATTCTATTATTATATATGCATGATTTACGGGTATGTATTTTGTTATAAATAATAGGCACTTAAACGTGTATACTCACCCATGCTTAGTTTTATGTTATAAACACATCAACTTAAGGATATGAAAAGCAGGATAATTGCATATATAAGCATTAATTGACACTTTTGCTAAGTTTATGTACATTTTTAAATAACTTTATAATTGTAACAATAATAGTACATAGCTTGTAATGTATAGCAAAGTAATGTTTTTGATGTGTGAGAAATATATATTGATTAGTGTGGTGTATGCAAATCTGCATATGATGTGACTATATGATAATCAAGTAGAATCAAGCCATGTATTATGAAACTATAGCAGGGATACGTATGAATGTGTGTAATAGATTTTTATAATAGGTTTGTTTGACCCTTTCGTGGTAATGGCATTACACTTTCTGCCCATTATAAGATCTTCCTACTTTACATTAAAATATGAATTTCCTTATACCATTTTGACATTAAGCTTACTTAGACAACAATGATACTTAGTTTATGCATATACATTATTACTTCATTAAAAATATGAGAAATACTTGATTATGTATTATTTAGAATAATTATAATGCTTATGTAGTTCGATTCATGTACATATGAGCATGTATTTGAATTAAGTGGCAAAATATGAAAAATTGCATACATCATATGTGTTTATGATAATATAAAAAAGGCATAAATATAAATGTTTATGATATTCTAAAAATGTATCAAATCTGTGAACAATTACTAATGGCCAATAAGATATGACGTTAGTATAAGACTAGTTTTAATTTGAGTGTGGGTAAATAGGCCTACCTATAGGAATTACAGCTGCTTCTATGACACTAATTAGTGTCTTACGTTCGATACTTTGATATCTTTTGTTCTACTTTATGATTGTAAGACTTATTATCTCTTCTGTGATGCCTTAAGGTATCTCCTATATATGTCATATAATGATATCATTTATTTTTTGATATCCACACCATATTCTGTTAAAGTCTTGGATATGGATAGTAGGCATGCTTAAGATGGGCTCTACGACTGCTTTTATGACACTACAATGTCTTCTATTTTGAGACTTATATTCTACCTACTTTGAGGCTTCTACCTCTTCTACTAATACTAGGAAAGGTATCTTCTATAGCCATTACCCACACTATAGAAAAAGTAGGCAAATATGGATGGAAACTACTACAATTCTATCATGTTCTTATTTGGCCTGATCTATTAGAAATGTTTGTGGGTTTGTATAGATTCTATTTTTTATTTGCTTTATTTTGGCAATTAACAATATTTTTTAGGCTGTATGAGGTCAATTATTGTTGGCTCTATTGGAATTATTAATTTATCTCTATAGTTGATGATTAGTTATAACATTTAATATAAAGTTTAGTTTTAATGTTTTCCTAACTTTTGTTTTTGACAAGTAAAATATATGAATCATTTTAAAGCTTGTTATAAGATACTAGTAATCGATACCTAAATACACTTTGACATAAAAGCTGTAGTAAATGATGTGATGTAAGAGGGTAGAACTACATGATTTTAATTTTCATTTTTTAGATGTGTAAGAATTTAATACTATACTTTATTTGTGATTATTTCATGATTATGCCTTATTTGTATGAAAGTGTTTTGTGACTGCTGTGAGTAGTCAATGGCATGCATTATTTAACCCATACAGAGCTTTATGCTTAACATGTTAACTTTTCATCTGTGCAGGTGTTAACTTGTTAGAAGCTGAGGTTAAAGTCGAGACAATAGCGGTCGACCAATTTAAAAGTTAGGAATTAAGACATGAAAATGCATTTGTTCATCTATTTATCAAGTAGGTGTATTTTGTAAAGATGTAATAGCAATACATAAAATGTAATTTTTAAAGGAATAATTAAAAAGTAGAATTTTCTATTATCATTGCTTGATATCTTATTGTTTAGTTAGCAGTCAGTATAGGTGAAAACCTATATAACCATGTATTATCTTTTATATGGCTAAGGTTGATCATTGAACACCCATGTATTCTCCTAAGGGGCATTAGGGTGTTAAAAACATCTTCCTCATCAGGTAACCCTGATTAAAAGCCACCTCAGAATCTAGTGTCTACACTAATAAAGGGTAAGATACAATCTAAACTATATTATCTTTAGGGTAGTGTAATTGAACAGGAAACTATTATAGCTTATGAAAGTAGTGATCAAAATTAGTCTCGATTGTGGCACTTACATTTTGGTCACATGAGTGACAATGACTTCCTTTGTTAAGCAAGAAGAATTTGCTAGATGGATGCAAAAATAAAGCTTTAAAATTATATGAGCATTGTGTGTTTGGTAAAGAAACTAGGATAAAATGTAGTAAGAAAGCAGTACATTAGACCAAAGATAAGATGGATTATATACATTTAGATCTATGGAGACCAATCAAAATTCCCTTTAATAGTGGTGCTAAGTATTTTATAACTCTAATTAATGATTACATGAGAATTGTATGGGTGTATTTTTTGAAAACCAAAGATGAGGCATTTCCAACCTTTTTTAAATGGAAAATGATGGTAGAAAGGCATACAAAAATGAGAGTGAAGCGTTTTCAAATAATAATGGGTTATAAATTTTCAATTATGAGTTCATTGATTTCTGCAACAAGGAAGGGATAGTGAAGACACCACACTTGTGCACGAACACCACAACAAAATAGTATTGCAAAATGCATAAAATAAACATTTTGTGACAAAGCACAAAGTATGCTTTCACATTCATGTATGAGCAAGGATTTTTTTTGGCTAAATCAATCAATATAGTATGTTATTTGGTCAATAGATCTCCATCCTCAACTATTGAGTACAAAAATCCTTTTAAGGTATGGTCTGGTTCACCTATTAATTACTCAAATTTAAGGATATTTGGTTGTCCTACTTATGCTCATATGAGAGATGGTAAACTTGAGATAAGGGAAAAAAGATGTATATTTCTAGGATACACATCTAGAGTGAAAGGTTATAGGTTGTAGCATACAAATTAGAAGTTTTTAAGAATAATGATTATTCATCAAAAAGAGAAGCAAATAGCAAGTACAGATTATAATGTCAGTGATTGGGTAGAGTTTGAAATGATTATCCACTAGCTTAGCCCAATACTTCAGAAGTGAAGGAGGTGCCAGATCTTAATCAAAATTATGATAATACACCTACACAACAACAAACATATAGCATCATAATAGGTAGAGGGAGAAGATACATTAGACCACCATAAAGATATGCAAATGTAGTGGATGAAAAACTTCTTGGATACGCAAATCTTATGGCTTTTTCTTTCTCATTTATAGATACCATTGATGTGTAGAAACCTAACAATTATAAAGAAGCCATTTATAGAACATATGCATATCAATAGATTGGTTCTATGGGTGAAGAGATTGAGTCTCTTCACAATTCTCAATAGTGCCCTTTGCAAGGGCAATAGTTAAGATATTGTGATGATATCAAAGTTGATGATTGAAGAAATTTAAGCTAAGGGGAAGATTTGTTATTGTGCCTTGAATTTAATTGGAATCTCATATTTATTTTTGGTGTATAATTTTATTTCAAATAAGATTAGGATTAAAATTAGGATCTTATTTCTATTTGAAAAAAGGCAAGTTAAACTTCAAAAGGGATTGGGATTTGCTAATTCTAGTACAATTGGGATAATTTTAAGTTTATAAATACACAAAAAGTTAAGAGGTTTTAGATATAGAGAATTTATAAAGAAATAACCAAATTAATGGTTTAAAAAAGTGAATTCTTTCTCATAATTTTTCTTTTATCTTTTATCTTTACATGTAACAATGTTAGTTAATTGCATTTAGTCTGAACATTTTTTAAACAAAAGTCACAGGTTTCGAAGTGAAATTTATCTAAATATTTTATTAATTATGAGAAAATTACAAATTTTACTTTTTATTTTGTTATTTTTTTAATTATATTAGCTATATATCTAAACAAAAAGTATCAAATTGAAGAAAGTAATTTAATTTAATTATTAAATTAAAATAAATTTATTATTGATTTTTAATTGTATTAAAAATTAAATAGAAATTCAAAAAGATTTTTAAATAGAAAATTCAACTATAGTTAACAAAAAAAAGTTAATGAAATCTCTCAATTGAATGTAAAAATAAACATGAAATGGTTAATCAATACATTAACAATTTTATTAACTATTTTATTAACTTACTGCTATATCAGTTTTTAATTATTTTTTTAATAAATTTATTAGTTAAATATTAGAAATTTTTAAATTATAAATTTATTATATTATAAAATTGTAAGGTATTTTTAATGGTTAAAAATGTTTCAAAAATGAAAAATACAACCCAAATATAATATCTATTAAAAAATAAAAACAACAACAAAATTTTCATAATCAATTGCACGAATTTAATATATTCAACATGAAATTGACAATAGATTGCCCATTATACACATTTAATAAATAAATAAATATAATATGAAGATAATTTTAATATTTATTTACTAAAAAATATATTATAATTATATTTTAAAAAGTCATATATCATAATATTTATAAAGTAAAAATATTAAAAAATTTTGATTGTAAAAATTAAAATATAAAATATATATAAATTAGTTAACTATTTACTAATGATTAACCATCTATTTCTATAAGCAAAAATCATAATCTTAAATTATCAGTTTGGTTAATTTAAAATTAATTCAATTTCGAATTAGTTTTCCACTTAACCAACAATTCGATTTTTTTTTACTTTTCTAATTGACAGAGCACTAAAATATCAATATATAAATATTAATAATTTTAATGGTAGGTATTAAATTATAATGTTAATATATTTTTATAATATTTTATTATTGTGTAAGTCATTCCATTGCTTTGATCTACTGGCTACGGCTGAGCAAAAAGAAACAGAAAAAATGGTTAATCAAAAAATCAATCCAAAACCAAATTGGTTTTTAAGGTTAAATAAACCAAAAAATGGTTAAGATTTTTAAAAAAAGGAATTTCAGTTTTCAGTTCCGATCCACGATTTCAAAAAATCATCAGTTTCAATTAACTGATTGGCTTAATTAGTTTATATATATATAAACACTGCCCCTCTCCTTCAAGCCGGCTGCTGCTTACCGTACTCCAATCTATACTAATTGTCTTTCTCCCTCACCTTTGTCGTTTTCCCTCACTGTCGTTCTGCCTCTCATCTCTGCTAGTAAGTGTTTGTTTTTTTATTTTATCACTTGATGTTGTTTTGCCTAATTAAAACTTAGATAATGATTGAAGCTAGAAAATTGTTTCACAATCAGAGACAATTTTCATCTAAATGATTTCTTTACAATGTGATTGAGTAAAAAAAATGAAAAATGCTTGGGAAATTACATCAGTTTTTGGATTGCTGAGTCATTGAAATAAACAAGACAAACACACTTCTTTATTGACTGTAAATGTAACTATAAACCCAAAAAGATTTTGATTTTTTCTTTCTTCTCTTCATAATGTTATGGACATGTGCAAGTTGATATAATCACATGAAATGTTTTACTCTGTTCAAAATGTGGTTGTTCCTCTCTCTCTTTCACTTTTTGGGCTTCTACATGGATGAAAAGAATTCTTCATTTAATGAAAAGAAACAAACAAACAAAAATATAATGTGATTTTTTATGATTATTAGTACAAGAACCCATAATTAGGATTTGTCTAAATTGTTGTTCCGTATCCTAAAAAGAAAATCAATTTACTTGCATAACATATAACATTAGAAATTGAGCTTAATCAATTTACTATTTCATTTCATTTTTTGTTTGCCACTGGGTTGGCAGGGTTGGTTTTTATTATTAATTGGCCTACATTTTGTGGCCATGTAAGTTTTTGCTTTTGTAAGCTTGCCTAATGATTATAAAAGTTCTGTAATTTTAATATTCAAGTACTTTGAAAATTATGTGTTTAGTTTGTAATTTTAATATTCAAGTACTTTGAGCATTTTAACTTTATGTTTACAGTTTGAACAATATGTTGAATTAAATATGATAGTTTGAACAATATGTTGAATTTTATTTTTTTAATGGCATTTTATAATTGTAGTAGTTAACCAAAAAATAATGGTTAACCAGTCTGAAAAATCAAAACCCATGAACTGGTTAATATTGTAATGGGCTGGTTAATGGTTAATGTTTTTAAAAAACCAATTTATATAGACTAGTTAATTTTTTTTGGCTCATGGATTGGTTAACCAGTCCATGATCACCCCTAATACAGGTAAATCAATATCAACAATTTTTAACTTTGTTTCTACTTTGAATTCATATATATTGAAACTATATTTTTGAACAAAATATTGTTTGACTTTAAAAAATGATAACAATTTGGTTTACCAAGTTGTTACCAAGATCTGACTTAAGTCAAAGGGCTTTTCACTGCTTCGAATATACCTAAGAACAAAGAAAATTTGATGGGGTTTTCAATGAGAGGAATCACCGATGGTCAAGTTAGTAAAGATTGAAAAAGAATATCTTTGGAATAAAATTGGCTAAGAGAAAGAAAAGTACTTGAGATCCTACCTACTTATAAAGATAATAGTCCTGTTCTAGCTAGGATTCCTAGCGTCAATAGGATTCCCATAAAAGAAGATATTTAACCTAAGTTGGAAACTAAGCTAAGCTTCTATAATAGGATTCTCGTTTTGTCTAGGTGACTATGAGTCCATGTTCAAGTAGGACTTCCTAAAACGACATTGTTAGCAAACCTATTCGAGTCTAGAACCAACTGAGTTAGACAATCTGAACTGCTCGATAGAGTCCAGGTGTATAGTTCAGTTATACACAATAGCACAAAGGCTAGATCACCGAACAATCTTTTTGGCCTGAGTTTAATCCTCTAGAAGAGCACCTATATCAAGAAACTAATAGATTGACAATCGCCATTCATCTATTTGCTTATTGAGCTACATTGAGTAAGTTTCATAAGATGGCTGAGCAATGATTGCCCAAATTATATCCTCTAATTGTATAGTGCTTCTTAGGGATGCCAATTTGGCCAAGAAGTTAGCTCCCTTGTTCTCTTTCTGAGGCACCTATTCGATAGCCCACAAACTCCCATCTTTTCCAGTTGAGATAGTAAAGTAGACACCAGATCTCGATACTACATCATCATTTACTCTTTAGCTTCAAACCTTTAGAGCAACTAGCTAACAACTAACTGAGAGTCAGAATGAATAAGCAAAGAGTCAAGTTTTACCTCAAGAGCAAGTTGTAGTCCAAAGCATAATGCTTCATATTCAATAACATTATTGGATGCTAGGAAAGATATTCTAGCCATTCTTTGTATGAAAATCCTTTCCAAACTATATAAAACAACTCCCAATCCTGATCCATTTGATGATGCTACTCCATCGACATACAAACTCTAAGATATCTTGCTTGGCTAGCTGGGAGTGGCATGTAGCTGAAAAATAAAATCAGCTAATATTTCTACTTTCATCACCAAATAAGGCTTATACCAAACATCAAACTCGCCTAAATAAGCTACCTACTCGGTTATCCTCCCTGATGCTTTTGGCCTTTGCATCATTTTCTTGAGAGAAGTGTTGGTTTAAACTATTATAGGATACGCTTAAAAGTAGGTGCGAAGTTTTACTGCCGAAGTGACTAAGGCCAAAGCCAGTTGCTCAAGGATCAAATATTTTAGTTCGGTTCCATGAAGGACCTTACTGGTATAATAAATGGGGAATTGCTTAGTGCTTTTTTCCCTGACAAAAATTGAGCCTACGGCTCCTTTTGAAATTGACAAGTACATAAAAAACATTTCACCCAGCTGAGGTCGGCTAAATAAGGAAGGAGAACTAAAGAATTGTTTGAGGGCTTCAAATGATGATTGGTACTCTAGAGTCCACTCAAAGTTCTTTAAAATTTTTAAAGCTTTATAAAACGAAAGACACCATTTGGCTAAATAAGAAATTAACCTTCCTAGAGCTGTAATCTTCCCGTTCAATATTTGCACTTCTTTAATTAACTTGGGCGGCTCCATTTTCAGTATAGCCTCAATCTTTATTGGATTGGCCTCTATTCCCTTTTTTTTAAATCATAAAGCCTAAAAATTTCTAGACAAAACTTTAAAACTGCACTTCTTCAGATTCAACTTCAGGCCAAACTTTTTGAGCATTTAAAATGTTTCCTCCAGCTCTTTTGGTTGATTCGCTGAGGTTTTGATGTTGAAAATCATATCATTGACATAAACCTCCATGTTCCAACCTATTTGGTCAATGAATAACTTGTTCATTAGTCTCTAATAAGTTGCACCAGCATTCTTAAGGCCAAATGGCATTACTTTGTAGTAGTAAGTTGCTCTATGAGTGATGAACGTTATTTTTTCCTCGTCTTCTGGATTTATGGGAATCTGATGATACCCCTACAAAGGCATCTAAGAAAGCATACTCCTTGAAACTAGCTATTTAGTCCACTAACATGTCAATATTCGACAGTGGATAACTATCTTTGGGGCTGGCTTTATTAAAGTCAGTGAAGTCAACACACATGCTCCACTTTCTGTTAGACTTTTTGACAAGGACTACACTAGATAACCAGTCTGGATAGAGTACCTCTCTTATAAACCCATTCCTTAACAAAGTGTCCATTTCTTCATTTATTACTAGCTAACTCTCGGGTGTATGATTGTGCTTCTTTTGCTTAACTGGCTTACAACCTAGCTGAATGCTCAGAGAGTAGGATATGACCTCGAGTAAGATATCGATGATGTCTAAAGGTTTCCATGCAAACAAATCTACCAAGACCATTAGTAATGATTTTATTTTTAAGTTGGTATTTCCCGAAGTTATTTTTACCATTTTTCCTGGCAATAACTCCATTTCCTGTAATGAGTCTATGAGCTCTGCCTTTTGGGATAAATTAGTTAGGACATCTGATGTGTCTACTGGTAGTGCCTAATTTTCCTCCTTCAATATAGTGACATATGTTTCTCGGGAAACTGTCTAATTCCCCCAAAGGATAGTCGTTCTTTGTGAGGCAGGAATCTTTATAATTAATTTTTGCATAGAGATGTAAGCATCAACTACAGCAAGAAGAGGTTGACCAAAAACTGCATTATAAGAAAATGGAATACTTACTGCCATAAAACATGTCATACATAACCTGACAACTAATTCATCTCCAAGCTATAGGGGTAAATTGACCGAACCTTCCATCTTAACTGGTTGTTTGGAAATATCGATCAGCAAGACTATTACTTCCTCTAGCAGGCTTAGCATTCCTAAAGCTTTATAAGCCTACAAAGTAATTAAATTAACCGTACTACTTATTTTTACCAAAATTCATTGCACCAAGAAATCCCTAATCATTGCCTCCACTATCAGTGCATCATTATAGGGTTACTAAACATGTTTTCCATCCTTAAATAAGAATTGAATGATATCTATCGAGGCGGGCAAACTAATCCTTAATAAGAAAACTTCCTTTGCCTTATACTTTTAGAGTCCTCGAACACATCATAATGCTTCCCTCTTACAATAACATGAATTACTCCAATCGGAGCTTTCTTATTATTGCTCCCTTTCCTATTATATGACTGCCGAGGTAGTGATTTTTGATCATCACTCTTGTTCCCCTTAACAAACTACTTAAGCCTGCCTTTTTTAATCTGGTATTCTATTTCCCTTTTAAGATGTCTAAAGTTGTTAGTTTCATACACCTTATCTTTGTGAAAGGCACAATACAGACTTTGGTCCCTATTTGGATCTTCTCTTATGGGCTTTGGTCAATTTACCTAATCATTCTTCTTCATCTAAGATTTGTGCAGGGGAGGCATTTAGCTTTAAGAATTGCTCTTCACTTCAACTACCAGAGTATGATTTTGAAACCACGTATGTTTGGTTCGACCACCACATAACTCGGGAATCTCCCTTTTGGAACTGCCCCTATCCTGACCTGCTCGAGAGTTATCATTGTCCTCCTTTGTCTACGCACTGTAATTTAACCACTCAGCATCATCCATAAGAATATACTTGTGAGCTTGGGTCATTAGTTTGGTGAAATCAAATTGAGGCTTCTTACTTAAAGAGTCACTAAAATCCTAACACCTTATGTTTCTGCTAAGTGAGTTAATGGCGACCTCCAAGTTCAAAATCTGAATGTCCATAGCTATCACATTAAACCTTTCCATATAACCTTGCAGTGGCTCTCCCTTCTCCTGGACAACCTGATGCAGGTCATTTAAAACTTTAGTTGGTCCAATTATTGCTATGAACTTTGCTACAAACATATTACTGAACTGCTAAAAGTTATCTATTGAGTGGTCGGCAGATTTTTGAACCAGATCTGGCCAGACTCTATTAGGGTCTATGAAAAAGCCTTACAAAAGGCGGCATCCTCTATGGTATAGATTAACATTGTGTGATAGAACTGATCCAAATGCACTCAAGGGTCCGTACTTCCATTATACCTCAGCAAATTGGGCAACTTTACATTTGAAAAAGGAGTTGAGAGTATTTCCCCAGAAAGAGGAGGGTAAAAATTGCCCCGATATTGCAACGTGTTTGTGATTTTGGTGTTTTAACATCCTTTCTTCAAAAAGTTTCTCAAATTTGTCCATTGTTAAGGTGATTATTGGTGTCGAGACATTTAGCGAGAACATAGAGTTTTGGGTTTCCGTGTTTGGGGTGGTGTTTGTTGCGATGGCAGTTGGCGATGATGGCTGGGATAGTGCCCGTGCTGCTAGGTGTGATAGTGTTGCTAGAAAGGCTTGAGCAAGCTATAGAGTAAGGCTAGGTATGAGAGCTACAGAGGTTACAAGAGGTAGGTTAGTGATTGGGAGATTGGTGGAGGAGTCTTGGGGGGTTGAGTCCAAAGGCAAAAAAAATAGTCATGTGTGGAGGTGGTGGTGTAGTGCTTCAATTGTGTTCGATGTGGGTATGTGGAGTATCCTGATTTTGTAGATCCATGGTTTCTGGGGATGGGATCCATGCTCACCTTATTGAATGATAACAATTCAGTTTATTGGGCTGTTACCGAGATCCAACTTGAGTCAAAGGGTTCTTCAATGCTTTGAATATACCTGAGAACAGAGAAAATCCGACTAAGTTTCCGATGAGGGAAATCTCTAACGATCAAGTCAATAAAGATTAAATTAGAATATCTTTGAAATAAATTTGGCTAAGAGAGAGAAAATTACTTGAGATCCTGCCTACTTATGAGGATAAGAGTCCTGTTCTAGCTAGGATTCCTAGCGTCAATAGGATTCCCAAAAAAGAAGATATGTAATCTAAGTGGAAAACTGAGCTAAGCTTTCAAAATAGGATTCCCGATTTGTCTAGGTGACTCTGAGTCCATGACCAAGTGGTACTTTCTAAAGCGACATCATTAGGAAATCTATTTGGGTCTAGGACCAACTGAGTCAGACAATCCAAATTGCTGAAGAGAGTCTGGGTATACAGTTTGGTTATCAAAAAATAAAAACCTTAATAAATTAAAAGTGAATATTTTTTAACATGTATAGTTAAAAATGGTCATATCTCAAGTAATAGTATATATACATTGCCATATTAAATGTGTTTTGTAATATGATGGTTTTAAAAGAAAAAATTTTTTTTTTAAAAAGTATCTAATAAAAAAATAAAAATAAATTTTTATGTTTAAAATTAAAAAAATACAATAATAACAAATGCATCCTAAATTTCCAACTCTGATTTGAATCTCTTTATCGGTGGCAATCTTATAAATAGGCTAGGCGTCTCAAAATTAAATAATAATATTCAATTGAGTTTTCTTGCTATTTAAATTTTCTTTCAAGCAACTTTTTTTTTCGCTATTTAAATTTTTAGGCTAAAATGTTGAGTGAAAATTTTAGTATTCAGTTTAATCGCGAATTTCGATGGTTAAGGAGTTAATAGCAAAGTTTGTTTTGGTTCAGATTTAATACTATAGAATATTTGTGTTCATCGAAAAACTTTTTACAAAAAAATACTTCTCTGCATGTATGTGTCAGATTTATTTTTTAACATATGAAATAAATTTTTAATATAAATAGATCTATTTTTGATTGATTTTGTCTTTGTTTATGTGTTATAAACACTTAACAATCTAAGCCTGGCCACAATACTAGAAATTAAAAATTTTATCGTAATAAAAAAATTATTTTAAAGTAAATGTAGACATTCATACTCATAATAAAAATAAATGTTTATAAAGAATGTTATCCAAAAAAATTAATTTTACTATTAAAAGTATAATTTATTTAGATACTAAATAAACATTTATAACATAATTACCTGATAATGTTCAATATTTCATAAACAAATGGGCTAATAAGAAGTAAAAGCCCAATTGTCTAAGAGGCCCGAACCACCAAAGGCCTAAGGACATTTTGCCTCGGACACTGCCAGAGGTACGTCAAAATCCATCTAATGGGACAGTCCGATCGTGTAACGCCCCAAATTTTTTCATTTGCATTGTATAACATGTTTTAAAATATGAGTAGTTATCCTCGGTCACAAGTGGAATTAATCGGGGTTAACTAGGACTGAAAATTTTGAAATGAATGCCTAGTTAAACGTGTCAACCTAGGAAACCCAAGGAGGGGTGACTTGGCGGGTAGTATGAGTTTAAAATAAAATATGGAAATACATGTTAAGTAGAGTTAAATGGTACAATTTAGGCGGAAATTGAGGTCAAATAGACTTTCAAAATGGCAAAAGAAGAAAATTTTCACTATTCGATGTAGGATTGACTAAGACTTTGACTGATTATTTGGAGATCTTAGGGATCTCTGATTGACTTCAGATTTCATATATATGCTATAAATAGTATAGTGACATCAGGGGAACTGAAAAATGATAATTCTGGTAATTTTGGATAAATAGGTTTCGGACTAGCCGCATAGGCTATCTAAGCTAAAAGTATATTGAAACGATGTTGGAATGGATTGAAATTTTTACAACATACTTTATAATATATAATGGCACTTGGGACAAAATTTCAAGAAAATCTCACATCAAAATCGAAATTTCATATTTAAGAGTGAAAAATCAAAATCGGGTCAATCGGAGGGTCAAATTAGGATATTTGACCATGAAATTTCATGAAAATGGTTAATTTATATATGTAATCGATTAGGTATGAGGTCAAGTAATTAGGATAAGCCAAAGTTCCTAGATGAGTGACATGTGGAAAAAATTAAAGCCATTGGATTCAATAGTTACACATTGAATCTTGGCCCTTCCATTTGCATGATTAAAATACCCTATATAAGCAGAAAAATATCTAAAATTCACTTCAAAATCCCATCGTTTTCCTCTCCTTTTTCCAGCATAACCGAGACACCATTTTCTTTTACCTTTCTCCATTTCTTTCTTCAACTAAGCTTTCTCTCTCTTGATTTCAGCCCCCAAATTTTATTCTTATACTCAAAAATTAATCCTCTTTCACTCTAATTAGGGCTTGGAACAAGGAGAGGCCAAGAGCTCAAGTGATTAAGGTAAAATCTCTAAGATGAAAATTTAGGGTTTTGTGAGATTTGAGTTGAAATTAAAAGGGAAATTTTAATAGCATGTAGTATAGGACTAGGAGAGTGTATTAGTAATTTTATATTACTTAAATTGATGAGCTAATATGGTGTTTAAATTCTTTGAATTTTCGGCCATTAAGGGGAAAGAAAGGAAACCAATGAAGGAAAAGAGGGAAAGGGCAAAGAGAAGGAAATCTAGGTGCCAAACAAGCTATAGTGAGGTTAATAGATGCTTATTACATTTAATTTCACTATTTTAATTGAAATTCCATAAATTTCCTATTATGTAACTATGTTTAATTATATGTAAGTGTGAAATAATTTAAGATAATATGATATAATGCTATAATAAGTTGTTAGAAACTTAATTAAGTGAAGAAATTAAAATAAAAAGATATGGAAGTCATGTGGCTAAATATGGTACCTTAGGATGCCTTAATGTAGAAAAATATAAAATTGGGCATTTGATGATAAATAACTAATTAATGATGTGGAGAATGAAATTATGATGACAAAACTTAAATATGAGAATTTATACTAATTATGTAATAGTTACATCATGAAGGAAAGTGTGATAACTAAGGGATAATTACATGAATTTGATGTAATTCTTTATATTATGTTATGAGATAATTATTAAAACATGTGTGGCTTGAAATTTGAGGAATGAAGAATTTAGAAGTTGAATTTTCCTTTGTGGCCGAATGGGATTATATGTGGAATGGTATGCTTAATTAAATTTTATGGTTTGAAATACAATTATACAAAGATGTACTAAGTAACAAATTTATATAAGAACAAATTATGCTAAAAAGTGATTATAATATTGTGATAAGAATAATTGAGATATAAAAATATAATGAATGTACTGCCCTTAGTGTTCGATCAGGTAACCAGGGAACATGATTAGCATCTCAAGATTGTACTGCAGACACTGAGAGATAAACTATACGCCAAATTCAACAAATGCGAATTTTGGCTAAATAAAGTGGCTTTTCTTGGTCACGTGGTTTTAGCTAAAGGTATTATAGTTGATCCTAAGAAGGTTGAAGCTGTTCTGAATTGGAGGCCACCAAAGAATGTTCCAGAAATTTGCATCTTTCTTGAATTAGCTGGGTACTACAGGTGGTTTGTGAAAGGATATTCTATGATAGCCTCCCCACTTACTAGCCTATTACAGAAGAATGCCAGATTTGAAAGGACTGAACAGTGCCAGCACAGCTTTGAGAAGCTGAAAAATATGTTAACCGAAGCACCTGTTCTCACTCAACCCGTTTCAGGTAAACCTTACACTATCTACAGTAATGCTTCTAGGAACGGGTTAGGGTGCGTGTTGATGCAAGAAGGAAAAGTAATGGCATATGCTTCTAGACAATTAAAATCACATGAAAGAAACTATCCCACACATGATTTGGAGCTAGCAGCTATTGTGTTTGCCCTGAAAATATGGAGACATTACTTGTATGGGGAGAAATGTTTTGTCTATACTGATAATAGCTGTTTAAAGTATTTGCCTACATAGAAAGAACTTAATCTGCAACAAAGGCGATGGTTAGAGTTGATCAAAGATTACGACTGCTTAATAGATTATCATCCAGGCAAAGCAAACATGGAAGCTGATGCACTTAGTAGAAAACATTTGATAGCCTTACGACCTATGAAAGTGAAGTTAAATATGACACAAGATGGAGCACCTGTGGCTAAAATGCAACTAAGACCGGACTGGCTTCAACAACTTAAGGCTACTCAAAGACATGATGATAAATTAGATTCTACAATTTCACATCCCCAGGTGCAAGCGGGTAAGAGTATGGAATTCTCCTTGAGTCATGATGGCTGTTTGTATTACAAAGGTAGAATATGTGTACCCAATAATGAAGATTTGAAGAAAAGTATTCGGACAGAAGCTCACAACAGTCCTTATGCTATGCATCCCGGTAGCAATAAAATGTACCAAGACTTAGAGAAATTATACTAGTGGCCGAGTATGAAGAAGGAAATCGCATATTTTGTAACAAAGTGTTTGATCAGTCAACAAGTCAAGGCTGAACACCAGGTACCTTTAGGTTTATTACATCCTATCATTATACCACAGTGGAAATGGGAATGAATCACTATGGATTTTGTATCTGGTTTACCACTGACGAGGAAACAGCATGATTCCATTTGGGTGATTGTAGACAGAATGACCAAATCAGCTCATTTTCTTCCAGTGAGATTGGATTTCTCCCTTTCCAGATTTGCTAAAATCTATGTGAATGAGATTGTAAGGCTTTATTGTGTTCCCGTATCCATAATTTCTGATAGGGACCCACGGTTCACTTCTCAATTTTGGCAGAAACTTCAGGAAACATTGGGAACCCGCCTGGACTATAGTACGGCTTTTCATCCACAGACGGATGGTCAATCTAAGCGGGTAATACATGTATTAGAAGATATGCTGCAGTGTTGTATACTTAAATTTTGAGGCAGCTAGGAGAAATATCTTCCATTAGCTGAGTTTGCTTATAACAATAGTTATCAGTCTAGCATCAAGATGGCACCATATGAAGCATTATATGGGAGAAAATGCAGAACACCCTTGTATTGGACAGAGTTGAGTGAAGGCAAGTTAATGGGACCTAATTTGATAAAAGAAACAGAAGAAAAGGTGAAATTGATTAAAGATAATTTGAAAGCAGCGATAGATCGACAAAAGTCCTATGCAGATTTAAAAAGAAAGGACATAGAATTCAATGTTGGGGACAAGGTATTTTTTAAGGTTTCACCATGGTGAAAGGTTCTTCGATTTGGTAAGAAAGGCAAGCTGAGTCCCAGATTCATCGGACCATACGAGATAATACATCGAGTGGGACCAGCAGCATACAGGTTGAAACTACCTTCTGAACTGGAGAGGATTCACGATGTATTTCATGTTTTTATGCTAAGGAGATATCGCTCAAATCCTTCTCATGTTATCAAATCAGATAATATACAGTTAAGATCTGATCTGTCATATGATGAAGAACTAGTGAGAATTTTGGCACGGGAAATCAGAAAACTATGAAGCAAACAGATTCCATTAGTCAAGGTACTTTGGACATGTCATAATGTTGAAGAAGCCACTTAGGAGCCTGAAGAGACTATG
The DNA here is from genome assembly GCA_037975025.1 of Excoecaria agallocha. Taxonomy (NCBI): domain Eukaryota; kingdom Viridiplantae; phylum Streptophyta; class Magnoliopsida; order Malpighiales; family Euphorbiaceae; genus Excoecaria; species Excoecaria agallocha. The sequence continues at coordinate 23,613,960 of CM075807.1, read as the reverse complement.
AGACAACAATACCCTCATCTATTCAGTCTAGGTAAATTTCGAGGACAAATTTTATTTAGAGGGGGAGTACTGTAACGCCCCCAATTTTTTCATTTGCATTGTATAATATGTTGTAAAATATGAATAGTTATCCTCGGTCAAAATTGGAATTATCAGGGTTGACTAGGACTGAAAATTTTGAAATGAATGTCTTGTTAAACGTGCCGACTTAGGAAACCCGAGGAGGGGTGACTTGGCGGGTAGTATGAGTTTAATATAAAATATGGAAATACATGTTAAGTAGAGTTAAATGGTACAATTTAGGTGGAAATTGAGATCACATAGACTTTCAAAAGGGCAAAAGAAGAAAAATTTCACTATTCGGTGTAGGATTGATTAAGACTTTGACTGACTATGTGGAGATCTTAGGGATCTTCGATTGACTTCAAATTTCATATATATGCTATAAATAGTATAGTGACATTAGGGGAACTAAAAAATGATAATTCTGGTAATTTTGGAAATTTAGGTTTCAGACTGGCCGCACAGGCTATCTAAGCTAAAAGTATATCAAAACAATGCCAGAATGGAAAGAAATTTTTACCACATATTTTATAATATATATTAACACTTAGGACAAAATTTCATGACAAACTGACATCGAAATCAAAAATTCATATTTCAAAGTGAAAAATCGAAATCGGGTAAATCGAAGGGTCAAATTAGGGAATTTGAACATGAAATTTCATGATAATGGTTAAGTTATGGATGTCATCAAGTGGGAATGAGCTCAAGTAAGTAGGATAAGCCAAAGTGCCTAGATGAGTGACATGTAGCAAAAATTAAAGCCATTGGATTCAATAGTACCTTATATAAGCAGAAAAATATCTGAAATTCACTTCAAAATCCCATCGTTTTCCTCTCCTTTTTCCAGCATAATCGAGACACCATTTTCTTTTACCTTTCTCCATTTCTTTCTTTAACTAAGCTTTCTCCCTCTTGATTTTAGCCCCTAAATTTTATTTTTATACTTATAAATTAATCCTCTTTCGCTCTAGCTAGGACTGCAACAAGGAGAGACCAAGAGATCAAGTGATTAAGGTAAAAACTCTAAGATGAAAATTTAGGGTTTTGTGAGATTTGAGTAGAAATTAAAAGGGAAATTTTAATAGCATTTAGGATAGGACTAGGACAGTTTGTTAGTGATTTTATATTACTTAAATTGATGAGCTAATATGGTGTTTAAATTCTTTGAATTTTCGGCCATTAAGGGGAAAGAAAGGAAAACAAGGAAGGAAAAGAGAGAAAGGACAAGGAGAAGGCGATATAGGTGCCAAACAAGCTATAGTGAGGTTAGTGGATGTTTATTACATTTAATTTCACTATTTTAATTGAAATTCCATAAATTTCCTATTATGTAACTATGTTTAATTATATGTAAGTGTGAAATAATTTAAGATAATATGATATAATGCTATAATAAGTTGTTAGAAACTTAATTAAGTGAAGAAATTAAAATAAAAAGATATGAAAGTCATGTGGCCAAATATGGTTCCTTAGGATGCCTTAATGTAGAAAAATATAAAATTAGGCATTTGATGATAAATAACTAATTAAAGATGTGGAGAATGAAATTATGATGACAAAACTTAAATATGAGAATTTATACTAATTATATAATAGTTACATAATGAAGGAAAGTGTGATAACTAAGGGATAATTACATGAATTTAATGTAATTCTTTATATTATGTTATGAGATAAATATTAAAACATGTGTGGCTTGAAATTTGAGGAATGAAGAATTTAGAAGTTTAATTTTCCTTTGTAGCCGAATGGGATTATATTTGGAATGGTATGCTTAATTAAATTTTATGGTATGAAATACAATTATACGAAGATGTACTAAGTAACAATTTTATATAAGAACAAATTATGCTAAAAAGTGATTATAATATTGTGATAAGAATAATTGAGATATAAAAATATAATGAATGTACTGTCCTTAGTGTTCGGTCGGGTAACCAGAGATTTAGGATAGTGTAGCTAGCCATAGGGGTATTGTACTACCCCACAAATTTCTGATTTTGTTGTTGTATCTGATATGGGTATTGTAATTGTAACTATATGGGACTGATACTAGCCGGCTCACTCTGATGTGATTCTCGAGTAGAATATCATACCTTAGTGGTATGGTCGCTCCAACGTATGGGATATTATGTTTCGTTTATCCAGTCTAGTGGTAGCCCACTATTGTATACTAGGGGCAAAATGGTAAATTTTAATGTATACCGGGTAAAAAGAAAGATAATGATGATAAAAATATTATTAGTGTGAAAAAAATTGGAAAATAATGAAAAATGAGATTAATTAAGTAATTAAAGGTAAAATTATAATTATGCGGGTATTCAGGGTTAAAGCGGTCAACTAAAGAAAAAAATATATATATATATATATGAATAAGGGGTAAATTGGACATTTTGATAAAAAGGCGTAAAATCATAATTAAGTTAAAGTTTGGGGACTAAATCATAATTTACCTTCCCAAAGAAAATTTTAGGGACTAAAATGCAATTTGAATAATTAAAGTAAAATAATAATTAAAAGAAGTAATTGGGTTTAAATTGAACTTAAATAAGTTAGTTTAAAGAAAAAGTCAAAATTGGTCAACTAAAAGAAAAAAGTCAAACTTAAGTGGTAAACAGGTAATTCGACAATTAAAACGAGAAATTATTAAAATTAAATAGGAATAATGTATTTCGGAATAAATGAATAATAATTTTTATGTATATAGATTAAATGGTGAATTTATTTAAAGAGTAAAAGTTTAATTAAATTATTATAAGAAAAAAATGACTTTTAATTGAATATTTAAGTTGGTAAAATTTTATGTACATACATCCAACACTAAGCAACTAGTTTGCTTAGCATGTAGTTTTGTGACTACGCGTAGGGACAGGAATGAAGACTAATAGATGGCATGTACTGTAATAGGGATAGTAGCTTGGATTTTTGGCTTGTGTAATAATTTTGTTATGTATATATATTTAAGTTTGAGAACTTTTTTATATTGGTTGTAATATAAATACTATAGAAAAATTTGACACGTTTGAACGTGGATAGTGGACAATGATGTGTATGAATGAATTTTATCTATATTTTGTATGTGAGTGTGAAGGATGGATAATGATATAGAAGTGTTGAGTTGTTGCCTGGAGTTTTGGGAGTTGGAGGAAATATAATTGGGAGTGTAAATTCTATCTTTTTACAGATTCGGGAACTAAGAAAATTAAGCCGTTATATTACCGACTTTTTTTTGATAATTAGATAAAAGTAAAAATGGTAGAATTAATTAAGAAATAATAAGAATTGGGAATAGGTATAAAGGGTGCTACAATTAATGGTATTAGAGCATGGTTTAGATGGTCCTAAGAACGGAGTCGATATATGTGAAATGTATTGGAAAAGGATGAATATGTATATAACATGAGTACTTGCCATATAATTTTGATATTTAATGCTGGGATTTAATACTTACCTGTCCCTTGTATATTTTAGTATTGACTATGGCTTCCAGCTCCCGACATATTGTTGAATTGGCGAGTGAGGCTGAGAGTGAGGCTTCTACAATTCTAGAAACACATGAGACTACACCGAGTACTAGGTCACAATAGCCCTCTCAGCCCACTCCTATACCTATATCTACTTCAATGGCACATAATTCTCCGCCTCCTACCTCATCAGATGTAATGCGGCTGATGGCGGAGTTTTTCCAGAAGTTTCAGCCCCAGCAGCAAGTACCACCTCAGTTATCCAGAAGATCTATACTAGAGAAATAAAGAAGATTGGGTGTTGAGGTCTTTTATGGCTAAAAGTCGATTACAATCACTCAAGTAGAGGAATGGCTTATGAAGTTAGAAAAAATATATGAAGTTACCCACAGTCCACCTGAAGAAAAGCTCGAGGGAGCAGTATCGTTGTTTCAGGGCCCAGCGTATATATGGTGGGATACAGTCAGACTCCACCAGAACAAGTCACCTAGGATTATTTTTATAAGCAATACAGGGAGAAGTATGTGGGTAAAGAATACTTGAGATCGATGGAGCAAGCTTTTTGGCAACTACACCAGGGTAACAAGACGGTACAGGAATGTGATAAGGAATTTGAGAGGCTTAGTTTTTATATGAGAGATTATAAATTTCCTCCAACAAAAATGTGTCAATTATTCGAGAGAGGCCTCCACAATGACTTAAGGAAAATATAAGCACTGAAAGAATATTCAAATAGAAAAGAGCTGATTGATGCAGCTATCAGAATGGAAACTGTCCAGCAAGAAGAAGTGAGTAGGAGAGAGATTTCAGCAGAGGAGGAGGCTTACTTTAGGGGCATCAGGCAGTGGATCCAGTAAGAGAGCTAGGGGTCCTGCTATAGTTTCTCCTCGAGATTTCTCAGCTACGCCAGCAGCTAGTCAGCATACCATTGCACGGCCACCGTCATCTGTAACATTTGTAGGTAGTGCCTTTCAGGGTCAGGGTTCTGCTAGATATGAGGCTCTTACTTGTGAGTATTGTGGGAAATGACATTCTGGCGAGTGTTGGAGGATGATAGGGGCAGGTTTGAGATGCGAATCTCGAGACCATGTAATACAGGATTGTCCCAAAATAGTTACGCAGCCTGCTACACAAACTACACAGATTCCTACTGGCAGACAGGGTACTTCATCAGCCAGGGGTAGAGGTAGAGGCGGATCCAGTGGGACTGCTCCCACTTGAGGTAGAGCCTCAGCTCCACTAGTTCCTGATAGAACAAATTTTGCAAAGACATATGCAGTTAGAGCTCGAGAGGACCAGGATGTGCGAGATGTGATTATAGGTAAATTTTACCTAATTGATGATGTTATTTGTGCATTGATAGTGATGGAATATGTCATGGTATGCACATAAAGATCACGTAGTGGAAAATAATAAAATTTGATCATACATGCCATACAATTCCATGACAAGAATCGAAATATGCAATTTTAGGGTTTTAAAACTTACAACTTTAGATGCCTTTAAAACTTGATTTTGATGATGACCAGCAACCAAGGAGGATATCTTAGCCTTAAACCTTTACCACCAATGCCAAGGAACAGCCTTTTACGCCACTCCTCTCTATGTTCACACACACAATTGAACCGACGGCTTAAAATCGAGATTGCTAGCTCTCTTTTAAGGTATTGATGGCTATGGTTTGATGCTACAAAATTTGATTTTGTACTTCTCTTAGGTTGCTATTACTACCCAAGAACACAAGATAATGAGGAACAATCCTTTCTCCTTGTGAAAATTGGCCAAAATAATTAAGTGAGAGAGAGATGAAATTCACGCCAAAACCAAAGCTAGGGTTTTTCACGCCAAAACGTAGTTGTTTCTCTTAGGGTTTTATTTTTTTTCATATATATATCCTTATCTTTTGGCAAGTGTTTGATCTGAATTTTACCATCTCAAGATAATTAATTCAACTTCAATTACTTCCTAAAAATAAGTAATATATATTGATTTAAACTCCTTTGAATTTAAAATTCAAATTTGAAATAAAACACAAGACATTTAATTAACTAAAATCACTTAATATAAATAACGAGCATGTGCCAAAATGCCTTGATTTCCAACTTGGAATTTTGGCCACTCCATCTATTATTTAAATGATTTAATTTAATTTAAATTCTTTTAGGCTTTAATACTCAATTAACTTAATTAATATAAGATAATTAATTAATTGAAACTAAACCTTGTGGGCTGAATTTTTCTCTCTCATGGACCAAGGTCCAATAGCAATTTTAAAATCCATTACACACATTAATTTGACTTTAATTAAAAGCCCAAATTAATGTCCAATACTTTATTTAAATATTTTAAGCCCAATGCTTTGTGTGCGATCCTTTAGGTCTATTTAATGTTGGCAATGAATTAATAAATTAATTCAAAGGCTATATATATTCTCTAGCAAGATATTATAGCATTCCAAATTAAATGAAAATGCATATGGCATCTAGTGACCTAATGCAATTTTGCATAGTCCCTTACCCATAAATATCAAAATTAATATAAGGCATGGAACTAGTCATCCTTATATATATTAATTCCTTTCTTGATATTCCAGTGACATTGAACTCTCAGATAAATAATGATTACTCATTATTTCATCTCGGTATGGCCATACACTTTTCAGTTCACTGATCAAGTGGCCGATGATATTTTCTCTCTTATAGATAGGGGTAATCCCTTCACTTCTCTCATGCTCTCTAACATGAATCAATGCATACCCAAGCATACCCGTACTTGTCACTCTGTTACGAGCACGTTAGGTGTATGTCAAAGCACACGGTAATTTATAAAGAGTTTTATAGAGATTTTAGGTCTAAGAACTCCGATACAAAACTTACATATGAGAAACACTTATGACTTGTACCATGTAGTGTTCTCATGAGTGGATCGAATCCAGATACCATGTTCTAAACATGTATCTATGATATTTTTATTGACACTCTTATCCTTTTGATCTATAAGACAGAACTCAACTTATCAGAGAGAGCATACTAGTCTTAATTCATGTGTTATTCCCATAACAATGATGGACTAGGGATATTTAGAATGAAGTCTCATTTGTTTCAAGGTGTTACAACCATGTGCCTCACACATGATAACTTAAATTGAAACAACATTCTTGGATAGTTCTACCAATTGATATGCACAGGAATGCAATAGATAAAACAAATGCCTCATTTATTAACTAAAGTGTTTTATTACAATGTATTGGGGCTAAGGCTTACACTAATAGATAGATCTCAGGTCCACACATTCATATCTGAGCACTAGAATTGCACATGGAAAAGGGTTAGAAAAAGCACGGTTAGATCAAGACATTCTCGTGAGCAACCCCTTGGGTCACAGTGTGGTTATGAACATAGTATTTAGAGATTGTCCTATACAAATTCAGCAGGCTACTTTTCCTGCAAATCTGATCGAATTACCATTCCACGAGTATGATGTTATCTTGGGAATGGATTGGCTTTATCAGCATCGGGCAATTATAGATTGTCGCCTAAAGAGAATTTCCTTGAAGACTTCGGATGACCAAGAAATTTTGGTTGTGGGAGAACGATCTGATTTCTTATCTAATGTTATTTCAACCACTGAAGCACATAAGTATATTAGAAAGGGGTGTGCAGCTTACTTGGCTTTTGTTACTGAATCTTAGACCCAAAAATTACAGGCTAAAAAGGTTCCTACAGTCAGGGACTTCCCTTATATTTTTTCGAATGAATTACCAGGATTGCCTCCACCGAGAGAGGTTGAATTTAGTATTGATATATTACCTGGCACAGCACCTATAGCTATAGCTCCTTATTGCATGGCACCAGCAGAATTGAAAGAACTGAAGATCCAGCTGCATGAACTATTAGAAAAAGGTTTTATCCATCCCAGTGTTTCTCCTTGGGGAGCTCCAGTGTTGTTTGTAAAGAAGAAAGACGAATCTCTCAGATTGTGTATTGACTATAGGCAGCTAAACAAAGTCACCACTAAAAACAAGTATCCATTGCCTAGAATCGATGACTTGTTTGATCAATTAAAAGGTGCCAATATTTTTTCAAAGATTGACTTACAGTCGGGTTACTATCAACTTGGGGTAAAGGAAGTAGACATTCCGAAGATGTCATTTTGCATAAGATATAGGCATTATGAGTTTTTTGTTATGTCTTTTGGCCTCACTAATGCACTGGCTGCTTTCATGGATCTCATGAATTGCATTTTCCACCCTTATTTGGACCAGTTTGTTGTAGTATTTATTTATGATATCCTGGTATATTCTAAAACACCTGAGGAACATTATCAGCATATCAGGATTGTACTGCAGACATTGAGAGATAAACAACTATACACAAAATTCAGCAAATGTGAATTTTGGCTAAATGAAGTTGCTTTTCTTGGTCACATGGTTTCAGCTGAAGGTATTAAAGTTGATCTTAAGAGTTGAAGCTGTTCTAAATTGGAGGCCACCAAAGAATGTTCTTGAAATTAGCAGCTTTCTAAGATTAGCTGGGTACTACAGGCAGTCTGTGAAAGGATTTTCTATGATAGCCTCCCCACTTGCTAGGCTATTATAGAAGAATGCCAGATTTGAATGGATTGAACAGTGCCAACACAGCTTTGAGAAGCTAAAAAATATGTTAACCGAAGCTCCTATTCTGACTCAACCCGTTTCAGGTAAACCTTACACTATCTACAATGATGCTTCTAGGAATGGGTTAGGATGCATGTTGATGCAAGAAGGAAAAGTAGCAGCGTATGCTTCTAGACAATTAAAATCGCATGAAAGAAACTATCCCACACATGATTTGGAACTAGCAGCTATTGTGTTCGGCTTGAAAACATGGAGACAATACTTGTATGGGGAGAAATGTTTCATCTATACTAATCATAAAAGTTTAAAGTATTTGCCTACACAGAAAGAACTTAATCTGTGACAAAGGTGATGGTTAGATTTGATCAAAGATTACGACTGCTTAATAGATTATCATCCAGGCAAAGCAAACATGGTAGCTTATGCACTTAGCAAAAAACATTTGATGGCCCTGCGAGCTATGAAAGTGAAGTTAAATATGACATAAGATGGAGCACTTATGGCTGAAATGCAACTGAGATTGGACTGGCTTCAACGAGTTAAGGCTACTCAAAGATAGGATGATAAATTGGCTTTTATAATTTCACATCCCCAGGTGCAAGCAGGTAACGGTATGGAATTCTCCTTGAGTTGTGATGGCTGTTTGTATTACAAAGGTAGAATATGTGTGCCCAATGATGCAGATTTGAAGAAAAATATTCCGATAAAAGCTGACAACAGTCCTTATGCTATGCATCCTGGTAGCAATAAAATGTACCAAGACCTAAAAAAATTATACTGGTGGCCGAGCATGAAGAAGGAAATCGCGGATTTTGTAACAAACTGTTTGATCTGTCAACATGTCAAGGTTGAACACCAGGTGCCTTCAGGGTTATTACATCCTATCATTATACCACAATGGAAATGGGAACTAATTGATGGAATATGATATGGTATGAGTGTGATGATAACGCAGCGGAAAAACAAAAATTTCATCGTACATACCATACAAATCCAAAGCAAGAATCGAAACATGCAATTTTAGGGTTTTGAAACTTACAATAGATGATGCCTTTTTATTCTTTGATTTTGTGATGTCTAGCAACCAAGATGCCTTTATCCACCTTAGATCTCGATCACCAATGCCAAGGAATAGCCTTTTTCGCCAATCCCTCTATTTTCACAAACACAATTGCACCGTCGGCTTAAAATCGAGATTGCTAGCTCTCTATTTTCTGTATTGAGTAATGGATATGGATTGAAGCTATAAAATCTGATTTTATACTTCTTTTAGGTTGCCATTACTACCCAATAACACAAGAGAATGAGGAACTATCCTTTCTTCTTGTGAGAAATTGGGCCAAAAGAATTGAGAGAGAGAGAGATGAAGGTCACGCAATTTTCACAGAAAACCCTAGGTTTTTACGCCAACTCTTCTGTGTCTCTCCTAGGGTTTTATTTCTTTTATATCATTATCTCTTAGGCAAGTGTTTTGAACTGAATTTCCTACCTTAAGATAAGCAATTCAAACTCTATCACTTCCTAAAGATAAGTAATACATTTTGAATTAAAATCCTTTGAATTTAAAATTCAAATTTGAAATAAAACATAAGACATTTAATTAAATAAAATCACTTAATATAACTTAATTGCATGTGCCGAAATTCCTTGAATTCCATCTTGGAATTTCGACCACTTTATTATATATTTAAGTGATTTGATTTAATTTAAATTCCTTTAGGCTTTAATACTCAATTAACTTAATTAACACAAGATAATTAATTAATTGAAATTAAACCTTGTGGGCTGAATTTCTCTCTCTCATGGACCAAAGCCCAATAGCAATATTATAACCCATTACATACATTAATTTGACTTTAATTAAAAGCCCAAATTAATGCTCAATACTTAATTTAAACATTTTAAGCCCAATGCTTTGTGTGCGATCCTATAGGTCCATTTAATGTTGGCAATGAATTAATAAATTAATTCAAAGGCTATATATATTCTCTAGCAAGATATTATAGCATTCCAAATTAAATGAAAATGCATATGGCATTTGGTGACCTAATGCAATTTCGCATAGTCCCTTACCCATAAATATCAGAATTAATATAAGGCATGGAACTAGTCATCCTTATATATATTAATTCATTTCTTGATATTCCAGTGACACTGAATTCTCAGATAAATAATGATTACTCATTATTTCATCTCGGTATGGCCATACACTTCTCAGTTCACTGATCAAGTGGCCGATGATATTTTCTCTCTTATTGAGAGGGGTAATTCCTTCACTTCTCTCATGCTCTCTAACATGAATCAATGTATACCCAATCATACCCGTACTTGTCACTCTATTACGAGCACGTTAGGTGTATGTCAAAGTACACAGTAATTCATAAAGAGTTTCATAGAGATTTCAGGTCTAAGAACTCCGATACAAAACTTGCATATGAGAAACACTTATGACTTGTACCATGTAGTGTTCTCATGAGCGGATCGAATCCAGATACAATGTTCTTTAACATGTATCTATGATCTCTGATTGACACTCTTGTCCTAATGATCCGTAAGACATAACTCATAAGATCAGAGAGAGCATACTAGTCTTAATTCATTTGTTATTCCCATAACAATGACTTACTAGGGATATTTAGAATGATGTCTCATTTGTTTCAAGGTCTTACAATCCATGTGCCTCACACATGATAACTTAAACCGAAACAACACTCTTGGATAGTTTTATCAATTGATATGCACAGGAATACAAAGGATAAAACAAATGCCTCATTTTATTAATTTCAAGTGTTTCGTTACAATACATTGGGGCTAGGGCTTACACTAACAATCTCCCACTAGCACTAGTCCCAATTGGGCATAGCCCTAAGACCGAACGCTCTCAAATGAGCTTCGTGCAGATTTGGACGTAACTGTTTCGTCAAAGGATCTGCTACATTGTCTTCACTAGCTATCTTGCTAACCTTGATGTCCCCACGATCAATGATTTCTCTAATCAGGTGGTACCTCCTGAGTATGTGTTTGGATTTCTGGTGTGACCGGGGCTCCTTGGCCTGTGCGATGGCCCCGTTATTGTCACAGAAAATTTCTAATGGATCTAGGATGCTTGGGACCACTCCTAATCCATTAATGAAATTTTTAATCCAAACAGCCTCTTTTGCAGCCTTACTTGCTGCAATATTCTCAGATTCTGTAGTTGAGTCGGCAACGGTCTCTTGGTTTGAGCTTCTCCAGCTGATAGCACCACCGTTTAAAACAAAAACAAATCCGAATTGCGATCTAGAATCCTGAGTGCTGGTCTGAAAAGCAGCATCGGCATAACCTTGTATGACGAGCTCTTCTTGACCACCATACACCAAGAAGTGATCCTTAGTCCTTCGCAGGTACTTAAGGATCCCTTTTACAGCAGACCAGTGCTTCTCACCAGGGTCTTGCTGAAACCTACTGGTTATACTCAGTGCATGAGCAACATCCAATCTAGTATATAACATAGCGTACATGATAGATCCAATAGCAGATGCATATGGGATTCTACTCATGTTGTCCCTTTCCTCTTTGGTTTTAGGGCACTGTTCTTTAGTCAAAGGAACTCCCAAAGCCAAAGGTATGTACCCTTTCTTTGAGTCTCCCATACTAAAACACTTTAGTACTTTGTCTATGTACTTTTCTTGACTTAGTCCCAAAAGCCGATTCGATCTATCTCTATAGATTCGAACACCAAGTATTGTCTCGGCTTCACCTAAGTCTTTCATTGAGAAACATTTTCCCAACCATTGCTTAACCTTTTGCAATGTTGGAATGTCATTCCCAATGAGAAGGATGTCGTCCACATATAGGACCAGAAATACTACTATGCTCCCATTAACCTTCTTGTACACACAAGGCTCATCTTCGTTCTTGATGAAGTCAAATTCTTTTACTGCCTCATCAAAACGAAGATTCCAACTTCGGGATGCTTGCTTTAATCCATAAATGGATTTTTGAAGCTTACAAACCTTCTTAGGATGCTTGGGATTGACAAAACCTTCAGGTTGTGTCATATACACATCCTCAAGTAAATTTCCGTTGAGGAAAGCAGTTTTGACATCCATTTACCATATCTCATAATCATGATATGCAGCTATGGCAAGCAAGATCCTAATGGACTTGAGCATGACTACAGGCGAAAAGGTCTCGTCATAGTCTATACCATGAGTTTGTCGAAAACATTTTGCTACTAGTCTACCTTTGTAGGTCTTATCAGCTTTTAGTTTGAATAACCACTTGCATTCAATTACCTTAGCACCTTCCGGTGGATCAACCAAGGTCCAAACCTGGTTATCGTACATTGATTGCATCTCGGATTTCATGGCTTCAAGCCAATTTTCCGAGTCTGGGCTTTCAATAGCTTCTCGGTAGGTAGTAGGATCCTCACGATCTACTAACTCAATAGTGTCACTGTCAGTGATTAGAAATTTATATCTCTCAATCTCCTGACGTACCCTACCAGACCTTCTAGGTACTTGTGTAATGGGTTCTTGTTCCACAACTGGTTGTGAACTTGATCCCATTTCCAACTCATCCTCTATAGGAGCTTGTGGCACTTGAATTTCTCCAAGTTTTACTTTACTCCCACTGTCTTTCTTGAGAAGGAACTCCTTTTCCAAGAAAATAGCCTTGCGAGTAACAAATACTTTGTTCTCGGCTTGTGAGTAAAAGTAGTATCCCTTTGTTTCTTTGGGATAACCCACAAACAAGCAGACAGTCGATATGGACTCTAGTTTGTCAGATGTTAATTTCTTAACATGTGCTTCACAGCCCCAAATCTTGAGAAAAGACATATTGGGTTCTTTCCCAGTCCATACCTCGTATGGTGTCTTCTCAACTGCTTTAGTTGGAGTACGGTTCAATAGAAACGCAGCAGTTTCTAATGCATAACCCCAAAAAGAGATAGAAATATTAGCTTGACTCATCATAGATCGAACCATGTCCAACAGAGTTCGATTTCTCCTTTCGGACACACCATTCCATTGAGGTGTTCCAGGAGGAGTGAGCTGTGAAATAATACCACACTCCTTTAGATGACTGTCAAACTCTTGGCTTAAGTATTCACCACCTCGATCTGATCGAATGGCTTTTATACTTTTGCCAAGTTGGTTTTCTACTTCGTACTTAAACTCTTTGAATTTCTCAAAAGTTTTAGGCTTGTACTTCATTAAATAAACATAGCCATATCTATTGAAGTCATCTGTGAATGTCACGAAGTAGCTAAAACCACCTCTAGCATGTGTACTTAAAGGTCCACATACATCGATATGTATTAGTTCCAATAAGCCATTAGTCCTTTCACCTTTTTTATTAAAAGGACTCTTTGTCATTTTTCCATGAAAACATGGCTCGCATGTGTCATAAGACTCTAAGTCGAATGATCCAAGCACTCCAGTTTTGTGGAGTCTTGAAATGCGTTTTTCGTTTACATGTCCTAAACGACAATGCCAAAAGTAAGTAGGGTTCAATTCGTTTGATTTAACCCTCTTTGTATTAATGTTGTACATCGACTCTTTGTTTTGTAAATCAAGGATATAAAGGCCATTTTGCAACATGGCATTGCCATAAGAAATGCCTTGGCGACGAATATGAGCATTGCCATTTTTAATAACAAAATCAAATTCATCATTATCCAAACATGAAACTGAAATAATGTTTCTGCTCATAGCAGGCACATAATAACAATTATTCAAAACAATACAAAGTCCGAAAGGTAAAGTGAGGTGATAGTCGCCTATCTCCATGGCAGCAACTCGTGCTCCATTCCCCACACGGAGGTCCACTTCATTCTTCCCAAGTAACCGCCTATTTCTTAGCCCCTGCACATTTGAACAAATGTGAGAACCACAACCGGTATCCAATACCCAAGTGGTAGAAATAGAAAGGTTAATTTCAACAACAAAAATACCAGAACTGGACGCCTTGGCTCCATTCTTCTTTTGTTCTTCCTTGAAGAGAGCGCAATTCTTCCTCCAATGCCCTATCTTGTTGAAATGGAAGCAAGTGCTCTCACTCTCTTTGAGTTTTGGCGCCTTGGGCTTGGATTAGGCCTGAGGTGCACTCCCACTTGACTTGGGTTTTGCCTTTCCCTTTCCCTTTCCCTTAGCGGGTCCCTTCTTAATTCCCTTTTGAACCATTAGAACAGGATTGGTCTTTTGAATGTTCTCTTTAGCATTCTTAAGCATCCCATGAAGCTCAGTGACTGACTTGTTCATTGCATGCATGTTATAATTCATCACAAATGGATCATAAGCAGCAGGCAATGATCCTAAGATCAAGTCAGTGGCCAATTCCTTTGGCACTAGTACCTCAAGCTTCTCAAGAGTATCAAGATACCCTTTCATCTTGAGTACATAGGTACTAACAGGTGTACCCTCAGCCATCTTGCAAGAAATTAATGCCTTTGTTGTCACGAACCTCTCGTGACGAGCTTGCTCTTGGAACATCTCCTTGAGGTGCACCATGATCGCATAAGCCTCTTGGTCCATAAATTGCTTTTGCAAGTCAGGCACCATAGTGGCCAGCATCAGACATGTCACATCGTTGGAGTCACTCTTCTTGGTCTCAAAAGTTTCATTTTGAACCGCAGAGGCGTTCCTTCCTGGTTCTTCAGGCAAGGGTGCATCCAAAACATACGACTTTTTCTCTTGCTTAAGAACTATTCTTAAGTTTCGAGACCAGTCTATGAAATTGGTGCCATTTAATTTGTCCTTTTCAAGGACCGATCGCAATGAGAAATTGTTATTTGAAGATGCCATTTTCAATCTACAATAAAATTTAGCAAGATTAAATGAGGTCTTATTTATGATCCCACAAACCGAATTAATATCCCTTTAAATAATTCGCGTTAGTGATTTAATGTGGGCCAAGATCCACTTTTCACAACAACTTATTAGTCAAGCTGAGCTTGTACACCTAACAAGTTAAGTTACTTAGGTAGGAAAACTCCAATCATGTCTCGTACATGACTCTTGGATCAAATGGGCTAACATCTTAAGATGTTATAGCACAACCCATTTATTAGTTGCCTAGGTCCGGGCATCCCTTTCCATGATAAGTCCAACCTACATTCACAACCCATGCCTCACAAAGATAATCGGGCGCATCTAGGACTCCTAGTCTACGTGACCGATGATCGATGCCTTGACATATTTCGAATTAGGAAGGCAACTTTGTGACTTACTATTTTTAGGGATTCATTTTATTACGGCTTACATGGCATATGCTTTGTCATCCATACATAGCATACATATATATATAATTGCATAAATTAAAGCGTGACAAACATGGGCCCAAAAACCTACAACTAAGATTCTATACTATTACATAAGAATCTTCGAGTTGGGCTTCTCCACTCCGGTGGGCTTCGTCTTGATTTACAAAGTCTTCAAATAAATTCTATTCTAAGAAATAAATGAAACTTTTACAATAAAATATAATGGCACGCAGGCCATATTTAATTACAAAAACCCAGGGCCCATGAATGCACCATGCATATCCATTCATCACACCAAACAAGCAAATAAATATACATAGCATTCATGGATCAGACAAAGTCCAATTTTAATCAATTTAGCCAAGCCCATTAATGGAAATTGTGTACTTGAATCTTTAAGAGAAGACCCCGTGATGGGCCTGGGCTGAAGCCCAATGGACTAAATCCTCTTATTGAATAAGTTCTCTTAAAAGCCCAAAACACAAACTAGTTAGATTTGTGCCATAAATCAACTCTAGTATAATTTCCAATTTTGCCATTTTTAATTTTATGTCATACAGCCCATAAACATTAAAAATACATATAATATGTGGTAACATGAATTAAAAATAAAATCATGAAGAACACATATAATAATACACGGCATTCATGCAAAAACAAACAAACAACAAAACTAGTTGTTTAATGCTTATGTAATGCCATGAAATGCACAAACATTTAAATCAATTTTATGAGTCATTTAATAATCTAAATAAGTCCATAAATATTGATTTAATATTCTGTATCATTTTAATCTAAATGTTTTTTTACCATTTTAATCAAAACAAAACAAACTATGTTGATTAAACATGTAACAAACACAAACTAGACATAGTTTTAAGTGATTTTAAAATTAATCAATTAAATTGTCATGGACCAGAATTAAAACCAAATTTAAAATATGTCCAGACCTGATATTAAATCTTTAAAAATCACTTACAAACATGCCAAAATCAATTTTACATTTAATTTTGAAAACTAGTTGATAAACTAGCAATTTACATGCCAACTAGCACCTAGTTTCATAATTAACATGTACCATCAGGTATAAATAATTAAATCCGACCATTACCAACCCTAATGACATCTTAGGACAGTATATTAACATGTCATATTAATTATAATACCTATCTAATCAATTAAAATCGTTTTTACACCAAAACAATGCAAAAAAACTCAAAACAGAAAATTTCAGATTTGCATGTTTTCAAAATAACGATTTTTAATTAATTTTTTCATGCATCTAAAGCACTAAAATAAGCATGTCTAGGCTCTGATACCACTGATGGAATATGATATGGTATGATTGTGATGATAACGCAGCGGAAAAACAAAAATTTCATCGTACATACCATACAAATCCAAAGCAAGAATCGAAACATGCAATTTTAGGGTTTTGAAACTTACAATAGATGATGCCTTTTTATTCTTTGATTTTGTGATGTCCAGCAACCAAGATGTCTTTATCCACCTTAGATCTCGATCACCAATGCCAAGGAATAGCCTTTTTCGCCAATCCCTCTATTTTCACACACACAATTGCACCGTCGGCTTAAAATCGAGATTGCTAGCTCTCTATTTTCTGTATTGAGTAATGGCTATGGATTGAAGCTACAAAATCTGATTTTGTACTTCTTTTAGGTTGCTATTACTACCCAATAACACAAAAGAATGAGGAACTATCCTTTCTCCTTGTGAGAAATTGGGCCAAAAGAATTGAGAGAGAGAGAGATGAAGGTCACGCAATTTTCACAGAAAACCCTAGGTTTTTGCGCCAACTCTTCTGTGTCTCTCCTAGGGTTTTATTTCTTTTATATCATTATCTCTTAGGCAAGTGTTTTGAACTGAATTTCCTACCTTAAGATAAGCAATTCAAACTCTATCACTTCCTAAAGATAAGTAATACATTTTGAATTAAAATCCTTTGAATTTAAAATTCAAATTTGAAATAAAACATAAGACATTTAATTAAATAAAATCACTTAATATAACTTAATTGCATGTGCCGAAATTCCTTGAATTCCATCTTGGAATTTCGGCCACTTTATTATATATTTAAGTGATTTGATTTAATTTAAATTCCTTTAGGCTTTAATACTCAATTAACTTAATTAACACAAGATAATTAATTAATTGAAATTAAACCTTGTGGGCTGAATTTCTCTCTCTCATGGACCAAAGCCCAATAGCAATATTATAACCCATTACATACATTAATTTGACTTTAATTAAAAGCCCAAATTAATGCTCAATACTTAATTTAAACATTTTAAGCCCAATGCTTTGTGTGCGATCCTATAGGTCCATTTAATGTTGGCAATGAATTAATAAATTAATTCAAAGGCTATATATATTCTCTAGCAAGATATTATAGCATTCCAAATTAAATGAAAATGCATATGGCATTTGGTGACCTAATGCAATTTCGCATAGTCTCTTACCCATAAGTATCAGAATTAATATAAGGCATGGAACTAGTCATCCTTATATATATTAATTCATTTCTTGATATTCCAGTGACACTGAATTCTCAGATAAATAATGATTACTCATTATTTCATCTCGGTATGGCCATACACTTCTCAGTTCACTGATCAAGTGGCCGATGATATTTTCTCTCTTATTGAGAGGGGTAATCCCTTCACTTCTCTCATGCTCTCTAACATGAATCAATGTATACCCAATCATACCCGTACTTGTCACTCTGTTACGAGCACGTTAGGTGTATGTCAAAGTACACAGCAATTCATAAAGAGTTTCATAGAGATTTCAGGTCTAAGAACTCCGATACAAAACTTGCATATGAGAAACACTTATGACTTGTACCATGTAGTGTTCTCATGAGCGGTTCGAATCCAGATACAATGTTCTTTAACATGTATCTATGATCTCTGATTGACACTCTTGTCCTAATGATCCGTAAGACATAACTCATAAGATCAGAGAGATCATACTAGTCTTAATTCATTTGTTATTCCCATAACAATGACTGACCAGGGATATTTAGAATGATGTCTCATTTGTTTCAAGGTCTTACAATCCATGTGCCTTACACATGATAACTTAAACCGAAACAACACTCTTGGATAGTTTTATCAATTGATATGCACAGGAATACAAAGGATAAAACAAATGCCTCATTTTATTAATTTCAAGTGTTTCGTTACAATACATTGGGGCTAGGGCTTACACTAACACTAATCACTATGGATTTTGTATCTGGTTTACCACTAACGAGGAAACAACATGATTCCATTTTGGTGATTGTAGATAGAATGACCAAATCAGCTCATTTTCTTCCAGTGAGATCAGATTTATCCCTTTCCAGATTTGCTGAAATCTATGTGAATGAGATAGTAAGGCTTCATGGTGTTCCCGTATCCATAATTTCTAATAGGGACCCATGGTTCACTTTTCGATTATGGCAGAAACTTCAGGAAGCATTGGGAACTCACTTGGACTACAGTACAACTTTTCATCCACAGACGGATGGTCAATCTAAGTGGGTAATTCAGGTATTAGAAGATATGCTGCGGTGTTGTATACTTGAATTTAGAGGCAGCTGGGAGAAATATCTTCCATTAGCTGAGTTTGCTTATAACAACAATTATCAGTCCAGCATCAAGATGGCACCATATGAAGCATTATATGGGAGAAAATGCAGAACGCCCTTGTGTTGGACAGAGTTGAGTGAAAGCAAGTTAGTGGGACCTGATTTGATAAAAGAAACAGAAGAAAAGGTGAAATTGATTAAAGATAATTTGAAAGCAGCAACAGATCGACAAAAGTCCTATGCAGATTTAAAGAGAAAGGACATAGAATTCAATTTTGGGGACAAGGTATTTCTGAAGGTTTCACCATGGTGAAAGGTTCTTCGATTTGGTAAGAAAGGCAAGCTGAGTTATAGATTCTTTGAACCATACGAGATGATACAACGAGTGGGACCAGCAGCATACAGGTTGAAACTACCTTCTGAACTGGAAAGGATTCATGATGTATTTCATGTTTCTATGCTAAGGAGATATCGCTCAGATCCTTCTCATGTTATTACATTAGATGATATATAGTTAAGATCTGATATGTCATATGATGAAAAACCAGTGAGAATTTCGGCACAAGAAATCAGACAACTCCAAAGCAAAGAGATTCCATTAGTCAAGGTACTTTGGACATGTCATAATGTCAAAGAAGCCACTTGGGAGCCTAAAGAGACTATGAGACAACAATACCCTTATCTATTCAGTCGAGGTAAATTTCGAGGACAAACTGTATTTAAAGGGGGAGTACTGTAACGCCCCTAATTTTTTCATTTGCATTGCATAACATGTTGTAAAATATGAATAGTTATCCTCGCTCAAAATTGGAATTAATCGGGATTGACTAGGACTGAAAATTTTGAAATGAATGCTTGATTAAACGTGTCGACCTAAGAAACCCGATGAGGGGTGACTTGGCAGGTAGTATGATTTTAACATAAAATATGGAAATACATGTTAAGTAGAGTTAAATGGTACAATTTAGGTGGAAATTGAGATCAAATAGACTTTCAAAAGGGCAAAAGAAGAAAAATTTCATTGTTCGGTGTAGGATTGACTAAGACTTTTATTGACTATTTGGAGACCTTAGGGATCTCTGATTGACTTCAAATTTCATATATATGCTCTAAATAGTATAGTGACATCAGGGGAATTGAAAAATGATAATTCCAGTAATTTTGGAAATTTAGGTTTCGGACTGGTCATACAGGCTATCTAAGCTAAAAGTATATCGAAACGATGTCAAAATGGATTCAAATTTTTATCACATATTTTATAATATATAATGGCATTCGGGACAAAATTTCAAGACAATCTGACATCGAAATCAAAAATTCATATTTCAAAGTGAAAAAATGAAATCAGGTCAATCGGAGGGTCAAATTAAGGAATTTGACAATGAAATTTCGTGGGAATGGTTAATTTATGGATCTAATCAGATGCGTATGAGCTTAAGTAAGTAGGATAAACTAAAGTGCCTAGATGAGTGACATGTGGCAAAAATTAAAGCCATTGGATTCAATAGTTACACATTGAATCTTGGCCTTCCATTTGCATGACTAAAGTACCCTATATAAGCAGAAAAATATCTAGAATTCACTTCAAAATCCCATCATTTTCCTCTCCTTTTTCCAACATAACCGAGACACGATTTTCTTTTACCTTTCTCCATTTCTTTCTTCAACTAAGCTTTCTCTCTCATGATTTTAGCCCCCAAATTTTATTCATGTACTTAGAAATTAATCCTCTTTAACTATAACTAGGGCTGCAACAAGGAGAGGCCAAGACATCAAGTGATTAAGGTAAAAACTCTTAGATTAAAATTTAGGGTTTGTTGAGATTTGAGTAGAAATTAAAAGGGAAATTTTAATTGCAAAGTAGTATAGGACTAGGAGATTGTATTAGTGATTTTATATTACTTTAATTGATGAGCTAATGTGGTGTTTAAATTCTTTAAATTTTCGGCCATTAAGGGGAAAGAAAGGAAAACAAGGAAGGAAAAGAGGGAAAAGGCAAGGAGAAGGAGATTTAGGTGCCAAACAAGCTATAGTGATGTTAGTGGATGTTTATTACATTTAATTTCACTATTTTAATTGAAAGTCCATAAATTTCCTATTATGTAACTATGTTTAATTATATGTAAGTGTGAAATAATTTAAGATAATATGATATAATGCTATAATAAGTTGTTAGAAACTTAATTAAGTGAAGAAATTAAAATAAAAAGATAAGGAAGTCATGTGGCCAAATATGGTACCTTAGGATGCCTTAATGTAGAAAAATATAAAATTAGACATTTGATGATAAATAACTAATTAAAGATGTGGAGAATGAAATTATGATGACAAAACTTAAATATGAGAATTTATACTAATTATATAATAGTTACATAATGAAGGAAAGTGTGATAA
Source organism: Excoecaria agallocha (assembly GCA_037975025.1). Lineage (NCBI taxonomy): Eukaryota > Viridiplantae > Streptophyta > Magnoliopsida > Malpighiales > Euphorbiaceae > Excoecaria > Excoecaria agallocha. The sequence goes on along the minus strand of CM075807.1, from coordinate 23,592,586 downwards.
CTAAGGGATAATTACATGAATTTGATGTAATTCTTTATATTATGTTATGAGATAAATATTAAAACATGTGTTGCTTGAAATTTGAGGAATGAAGAATTTAGAAGTTGAATTTTCCTTTATGGCAGAATGGGATTATATGTGGCATGGTATGCTTAATTAAATTTTATGGTATGAAATACAATTATACGAAGATATACTAAGTAACAAAATTATATAAGAACAAATTATGCTAAAAAGTGATTATAATATTGTGATAAGAATAATTGAGATATAAAAATATAATGAATGTACTGCCCATAGTGTTCGGTCGGGTAACCAGGGATTTAGGATAGTGTGGCTAGCCATAGGGGTACTATACTACCCCACGAATTTCTAATTCTGTTGTTGTATCTGATATAGGTATTGTAATTGTAATTGTATTAGACTGATATTAGTTGGCTCACTCTGATGTGATACTCCAGTAGAATATCATACTTAGTGGCATGGTCTCTGCAGCATATGGGATATTTTGTTCCGTTTATCCAGTCTAGTGGTAGCCCACTATTGTATACTAGGGGCAAATTGGTAAATTTTAATGTAGACCGGATAAAAAGAAAGATAATGATGATAAAAATATTATTAGTGTTAAAAAAATTGGAAAATAATGAAACATGAGATTAATTAAGTAATTAAGGGTAAAATTATAATTATTCGGTTATTCAGGGGAAAGTGGTCAACTAAAGAATATATATATATAAGGGGTAAAATGGACATTGTGATAAAAAGGGGCAAAATCGTAATTAAGTTAAAGTTCGGGGACTAAATCGTAATTTACCATCCCAAAGAAAATTTTAGGGACTAAAATGCAATTTGAATAATTAAAGTGAAATAATAATTAAAAGAAGTTAATTGGTTTAAATTGAACTTAAATAAGTTAGTTTAAAGAAAAAAGTCAAAATTGGTTAACTAAAAGGAAAAAGTCAAACTTAAGTGGTAAAGAGGTAATTCGATAATTAAAACAAGACATTATTAAAATTAAATAGGAATAATATATTTCAAAATAAATGAATAATAATTTTTCTGTATATAGATTAAATGGTGAATTTATTTAAAGAGGAAAAGTTTAATTAAATTATTATAAGAAAAAAATGACTTTTAATTGAATATTTAAGTAGCTGAAATTTTATGTACATACATCCAATACTAAGCAACTTTTTTGCTTAGCATGTAGTTTTGTGACTGCGCGCAGGGACAGGAATGCAATCCCAGCAATGAAGACTAATAGATGGCATGTACTGTAATAGGGATAGTAGCTTGGATTTTTTGCTTGTGTAATAATTTTGTAATGTATATATGTATAAGTTTGAGAACTTATTTATATGGGTTGTAATATAAATACTATAGAAAAATTTGACACGTTTGAACATGGGTAGTGGACAATGATGTGTATGAATGGATTTTATCTATATTTTGTATGTGAGTGTGAATGATGGATAATGATATAAAAGTGTTGAGTTGTTGCCTGGAGTTTTGGGAGTTGGAGGAAATATAATTAGGAGTTTAAATTCTATCTTTTTACAGATTCGGGTACTAAGAAAATTAAATCGTTATATTGCCAATTTTTTTTATATTTAGATAAAAGTAAAAATGGTAGAATTAATTAAGAAATAGTAATAATTGGGAATAGGTATAGAGGGTGCTACAATTAATGGTATCAGAGCATGGTTTAGACGGTCCTAAGAAGGGAGTCGATATATGTGAAATTGATTGGAAAAGGATGAATATGTATATAACATGAGTACATGCCATATAATTGTGATATTTAATGCTTGGATTTAATACTTACCTGTCCCATGTATATTTTAGTATTGGCTATGGCTTCCAACTCCCGACGTATTGTTGAACTGGCGAGTGAGGCTTTTGCAATTCCAGAAACACGTGAGACTTCACCGAGTACTAGGTCACAGCAGCCCTCTCAGCCCACTCCTATACCTACACCTACTTCAATGGCATATAATTCTCCGCCTCCTACTTCATCAGATGTAATGCGGCTGATGGCGAAGTTTTTCTAGAAGTTTCAGCCCCAGCAGCAAGTACCACCTCAGTTATCTAGAAGATCTACACTGGAGCAATTAAGAAGATTGGGTGCTGAGGACTTTTATGGCTGATAGTCGATTACAATCACTCAAGCAGAGGAATGGCTTATGAAGTTAGAAAGAATATATAAAGTTACCCACAGTCCACCTGAAGAGAAGCTCGAGGGAGCAGTAGCGTTGTTTCAGGGCCCAGCGTATATATAGTGGGATACAGTCAGACTCCACCAGAACAAGTCACCTGGGATTATTTTTATGAGCAGTTCAGGGAGAAGTATGTGGGTAAAGAATACTTGAGATCGATGGAGGAAGCTTTTTGGCAACTATACCAGGGTAACAAGACAGTATAGGAATGTGATGGGGAATTTGAGAGGCTTAGTTTTTATATGAGGGATTATAAATTTCCTCTAGCAAAAATGTGTTAACTATTCGAGAGAGGCCTCCACAATGACTTGAGGAAAATATTAGCACTGAAAGAATATTCAAATAGAAAAGAGTTGACTGATGTAGCTATCAGCATGGAAACCATCCACCAAAAAGAAGTGAGTAGGAGATCAAGATTTCATCAAAAGAGGAGGCCTGCTTCAGGGGTATGAGGCAGTGGATCCAGTATGAGAGTTAGGGGTCCTGCTATAGTTTCTCCTCAGGATTTCTCAGCTACCCCCAGTAGCTAGTCAGCATACCACTGCACAACCACTGTCATTTGTAACATCTGTGGGTAGTGCCGTTCGGGGTAAGGGTTCTACTAGATATGAGGCTCTTACTTGTGAGTATTGTGGGAAACAACATTCTGGCGAGTGTTGGAGGATGATAGGGGCATGTTTGAGATGCGGATCTCCAGACCATGTAATACGAGATTGTCCTAAAACAGTTATGCAGCCTACTACACAAACTACACAGATTCCTACTGGCACACAGGGTACTTCATCAGCCAAGGGTAGAGGTAAAGGCGGATCCAATGGGACTGCTCCCACCCGAGGCAGAGCCTCAGCTCCACTAGTTCCTAACTGACCAACTTTTGCAAAGACATATGTAGTTAGAGCTCGAGAGGACCAGGATGCGCCAGATGTGATTATAGGTAAATTTTGCCTAATTGATGATATTATTTGTGCATTGATAGATCCCGGGTCCACACATTCATATATGAGCACTAGAATTATACAGGGAAAGGGGTTAGGAAAAGCATGATTAGATCAGGACATTCTCGTGAGCAACCCCTTAGGTCACAATGTGGTTGTGAACACAGTATTTAGAGATTGTCCTATACAGATTCAGCAGGCTACTTTTCCTGCAAATCTGATCGAATTACCATTCCATGAGTTTGATGTTATCTTGGGAATAGATTGGCTTTATCAGCATTGGGAAATAGTAGATTGTCACCTAAAGATAATTTCCTTGAAGACTTTGGATGAGCAAGAAATTTTGGTTGTGGGAGAATGATCTGATTTCTTATCTAATGTTATTTCAGCCACTGCAGCACATAGGTATA
>CM075807.1:23412682-23588825 GCA_037975025.1 Excoecaria agallocha | reverse complement strand
AGAAGAGAAACGTCATTTCCCATGATCAATATGTCATCTACATATAGAACTAGGAAGACAATTGCACTCCCACTGACCCTTTTATACACACAAGGTTCATCTTCATTCTGTGAGAAACCAAACTCTTTGATTGTCTCATTGAATCGTATGTTCCAACTCCTAGAGGCTTGCTTCAATCCATAAATGGATCTTTGAAGCTTGCATACCTTTTCGCCATTTCCTGATGTGAATCCTTCTGGTTGTGTCATATACACATCCTCGGTAAGATTTCCATTAAGGAAAGCTGTCTTCACATCCATCTGCCAAATCTCATAATCATAATGAGCTGCAATGGCTAAAAGTATTCTTATAGACTTAAGCATCGCTACAGGAGAAAAAGTTTCGTCATAGTCAATACCTTCTTTTTGACGATAACCTTTTGCTACTAAGCGAGCTTTATAGGTAACTATATTACCTTCCATGTCAGTCTTCTTTTGAAGACCCATTTGCACCCTATGGGTTTTATCCCTTCAGGTGGTTGAGTTAAAGTCCATACTTTATTCTCATACATGGAGTCCATTTCGGACTGCATAGCCTTAAGCCATAAATCACGTTCTGAACTGTTCAAAACTTCTTGATAGCTTGTAGGCTCATTGTCCTCTACTACAGTTATGCCTCTATCCGAATCAATGTGAAATCCATATCTCACAGGGATAGAACGCATCCTAGTAGACCTTCTAGGATTCTGTGTATAATCAGGTTCAACTGTAATCTCATCATTATGAAATTCAGTTTCGGGTTCAATCGGTTGATCTACTTCTATTTGTGGGTCCTGAACTTCACCAAGTTCAATTTTACTCCCACTGTCTTCTCGTAGGAGAAACTCTTTTCCAAGAAGACAGCATGCCTTGAAACAAACACTTTTTGTTCTAAGGGATTATAGAAATAATATCCAAACGTTTCTTTTGGATATCCCACAAATAAACATTTGTCAGACTTAACATCCAGTTTGTCTGACATTGTCCTCTTCACATAAGCAGGACAACCCCATACTTTCATATGAGAAAGCGTGGGTTTCTTGTTATTCCACATCTCATATGGAGTAACATCAACCGATTTACTAGGAACTCTATTTAACACATAAACAGCATTTTCTAGTGCATATCGCATATCCCCAAAAAGACTTAGGCAAGTCCGCTCGGCTCATCATTGATCGAACCATATCTAATAGTGTTCGATTCCTCCTTTCGGATACACCATTGTGTTGTGGTGTATATGGAGGAGTCCATTGAGATAAAATCCCATTATCTCTAAGATAATCCTGAAACTCTTGACTTAAGTATTCTCCACCTCGATCTGATCTAAGTGTTTTAATACTTTTGCCAAGTTGTTTCTCTACTTCATTTCTGAATTCTTTGAACTTTTCAAATGCTTCAGACTTATATTTCATTAGATAGATGTATCCAAACCTGGAATAATCATCTATGAAAGTAATGAAGTAGGAGTAACCTCCTCTAGCATGTGTAGTCATTGGACCACATACATCCGAATGTATTAAGTCCAAAACCATTTTAGCTCGTTCTCCTTTACCAATAAAGGGAGCTTTTGTCATTTTTCCCAATAAACAAGATTCGCATGTATCAAATGATTCATAATCAAATGATCCCAAATCACCTGACTTGTGCAATTTGGTCATGCATTTTTCATTTATGTGGCCTAAACGACAATGCCATAAGTATGAGGTATTTAGATTATCATGTTTCATTCTCTTGGTATCCACATTATGTACTTCTTTAATTAAATCAAGAACAAATATACCATTCTCAATGATAGCTTTTGCATAAAATATATTGTTCTTAAAAATGTAACAACATTTGTCCTTTAAAGAAATATCATAATCGTTCATTAAACAACTGAAAGAAATAATACTCTTGGACAAAGCTGGAACATAATAACAATTATTTAATTCCAGTACTAATCCACTCGGAAGAGGCAAATGATAAGTCCCCACAACAGTTGTAGAGATGTTTTGTCCAGTAGCTGACTGCAAACAAATCTCTGCCTTTCCAACTCTTCTAAAGCTTCTAAGCCCCTGTAGATCATTACATAAATGAGATCCACATCCGGTATCTAATACCCAAGATTGTTTTGAAGCAATAGAATAAGTATTAATTTCAATCATATGAATACCTGAAGTAGATGCAACAGCTTGCTTCTTCTCCTTAAGAGAATCTAGATAGGCCTTGCAGTTACGCTTCCAATGACCATCTTTTCCACAATGGAAGCAAGTTCCTTTGGGATTCTCTTTCTTGGCAACCTTCTTCTTGGAGATCCCACCATTCTTTGGCTGCGCCTTGGTTATCATCTTCTTCTTCTGCTTCTTGCCTTTAGCAGAAGTGACAACCATGACACTTTTTGGATCTTTCTTAAATGATCCATCAGCTGTCTTGAGCATGTTGATTAACTCAGGAATGGATACTTGGATCTTGTTCATGTTGAAGTTAAGCACAAAAGGTGCATAACTTGGAGCCAACGAGTACAAGATTAAATCTATGTATAGATCATTATCCATAACATAGCCAAGTCTACTCAAATGCTCAATATACCCATACATCTTCAATGCATGAGCAGCAGCTGAAGTGCCTTCCACCATTTTGCAACTAAATAGAGCTCGAGCAATCTCATATTGCTCAGTTCTAGCCTGAGAAGAATAAAGCTCCTCTAGATGCAAAACAATGGTTCTAGCATCCATCATTTCATGTTGCTTCTGAAGCTCCGAGGACATAGCACCCAGCATCAAACATGCTGCTGCTTCACTATCCTCCATGTATTTTCGATAAATGCCTTTGATCTCATCAATGGCATCATCTGATGGAAGTGGTGGTGGATCTTTATCCAAGACATAATGGATCTTTTCAGCCCTGAGAACAATTCTCACTTGCCTGATCCAGTCAGAATAGTTGTTGCCAACCAGCTTGTTATCCAAGATTGATCGTATATTAATGTTTGATGTGCTCATGATGATGACCTAGATGTGAAAATGAAAAGATATGAGAGTATGTTCATATATATGTATGCATTAATAAGGTCTTTAATTAATACATTTACTCCCACTATTTTATTGCGAATTAATAGCCCTCACTATTTAATCCGAGAAAACCCGATGGTTTTCTTAGTGGGCCAATATCCAATCCTTGATATGTAATTTGACCTTGACTGTGGTCAACAAGCCAAATTCCATACCCTTGAAAGGTAGGTATCTCTATACCAATTGTGTCTCTACACAACTATTGGATCATTAGGTTATCAACTCTTGATGCATGCATATCATATATGCATTCCCTAATCTTGCCTCTAGAACCATTAGCCTTGACTGTGGTCAACAAACTAATGGGCTAGCTAAGATGACCCATTTAATTAGATTTGAACATATTCGATATAATGTGAGCTTGACTGTGGTCAACAACCCACACTATAAAGAACTCTGGTTCTCCTCAAATTAATGGAAGGCTTATATACCTTAGTATTTGTTTGAGGGTTTTAGTTAATTAAGTCTCATCATACATGGTTGGCATACATTGGTATGCATCCTATATCTATCACATAAATATAAGCATACAAATATGGTATAGTTATGGACTTCACTACATTGATTTCCCCGAGCCATGAGGGAAATCAAAAGGTCACACCTAGGTAGTATGCATGATTCAAACAAGAAAAATAATTACATTATCTTCAAGCTTGTTGGATTTCCATCCGGCCCATCTTGCTCCTTGAAAATGGTCTCCATCTCTATTTCTAATTCTAATCTAAGTAATCTAATTACATATTACAATTTGAAATCAAATACAAACCAAAAACAAGTGGCCGGGACATGAAAGTCCTCATTGGGCCAAAACATGCATTATGCTCAATCACATTGGGCTTTGTCCATAACTAACCATCATGCCAATCATTCACCCTTATATGCCTTTCTAATGCATAAAGAAATGGATTACTAACTTTGTTTCAACCTTTGAAACTATATTTTGAGTTATTTTAATGATGTGATCAAATTAGGAAACTTTTTCCATTTTGGAAACTTTCATTTTAGGAAACCTTTTTGCATGAATTTGTTCTTGCCTTAATAATCAATCAAATTGATTATTAATTAATTATAAATTGATTATTTAATTAATTAATCATATTAAATAATTAAAAGAATCAATTTTGGGCTTAAAATAAGTGTAGGCCGAAACCCACAGAAGAAAAACCCTAAGTGTGTTCACACACAAACTAGTTTTGTGTCATTTGGACCATTTGGGCCTTTTGGAATGAGCCAAGCCCACTCCAGCCCTTAAAACCCATTAATAAACTTAATTAATGTTTATAATAGTTAATTTAAATCAGCTCATTGGGCCCACCAAGTCATTCACTAATTTAAACCAAGTCCGTAAACATAATTAAGCCCATTAAGTGGTTTTAATGAATTAAAATTAATCAAATTAATTTAAGGCCCATTTTAATTAATCCAATTAATTAAAAATACTTTAATATATCATATATATCAGATTTAGAAGATCAAAAGTCGTTCTAACCAAGAACACATCAAGAACATACGAAGAACACCAATTTATCGAACTTTTCGACAAAACTAGTTTTCATGCAAAACTTGTTCGATTTTAATTCCGTTCGATCCTACGGCTTAATATCACATATTAAACACATAAAATATCATCTAAATGATTTTTAAATGGATCCATAAGAAATTAAATTAGAACAGCCCCTACATTACCTAGGGTTTCACGCCAAACCCTAATGGGTTTCACGCAAAACCCTAGTCACTTTTCTTCAAAAGTTCCGTTTTTGTTTCCGTCAAATTTATTTGATCACACATACAACCAGAAATCAATATTTCTCATTCATGAACAATCAAATCTAATATTTTAAAGTTCATGAAATAAATAACTCAAAACAAAACAAAACTTATTCCGCAGAAAAATATAGAATTGTATATCCATGGCAAAACCGAGGCTCTGATACCATGTTGGAATTTAACGGTTACATGCATCACATACATGAGCGGAATTTTAAAATTTTTTAACCATTAGATCTGATCTTGCCATGAATACACAATATAACTATATGAGAATAAGAAAAATCACCTTTGATTTTTGTTGAACAGTTGATTTTACTTCGCACCGGGTTGTCGCAAACCACAGTGTCCAAAATCGAACACCTCCAATGAGTAATCCACACTAGAGAAGGATAAATTGAACCAACAACTTGGTGTTCAACTAGGGCTGGCCGAAATTCCCAAGAGCTAGCTTGGGAAGTGGCGCAAAAGGGAGAGAGAATAAGTGAAAGGACTTTCCTTTTGTTTTAATCACTTAACCCTAATTCTCATTAGTTGGCCTTTTATAGTTAGGTTAAAATTCCAACTCCTTAATGAGATTGGGCTCTTTAAAATTGCTGGAGAATTATTAATTGGGCTTCTGGAATTAATTATAATCATTTGGGCTTAATTAAATCCAAATTAAATCTTTTCATAAAAGACCATGCACAAAATCCACAAACTAGGCCCTTTGTGCATCTAATTGGATTTAAATACCCAAATGGATTCCAAATCCAACCAAATTAAATATGTGAGTTCCATAACACTTATGTAACATATATAAATTAATTTGGTCCAAGAAAAAGCCCTCCAAGCCCTTCTGTTTGGAGTTGGCGTGTAGCCCTCTTCTGGAGGGCTTCCTCCAGCTTCTTCATTCTTTTGGCCCTCTATAATTTCTCCAATGGTCCTATTAATTATTATGGATGTCCTATAACACTTATAGTAGTCTTATAACACTTATAAGACAATAATAATTAATCATGAAATACATTATTTCATTTAGGTCCAATTTACAGAACATTTCTCAAAAGTTCTGCGGACAATTTTATTTGATCATAATTAATTAAACTCTTTAATTAATTATTATCATATTCTCCTCTCTACCTTTATAATAATATCAAATATTATTATCCTTGTCATTTTACCATTTTACCCTTTTCTCTATATGTGTGTGACCTATTGGGTTCCTGTCCATGTTGGCAGTATAATATGTAATTGTGAGTTCTATTCAAAACTCACATGATTTAAACTCCTTTAAATCAATTTATCAATCTCTATTGATATTTTGATACATCATTATACAAGTCATGATTGGCCTCTAGCTAGGCATCATGACTACCCAAATGTCAGGAAAGTCATGTGGTTTGACTGTACCCTTCCATAGAAACAGTTACCGTGCAATTACTCCTTTCACCACTCTTATCTCAATCAGATTCTGAGTATGGATTTCTGTCAACTCATATAAATCTAATTATGTATGTTCTATTAATTTAACCATTGTTCCTAAAATGCCCTTCATGGATCTCCATCCATCTCGGCATATTACTCTGGCCAGAGATTCACTGAACAAGGTAATTATAGAATCATGTGAGATAACTTCCCTTGTTAAATCTGGGATGGTGAATCCTTTGTCAATCACTCAACTATCTTCAAGTAGGTCATGATATACCCAATCTCCTAACTATGTTCACTCCCAGTTGGAAGTAATCAGTTATGGAGTCAAAGTATACCACTTGCTACTTAAGATAACTTTGGTGATCTCAAGTCTAAGGATACTTGCACAACCGCTATGAAGAGATTCCTCACTGACATAGATTTAATATCCATATGAGGATTCTCTTTGCAGGTCTCCAATGAACTTGTTCCTCTAACAAGCATCCACATGTTAGCTTTGATTATCATCCATAATCACAACTATGAGAACCATTGCTTGAACCATTCAAGAAGCATAACATGTGCTAGTCTGTCCGAATTAACAATGTCCTATCTTGTTAATTCTATGACTAGGGATATTTAGATATTAACACATTTGCATGCGATAGACATCTCACATCATGAACACCTTCATGATTGCCTTTGCACTGTGTTTATAATATCTAGGACTTCATTTATTAATTTAAGATTTACAAACTCATGTATTCAAACACAGCATTAATAAATGAATGATGCCTTTTATTAAGAATATAAATTTCATACATATGAAAAACATCCCTATTACATGGGCTCTAGGGCATACTCTCTAACAATATTATCCTCAAACAATCTCTCGTGAAATAATAAAATAATAAATATTATTGTACTAATTAGCGTCAACAGTATCTGAACTGTCTTATTATAAAGACTACTCAAAAAATCAAAAGGATCATACATATAATGTTTTAGGGAGTTCTTGGAATGTTGGAAGTTGCAGCCTCAGCCTAGTGGTTGATCAATGATGGAATCAGCCAGGTAAAGAATCCTAAATTTGTTTCCCGGTTTAGTCTTTGGTATGAGTACACCAGCATATTCTAGAGTTCTCCAACAGTCTATTCATGTGACAAAATCTACTGGCTCACCTGCACCAACCCATCAAGTCCATGGATTGTTGGTCTACTCTTAAGAAACACATTTTAAACCATGAATAACACACTATTTTAATGGCTAACATCTAGGCTAGGATTACAAGTTTTGAATCAGCTACAAGTTGCAACTACATGTAATGGATTGGACATATTATCAGTAAGTCAAATATCCCTTGAAGGATTTACGGTTATCATCCATAGAGGGATTTTTACCATACCAAAGATATGTAAGTACCTTATCTAAGCTCTGTAGTGCCTTGTTCCCATTCCTGGACCGTATAATGCATCTCTTGCAACAATCTTGGTCTTGCATCTTCCAAAACCATCAACATCCCTTTTGTCTACATAATCACCAGAAAAACGAAATGAAGAAGCATACCTACATCACTCAAATAGGAGAAAGTGGTAGGAATGGGGTCAGTAGTAGAAAGGTTCACTCCAGAAATTGGCCTTAGGGTAAGAAATATATTCAGGAAATTGTTCCAAATGTAGACTTTTCTCTCAAAAGAGACCAAGCCCATAGGTGTACTAGCAGATATCCTCTCAAACTAGTGCACAATGCACTTTATCTTATTTTTTTACATTTCATTATAATGACCATACAAACTCCTGAAAAAAAAAACAAAAGTTTCAAATGAATAAATTTTCCTCATTAAGAACAAAAAAAAGAAATTGTCAACATAAACCAAATTGAGGAAAAATGAATTCATAAAAAAAGGATATGATAATCATTTGGTTCTATTAAATTGGTAACAATCTTTAGATACTTTAAAAATGTTAATGGTCACAAAATGTTTAATCCTCTGGCATTAAATACCTTATCCTTTTTCATACAGGACATTAAGCTCTAAGCCCTTTATGGTACATAATCACAGATAATGGCGCCAGTCATTAATGAAAGATCAAGTTGTTATGGTCAAGTGCAATAACATTGGCCTATGGCATTGCAAACCATCTTTCTTTGAAAAAGAAAAAATAGCAAAATTACTCAATTTGATGTTTTAATAGGAAGCAAACTATACTTGATATCAAACACAAATTGAAGCAACAATTACAGCCCAATAGTCAAACTACAACCCTTGTATATAAATGAGTTAAAAGTAAAACTCAAATAAAAAAAATGATTGAAAAAATATGCCTTCTCTGTGCCATGGTTGTGCCAATGTCATCAATGCTTTGCAAATTTCCACATTCTGTTATCAAACACTCATTTAATGATCATTGTCTAAAACTAACTCTCTCTCGCACACTTGTGCTAGCATGCGGAGGTGTGCAAGTACATATACAAAGGCACTGCACAAACAAAAAATGCAAAGTTCAACTAACTCCATTCAAATATATCTCGTGAATCAGCTGCCTCTATCACTATATACACAATCGTATAAAATAAAAAAAAAAAGGAATGTAATCAATAAATAGCAAGCATTGCCACTAGCATTTGGTGATGATTTTTTCACCATTGATCCTTGACATAAAAATTGGCAACACTAATTATTTAGGCAATTTTACCTCTTAGCAATTTTACTAAAAAGAATCAGCAATTAGCAACACTAATTATTTAGGCTATATATATATATATATATACACACAGCATTGCTGCTATAATTTTAGCTTTAAATTTGAGGTAATTAAGTTAAATATTTTATATTGTAGATAGAATGATCATACTTGTGTATTGAAGGAACTTATCTTTGCAAGAGAGAAAATGCAAGTGAGACGATTAGCTTGACCACTTTAGTATAAATAGATATTATCAAGAAACCAGTATCAAAATAAGAACCCATCCTTTTTTCCCCTTGTTTTTTTACCATTCACTATATAATTGCAATAGGACTCATGGTAAAGTGTTTTGGGGATGAAATGCGATAGAATGGTTGTAGAGTTCCATACCAATGTTGTCCAAAAGTAGATTTCGAGCATGTTGTCCATCACCAAAAATGTAGCACGCCCTCATCATTTTGCATGTCACATGAAAACCTAGCAAATCTTTGCATGAATGACTTTAACCCCTCCACTAACTCTTCTTCTTAATTCAACCAATCAATTTAATCATTCTTTCAAATTAACCTTGAATTAAATGCTTTTATTCACAATTGGCCACCAAAATGCCACAATTATAAATTAACCCCAAATTAACACCTATTTACTTCAATTACATCCTCAATTACTATTAAACCATATTCTTATATGTTATTTTCATGCAAATAACACAATAGCATGCTAATTTATCCCTTTAACTTAATCATACAAATATGCAAATTAAATTAGGGTCATGTTAGGGGCCTTACAATTCTCTCCCCCTTAAGAATTTTGTCCCCGAAATTCATACCTGTTTGGAATAAGTGAGGATGTTGTTCCTTCATAGCTGCTTCTGGCTCCCAAGTAACTTCTTGTATATCATGATGTTGCCAGAGTACTTTAACAAGTGGAATTTGCTTATTTCTAAGCTGTCTAACTTCTCTAGCCAGAATTGGTATAGGTTCTTCATCATAAGTGAAATCTGGCTGTACTTGCACATCTTGAACTGGTATCACATGGGATTCATCTGATCGATACCTTCGAAGCATAGAAACATGAAACACATCATGAAGTTTGGCTAGTTCCATAGGGAGAGCCAATCTATATGCCACTGGCCCAACTCTTTGGAGAATTTCATATGGGCCTATAAACCTCGGACTTAGCTTACCCTTTTTCCCAAATCTCAATACTTTTCTCCAAGGGGACACTTTCAGAAACACTTTGTCACCCACTTGATATTCAATATCTCTTCTCTTCAAATCAGTATAAGACTTATGTCTATCACTAACTTCCTTCAATCTCTGCTTGATAACTTGCACCTTTTCTTCTGTGTCTTTGACAATATCAGGACCAATAACTTTGCTCAGACAATTCAGTCCAATAAACAGGAGTTCTACATTTTCGGCCATACAAGGCCTCATATGGTGCCATCTCGATGCTCCTTTGATAACTGTTATTGTAGGCGAACTCCATTAATGGTAGATACCTATCCCAACTCCCTGCAAACTCCAAAACACATCCTCTCATCATATCCTCTAGAATCTGAATAACCCGTTCAGATTGCCCATCCGTCTGAGGGTGGAATGCTGTACTGTAACGAAGTTGATTTCCCAAAGCTTGTTGCAAACTCTGCCAAAATCTTGATGTGAATCTCGGATCTCGATCAGAGATTATTGACACCGGAATGCCATGCAGTCTAACAATCTCATTTACATAAAGTTCTACCAACTTATCCATAGGGTAGTCCATCCGAACTGGTATGAAATGAGTTGATTTAGTCAGCTTGTCAACTATAACCCAAATAGCATCATGCTTTTTCTGTGTAAAGGGCAATCCTGTTACAAAATCCATAGTGATATCCTCCCATTTCCATTGTGGAATTGGAATGGGGTTCAACAAACCAAAGGGTAACTGGTGCTCTGCTTTTACCTGCTGACAGGTCAAACATTTGGAAACATAGGCTACCACATCTTTCTTCATGCTAGGCCACCAATAACTTTGTTTCAAATCCTGGTACATCTTGTTCCCACCAGGGTGCATAGTAAATACTGTATTGTGAGCCTCTTTCAATACTGTTCTCTTTAATTCTTTGTCATCAGGAACATACAATCGATTCTGATAATACACACCCCCATCTTCTTTCACTGAGTACTCAGACTGGGTCCCTTCATATAAAGACTTCAAAATCTGTTGCAACTTTTCATCATGTTTCTATGCATCAATCACTGTTTGCCTCAAACAAGGTCTAGCTTTCAACTGTGCTATTAAAGTGCCATCATAAGCAATTTTCCATCTACAGCGATGTGCAATCATAGCAGCCATCATCTTACGGCTCAAGGCATCAGCTACAACATTAGCTTTGCCTGGATTGGTAATCCACTATACAATCATAATCTTTAAACAGTTCTAACCATCTTCGCTGTCTCAAGTTAAGTTCCTTTTGAGTGAGCAAATATTTGAGACTCTTGTGATCTGTATAGATTCTGCACTTTTTCCCATACAAATAATGTCGCCAAATTTTCAAGGCAAACACTACTGCTGCTAACTCTAGGTCATGGGTTGGATAGTTTTGTTCATGTGGCTTCAACTGTCTAGATGCATAGGCAATTACTTTGCCATCTTGCATTAACACACAACCCAAGCCAACTCTAGAAGCATCACTATACATAGCATACTCCTTTCTTATAACTGGCTGTGTCAAAACTGGAGCCTCTGTCAGAAATTTCTTCAACTGATCAAAACTTGCTTGACATCGGTCAGTCCACTCAAACTTTATACCCTTTCTTAGAAGTTTAGTGAGTGGTGTGGCTATAACTAAAAAGCCTTTCACAAAGCGATGGTAATAACCTGCTAAGCCCAGAAAACTTCTCACTTCTGTCACATTTCGAGGCGGCTTCCAATTCACTATAGCCTCTATTTTAGCTGGATCCACCCTAATGCCTTCAGAAGATACTACATGACCAAGGAAAGAAATTTCCTTAAGCCAAAAATCACATTTGCTCAGCTTAGCATACAACTAATTTTCCTTCAGAGTCTGTAAAATAATTCTCAAATACTCAGCATGTTCAGCTTCATTCCTCGAATACACCAAAATGTCATCTATGAACACAACAACAAACTGATCCAGGTAGGGTCTAAACACCCTATTCATAAGATCCATAAACGCAGCCGGTGCATTTGTTAACCCAAAAGGCATCACTAGAAACTCATAATACCCATATCGGGTTCTAAAGGCTGTTTTGGAAACATCTACATCTTTAACCCGAAGTTGGTAATAACCCGAGCGCAAATCAATCTTGGAAAACACTCCAGCACCCTTCAACTGATCAAATAAATCTTCAATTCTTGGTAAAGGATACTTATTTCTTATTGTTACCCTGTTTAACTGTCTGTAGTCTATGCACATCCTCACAGACCCATCCTTTTTCTTCACAAATAAAATCGGTGCACCCCAAGGTGATGTACTAGGCCTAATGAAGCCTTTGTCAAGCAACTCCTGTAGCTGAGCTTTTAGTTCTTTCAATTCCAAAGAAGCCATCCTGTATGGTGCCTTCGAAATAGGAGCTGTACCAGGTAGAATGTCTATAGACAATTCAACTTCCCTTTCATGTGGAAGACTAGGTAAGTCTTCAGGGAAGACATCAGGAAACTCTTTCACCACTGAAATCTCTTGAAGATTCACATTTTCTATTCTTGAATCAAGCACAAGTGCTAAGAAAGCTTCACACCCTTTTCTTAAAAATCTCTTAGCTTGCATAGCTGATATTACATTAGCTATAGGTTCAGATCCAATGCCCTGTACTAAAGTTTCTTCACCATCAGAACCAATGAGAGTTACAGTTTTAGCTTCACAATCAATCACTGCATGATGTCTAGACAGCCAATCCATACCAAGTATAATATCAAACTCCCGGAATGGTAACTCGATAAGATCAGCAAGAAATTCTTTCCCTTGAATTACAATAGGACACTGTTTATGCACTCTATTAACAACAACATTGTAACCCAAAGGGTTGGTTACATAAATATCATATTCTAGTTCATGAACAGTATACTCATTTCTACCCATATCCCCAGTGCAAATATAAGAATGAGTGGAACCAGGATCAATAAGTGCATGCATATCAGAATCAAAAAGAGAGAATGTACCAGCTATGACTTCTGGAGCACTCTGATCCTCTCTAGCTTTCATTGCATAAGCCCGAATAGGAACAACTGGAGCTGTGGGCCTGTCAACTGATTCAGAAATGTTCCTGGACTGGGATCCCTGATAACTCGATCCCCCACGTCCTCTTCCCCTGCCTCTACCTGAAAATGGTGCAATAAAAGTTTCTCTACTGCCCTGCTGTCCCACATCCTGTTCCCTCTTTGATGGACAACTTGCCATGAAGTGATCGGTACCACCACATTCGAAACATGCCCCAGACAATTTCCTGCAACTACCCCAATGTTTCCTAGAACAATGGGGACACACTGGAGGTTGCCCCCCACTCTGATTCCCTGAAGCTTATTTTCCCTGTTTAGACATTGCAGAAGATTCTTGTCTCCTGTTCCTTTTTGCAGAACTATAGCCAGATTCAGCTGGCTGATTTCCTTGTGCTCCTCTAGCTCTCTTTCCTGTAAAAGATCCACCCTTGGACCCACCTCTTCTCTGTTCTCTCTCCCTTTTTGTCAATTCATTCTTTTCAACTCGCAAGGCTGCTGTAACCAGTTGAGTGAAGTTAACCACTTGCAAAGATGTTGACCCAATCAACTTTTCTCGGATACGATCATTCAATCCATCTTCAAACTATCTACATTTAAAAGCATCAGTTAACATCTCATCAGGAGCATATTTGCACAGGTGACTGAATTCTTTCTCATACTCAGCCACAGATATAACTCTCTGTTTCAAGTGGAGGAATTGCTTTAACTTCTCTTGCTTATACTCCTCAGTAACATACTTTTTCTTGAATTCAGCTGTGAAAAATTCCCATGCAAGGGGATCTGGTAACTGAGGTTGCTTCAATACCAACTTCCACCAGTCATAAGCTGCACCCTGTAACAGAGACACAGCACAAGATGCTTTATGACTCACTGGACAACCGATTTCATTTAAAAATTCTCTCTAGCCTTTCCAGCCAAAATTCAGCTTCTTCAGATTGTTCCAGATTAGTGCCTAAAAATTCTTCAGCACCATGCTTTCTAATTTCAGAAATTGGAGCTTTGGTTGCTGTCATTCTTTGAAGAACTTGAGCCATATCCTGTGATATTTTTGACAATGCTTCTGTAGGGACGGCTGTTGGGACCTCATTTAGATTGGAGGATGAAGGTCCAATATTGGAAGGATTAGTTCTAACCGGCCTGTTACTTTCAGCCGATTCCTTAAGAGTATCTCTAGAGTTCTCCATCTTTAATCTATAAGAAAAACAGGGACTTCTGCATCAGGCCAACAAAACACTATATCATACTATAGAATCCTAGGTTCATTTTTACCCAGAAAAGGCTAAACCTAGGGCTCTGATACCACAAATTGTAGCACGCCCTATGCAAATACCCCATTAAACATGTATCATGAATACTATTAATCATGCTTATACTACATGTTCAATTAATCATCATTTAGCCATTAATCATGCCATATGATTTCATATGCTTATATTCGAGCTACAAGTCTATTCATGTTTTTCCTTTTTATACCTATTATCATGCATACTAAACTATATGAAGATTACTTTATGCATATCACATGCACACACATCTGTCTTAGCTTTACTACTAGAGAGTTACAATATTCCACATAGGTTTTATACATATCATAAGATAACTGGCCTTAATACAAAACATATGATAATTGTATTACAAAATATCCTACATCAAGGTTATAAGTCGATGGTTGGCCCTTCCTGATGCAGAGAACGTCCCTCAACAAAAGTCTTGCTATTTGAACCTACACGGATAAAATAACCCGTGCTAAGCTATAAAGCTTAGTGGGGAATATCTACAGATGGATGACCACACACACAGGTCATCAAACATACATATACAATGTATACAATTAATAACATATGCAACATATCATGTCTTTAATACCAAATACTTTAAAGCATAACATATTCTTCCATGTTCCTAATCATTGTACCCAGAAGAGTAACAATTATGCTCATATTCATAATTCATATAGACAGCAATTTCCCATGTAAACATATTCAAATAAAACATAATTCCTGTGGTAAAACAACATTACAATCCACAATATCAATCTTTAGTCAAATCACTTTAACTGTTTAATTTCTTTATCATTACTATGAATAACGTTTAGCCTGCCTTAGCTTTATCGGTGGATAACGGGAACTATGGATACACATCGGTATCAAAGAAGGATATCCGAAGATATCAAATCTATAGACCCAAACGGGGCCAAACTATACTATGGACCGGTCAAGCATACCCAAATGGGGTAGCCTATCAACCCAAACGGGGCTGATCATGATCCAAACGGGATCATACATTTACTATGGACCCGAGCGGGCCAAACTATGGCAGCTACAATTTCCCTATAGGCGCCTATCTATCCACAACTAAAACTGTATCGCAGGCAGAACTATATTCGTGTTCAATTCACATATTAATATTGTATTCATAGTATAATATTGTGCACATATACATAGTCTTATATAACTATGAATTCTATGGTGCATAATCAGATATATGCACAGTTCACATGCCAAGTTATACATCTGGCTTATTCAAATCTATATGACTATATAATTTGCATCATAACATATAGGCATGACATATAATCATCATATCATATACTCGATCATGTTTTCATTAAGCATTTCACATGCTCATAGTCATGCTAATTCATCTTCTATCTCATAAGGCAATTACATGCTCATATACTCATATACATAATCATAAATGTACATACCTGTGGGTACATTCGCATATAGTTGATTTATTCTTATGAGCATGTTTCCAACACATATATATACCTTTATCATCATTCAAGTCATATGCTATACAACATATCAACATGTTTTCATATGGGCACATACACATGCCAAGGTCACACTATTATAATCCCTATTTTATAGCATAGATACATGTCAATCTGTGCACTTTTATGTCATAGGATTTACATGTGCATATATATCAATTTAGCATATGACCATCATGCACAAGACTAATCACATGTATAGGTTAGATATTTCATCACTAGTCTTTATTCATATACACAACTGAATGCATCTGTATTCATATAAATCCTTCATTGATAGTCATACTACATGTCTTATTCAATTAACTTTACTATCACATAAGCAACTATCTGTCTCAATCAATTTAAAGATCATATAATCAAGTGTAGCAATGATTTGCACAATATTGCAATTTCTGTTATATTGAGCAGTCTAAAACAAGTATGGATTCAACCCTAGATTACATGTACTTAGAGACAGATTTAAACTTAGGTTTCTCATATGAAATATAGGTATGGAAGTCTAATTTTCAATGCAAAAAGAATCATTCAATTTTCTGTTCTATAGCTCAACTTATGAGCAAAATATTCCAGACAGGTCATTTAGTCGTGAAGGGGAGTTCGACTAGTGAAGGGCTTCACGAGTGAAGCAAATAAGGCAAATCTCACGACTCGTGAAGAAGAAGATCTGTACTTCACGACTCGTGAAGAGCTTCACGAGTGGAGAAGAAAAACTGCACTTCACGACTCGTGAAGAGCTTCACGAGTCGGACTAATGTTCATGACTCGTGAAGTCATTCACGACTCAGCAAGAAATATTCTTGTTCTTCAACCTCACATCGTTAAAATTCCAGAAATTGTAAATTAAGTTCTGTAAATCCTACTCAATTCCAGAAATCAACTTCACATGCAATATGAACAGCCTAAATTCCCATACCTTAGCTGATAAACCCAAAGTCTTTAACCTCTATCAATTCCTTTTCCTTTGTTCCTTCTTCCTTCCTCTTCTCCTTCACAAATACCATCACCATCATCATTTAAATTTCCAGCAATTACATTGTTCTAAGTTAACTTGAAAAGAAGAAGAAGATGAAGATGATGGAGGGTTAAATTAAGAGTTTGATTACCTTAATTTACTGCATTTTACTCTTGCTTAAACAACAAACATCATCCTTAATGCATTTGAGATAAACATTGGAAATCAAAAGGAAGAAGAAGGTGATCTATTTTCTGGTTTTACTCTTCAATTGCCGATTCCTTCACAATTTCTTGACACCTCCAAATTCCGCTAACTTCCTTCTATTTATATAAGTGGCAAAATCTCCCTTTAACTCCCTTATCATTTTGCATGTCACATGAAAACCTAGCAAATCTTTGCATGAATGACTTTAACCCCTCCACTAACTCTTCTTCTTAATTCAACCTATCAATTTAATCATTCTTTCAAATTAACCTTGAATTAAATGCTTTTATTCACAATTGGCCACCAAAATGCCACAATTATAAATTAACCCCAAATTAACACCTATTTACTTCAATTACATCCTCAATTACTATTAAACCATATTCTTATATGTTATTTTCATGCAAATAACACAATAGCATGCTAATTTATCCCTTTAACTTAATCATACAAATATGCAAATTAAATTAGGGTCATGTTAGGGGCCTTACAAAAAAGTTTGAAGACTATACATTATTATGCATACTCACAAAAAATGGGGAGCTTTAACAAAGTTATGAAGTACAAGTACATAATCCAAAGGAAGTGACAACTAAAAGAAAACACACATACACACTTGAAAATTAGCAAAATTGTACTTAT
Source organism: Excoecaria agallocha (assembly GCA_037975025.1). Lineage (NCBI taxonomy): Eukaryota > Viridiplantae > Streptophyta > Magnoliopsida > Malpighiales > Euphorbiaceae > Excoecaria > Excoecaria agallocha. The sequence continues at coordinate 23,571,108 of CM075807.1, read as the reverse complement.
AGGTTATGCTCTGTCACCCCCATCTTTGATGCATAAGAACAATCTTCATTTACAACAGAGATCCTATTCGCAGATAATCCTACAATTTTGGTATTATCACATTTGTCCTGGTCCATAGTAAACTCAAGTTGTCTTTCCACAGACTTGAAAATAGTAGTTCATTTGGATTTCAACCTGTACGAAGGAGATGCATTAAAAACCTTACTATCAGGTCTAGTGGTATCATTATAAGGATGAGGAATTCCATATAAACCTTTATCTTGAGATTTGATATTTTCTTAGTGCTACAAATGGTACTTGTCAATAAATATCTCTTAATGGTACAAATGAAAGCAGATGAATTCTATCCTTGCATGAAGGGAATTACTAGGCCTAGAAACAATTTCTAAATCAAGAAGCAGAAGCAAAGATGATATTTCAGATAAAATAATATTAGTTGTGTTCTTTTGAACAAGTCCAATCAAACCACAAATATAATGGCATATTCAGTAGTCATTTTAAAGTCCAAGAAAGAAATTACCTGTGTGTATCTTGTTGTAGCCAGGTTTATGGAATAGAATTAGATAAGAGGGCCACGAAAAGAGAGGCAGAATACAAATTAAAGAGCTTGAATTGGCATGCTGACCATTTTGTCATTTAGAGTATAATAATGAATGGTTCTAAATTTCTAATGCTATTGGACAATATTAAATGATAATTCGAATTAAAACTTCTAGACTTGCAAATCTCATAATTTATCATATTTTTAAGATGTAGATGTACTACAGTATAAGTACATGGAACAACAATAACCAAAAAAAATTGGGAATGGGGATATACAAGAATATTAATTAGATATAAAGAAAAAGGCAACAAAATACCCAAGTTTCTAAGACCTGTGCACATGAACCTGCACTATTTTTGCCACTTCTCTTTTCTCATCTTAAAATCAAAAGCTTGTCTAAAATTCCCTTTAGCTTTAATTAAGTTACCATTTACATTTCCATTAGTGGATTGCATTTCCTTTTTTCTTTTGTATTTATCAACTCTGACACCTTGGTTGGTCAGGGTACTAATCGTTGTATTTACAAGGTAAATACAGCTAAATAATGATACCATATCAATGTGAATTATCATTAATTGATCTGTTAATTGTTGTATTCCACTAGACATATCAAATGCATTAATGCACAATACAAGTTTTAATTAGTATACACTTTGAATGGTATTGGAATGGTGCTCAAAGTAAATTACATAAAACTGAGATGATAATGTTCAGACCAAACATTCAACAGAAATCAAAAGTTTACTCAACGGGAAAAGACATATCTACCTCCCCTTGCATATTATGTGTTTTAATTGTGGGACATATGAGCAAAGTACCTTTAACAAAGAAAAGTAATTGTCCCTTATTCCTAGGAAAAAATTACTATCGCATCAATCTCCGTAGAAAAAAAAGGTACTAAGCAAGGAATAAAGGGTTAACATAAAAAGAAAATAAAGGGACAGGATTTCCAAAGAGAAGTTGACATGATATTAAAGGGACAGAATTTCGAAAGACAAGTTGCTTGGATTCAAAATATCATGACTATTAGCATGTCATAGCTTTACCAAATCAAGCTCATTGAAAACGAAAGTTAGAAATAGTAAGTCCAAAGAAATCAAAAAGCCTAAAACACATAGGCCTAAATGCAAATATTAAAATGTTGTCAAAAAAAACAAATTCTGCTTTTCCTCTGGAAATCACCATGTTCTATTAAGAACTTAAACTAAAGCTGGAATCAAAGTTGACATTGTCATTATTGAAATATTGATCATGAAACACACTAAACTCTCAAAAAATAAGAAAGAAATATAGAACTAGTTTCTCAAATGGGAAAATGCCCCAACCAAATTTCATCATTTTATCCTTATATTCAAGGATAATTTTGTAAATATATATAACTAAAATTTTTAATAATTTAAAATTTGCTCAAAATTTTAACAAAATAAAAATAAATTATAAATTTTTCATAATCATTTTAAATGAAATAATAAATTTTATATTATTATTATATAAATATTATATTTATTATTTTTCATAATACATCAATCTTCAATAATTATAACAATTACTTTATTATTATTATTAAAAATGTAATTTTTTTAAATAAACAAGTTTATATTTTGGGATAATTGATAAAGAAATCAATATAATTCCTAATGATTTAATATTTGATTTAAATTTTATAAAATAAAAATAAATTACAAAATTTTTTATTATTAATTTAAATGAAATAATAAATTTTATATTACGATTTGATAAATATTTACTTTATTAATCTTAAACACGTAAATATATAATAATCGTAACAATTAGTTTATTATTATCATTAAAAATGTAAATTTTTTAAATAAATAGCTTTAAATTTTGGCATAATTGATAAAAAAAATTATTATCAACTTATAAAATAATTTATAATTTTCTGTTACAAAATAAAATATTCATTTCATATGGTCTATATTAAAATTACTTGAAACTATACATAAATCATGTGAGTGAAATTAAAAAAATTATTTTTTAATTTATTTGCAACGAATTAGCGACTAAATATATCCATCGCTAATTGTATTACTTTAACATACTATTAACGACAAACCAATTTCCATCACTAAACCGTCGCAACCAAGGCGCCATATTTTCCTCCAAAATTAGCGGCTAAAATGTTCATCGCTAAATTTTCTGGAACTAATTTCATTAATAAAAAATTATAAAATTTAGCGACGAAAATATTTGTCGATAATTCCGTCACAAAACATGGCGCGTACACTTTCCGCCAATAATTAGTGACTGTTTATTCAATTTGTCGCAAAAAAAATAGAAAATATCTTCCCCACGATGGAATTGTAAAATAGCCGCGAATCCATTGCAAATTTTGCGACGAAAATAATGCCGTCACTAATTTTAGTCTCTAATTGGCAGTTTTTTTGTAGTGACACTAGTTATAAATTCATAACTTAGTGGTTATTCTTGCTATACCATTTTTCATGTCTCCTTGTATGTGGTTTTAATTACATTATCATTGTCATACCATTCCTTTTTATATCTCTAGTGTGCAGTTATATTTACTACTACCCTGTAATAATACTTTATTTTTTTACTCATGCTTTAAATGAATCATGTACTTGCAATAATTAAAGTTACTATTTCACTCCATAACATGGTCTCCATATTCTTTATATTAATTCACACAAAGGTAGTTGCATATTCCTTATTTAAAAGCTTGTATATACAAAGAATCAAACACATCATTTAACGAAGTCAAGCAAGTGACATATAACTATAGAGAACATGTATTCACCAATATCATTATTAGCTAAAACATCAATAATGCACAAATTCATTATGCACATAACTTATAGTTCTAGTGTGTGTGTGTGTGTGTGTATGATACCACAATGTTATATTTGCATAATTAAAACGCATCCTCATTTAATATCATATTTTCTAGATACAATATAGGGATTCATATAAAAATCAAATAGAGATCAAGTTAAAACTATCATGTATCTTTATCTTTTAATTTTAACATAGTATTTTTCTATACTTTAGATTAAGCATACACTATTCTAAAGAAGTGGATAAGGGGTTAAATTATAATGGTAGCACCCAAAGGTATGAAACTGTATTATTTGACCGGTCAAGCAAACCCAAACGAGGTCGACTACAACCCAAATGGGGTTGTTTATGATCCAAATGGGACCATGTCTATATATTATGACCAAACGGGGTCAAAAATGTTCTTTTTTACCCAAACGGGGTTGAAAATATTCGTTTTGACCCAAACAAGGTCAATACTATACTATCGCAGCTGCAAGGTACCCTTATAGGCATGCCTATCTATACACATCCTAGACATAATACAAGTAGTTAGATCTCTTTACTCTATCTTTCATTACTTTTCTTTGTTCGATCATATACGTATGTGTACATGTATACTCATGTATAACTATGTATAGGGTAATCATATAAATGTTCATGTATAAATTTTCTATAAACATGTTATCATGTACACGATTGAATATAACTATTCTTTACTTGTAATCAATTAAAGGCATGTAACTTCTTCACATATGTATGATGATGATACAAATGACCATGCTATATTGAAGTCCTTTAATCATATGATATGTGTGTACATATCTGTAATATATTTACCTTGGAAGTATACTATACAATTAGGACCATTTAACAACATGTTTCCATGTTTATGTATGCACACCCATACTTTACCATCCTCCTCATATGTTATTTTCATATCAACTATAACTATATAAAAACATTCAATGTGCACCTTATCATTTATCAATTACACTTCTATTCATTCATATGTTTGTATACATATTTATATACACTTATTTACAAACAAGGAATCACAAGATTATACAATATTTATAAACATGTAATTCTATTACATTACACAATCATAATACACACACACACACACACATCATACATAAATACATATATACAAGCACATATAATTATGCAAATAATTATAAATATATAAAACTATAACAAAATGCAATCATATATTAACCATAAGGTATGGACATACATGTATATATATACTGTTACAATAAATAGTTGAACATATGTCTTTTCATTTACCTATCAATGAACATGATATGTGAGTTCATTGAGAGTTCTACTATATGATAACACTATACCTTAAATCTAATGCATTTTTATGTCTTTTATACTCAGTGTTCCTCTTCACAACTTTATTTATATATGTCATTATGTTAATCACATGTTTAATGTTGCATAATACCTTCATCTTTATCTTTAGATTGCACTAAATGTATTTATGAAGGTTTAGACAAGTTTTGATATCAATTTGGATCTAAAAATCAAGTTTAGAAGGAAATAAAGGAAGTCAAGATCATTACTGATTTGTACTGACCATGAGATAGGTGCACATCTAGTTTTAGACTGGCTCACAATTATTACCAGTTTAATACTGACTATGTGGTCTATTTTGTCCTAAAGGCAGATTTTTAGAATCATTTTATAAGCCATTTTAGACCTATTAAATGTCATTTTTAGGCAGCATGGTCTTCTACAAACTTATTCCTCTATGTTTTTAATTTCAATATCATTAAAAATCACCTTAATATCATTTCTAAATTTCAAGATATTAACAAAAGACTGAGATCTACTCCTAGTGATAGGGCATTAGATCATTCTGGTTTTCAAGCTAAGTTTAAACAGGTTTAGAGGTAAATTTTGTCTTTGTCTTCTTCATAGAAAATGTACATATTGAAGTCTAGTTTATAACCCAATTTTCAATTTTCCAACTCAAGATATAAATATTTCAATCTCACTGGGTCAAATGAACCCAAAAATAGATTTTTATCAACTAAACGATTTTTCAAGCTTTTTGAAACTCTTAAGTTAATATGAAGTTTATCAAGCTAGAGATTAACTTTTAGTACATATCCCCTACACAATTTACCCTTGAATGCAATATACGTTCTAGGTTTTCTCTAGCCATTGCTGTCTCCCTCTCTTTAAGAAACATAATGAGCTTTCTCTCTCCAACATGTAAAGGCTCTAGAATTTATATAGGAGTGTAAAATATCCTTATGCTCCCTCTTCTTTTTACATGTTAAAAAGTTATCCCTCTTTGTTTCTTTCTTTTAATTTTTACCCCATTCTTACTTTCTTTCCTTTAATTACACCCCAACATCCATTCTTTTATTGAAATTGCCTTACTAAATCACACTTATATCTCAATTGACCACTTAACTATATTTTTATTCCAATTATACACAAGGTAAAATAACTATTTTACCCTCTTTCACTTAAGACAATAATTTTCAATGTCTTAACTTATAATACTTTAATTAATTAAGCTTAATTAAACCTTAATATCATATTAATTCCTATAAATCCTCATAAGGCCAATGTTAGGTCCTTACACCAGGCACTAATCAGATGCATTCAAACAACTTGATTCTACATGCCCCAGATACTAATTAAATCTAATCAATTCATCATGATTCTCCATGCCCCAAATGCTAATTAGACTCATTCCCCAACCTGGTTGGGAAAGGATCGCTTTATTGATGAAGGTCATGTAAGCTTTTGGCTAAATGGCTCCTCCAATCAAATGAGCTTTCATGATTTTTGTACAGTGTTGGGGTTTGATCCACTGGCTGCAAGAGAAATTGAGAATTTGAACAAGCAGAAGATATGGAATTGAATTTGTGACAAAAATAGAGCCTACCATCTTTGATTCTAGCAACACCAAGGTAAATCATTTGAAGAACCACCCCTTGAGAATTATGTACAGGTTTATAGCTTTGGAATTCTTCAGTCATCATGGAGGGTTAGACAATGTAAATACAAATGAAGCCACCATCTTCTATGCTATGAAGCATAGAATTCACCTAAATTAAAGCCTTCTTCCTCTTAGCCAAAATTGATGACTTGCATAATTATAAAAAGAGGGATTTGAACTAGCCTTTGGAGGTTTTGTAACCACTTTAGCCCGTTTCGTCAACTACACAAACCTTGGAAGGTCTGTTTGATAAGAAAATAATGAAGAATATGTCAGTTTTTATTGATGACCAGCAATTTCCAAGGCAAGGATACATCGTGGTTTTCACCAGGCTGTAGTTGAGGGATGCTGTGAAAAAGGGAACTACTGAACTTAAAAAAGCAGAGTCAGGAACTATCATCCTTTCAAATGAACAGTACGCTGCCATCACCTCCTGCCTTGACACCATGATAGCTAGGATGGATGACATTGTTAGTGCACTGGGGACTTTGCAATCCAAGTTTAATGCCCAGTTTCCACCAGCACCTGCTTATGAATAAGAAAATTTTTAGGGATTTTCCTCAACCCCATTATTTTGTGACTTTTTATATATAGTTTGCTAAAAGCAGCAAAATTTTAAGTGTGGGGTGAGGGTATAGTTGGAGATTTTTTTCGGAACTCCTATTTATTTTTAGAATGTTGGATACTTGGATTGTTAATTTTTGCACCACAGTAGTTACTGCTTTAATATTTTTGTTTATCATTCTTGTTAAGTTGTTAATTTTAGGTTCTTAATAGTAGCTTGTTAACTTAGTTGCTTAAGTTTTTTTAAAGCTAGTTATTTTGTTCATGTTTTTAGTTTTTATGTATTTATGTGTTATAGCTTGTCATTTATATTTAAGCCTTTTTTTTGTCTGGTATCTACTATTCACATTTTAGTTTTAATTTTTACCTTAGTTAATTTTTTTTGACTTTGCATTAACTGTTATTTTATTTGTTTTTAGGTTATTAATTTCGGTTGTTACTAAAGACTTTTGGATTTTTGCTTAGTTTTCCCTTAGTTATTCCTATTGTGGACACTTCAAACTTAGTTTGAGAAAAGCTTGCTTAGGGTAGTTGTATGATCGGAGAGTAGTTAGTTATTGATTGTTTGCTTTTTTTTTATTAGGTTCAATTAGATTAATATTTATAGGTCTCCTAAAATAATGTGCACTTTAGGCCTGTTCTTAGAAAAATCAAAAACAAAATCAGTGCATGAAGGTGATTAAATAGAAATTCTAAAGCATTAAAACCTTCCTCATCACCCTTCAAAGCATCTATAGCAATTCAATTGCAAAACTTGAAATGATTTAGGCAAGTGTTCTTTGTAAGCCTCTAAAAAGACTTTAAACCAACCCAGTATTGAATTATTTCCCTTGTATAACCCCTTTAAGCCTATTAAGGTATGCTAATTATGTACCAAAGCTTTTTTTTTTTTGCCTTTTTTGAACTGGCCATTCCTAAAGTGAGTAAGAGAAAATTTTTAGGACTATAAGAGAGTTAAGCTAGGATAAGGGTTGAATCTCAAGGAAAATTTTAGATCAGGATTAATGTTTGAATGTAAGAATTATTTCCATAATTTATTCATGTATAGTGGCATTGTGAGCAAGTCCCTGTATATATGACACACATAAATAAAGAGTGAAGAAAAAGAAAGAAAGAGTAAAATGAAATATAGTAGATGATAGCTTGTAATAAGTGTGGGGTAGCTTGTTGAAATGAGAGAATGGACTTTAAAGTTTGTAAGTTGATCAAGCAGTGACACTATTAATCGAACACTTCTGTGTTGTCCTTCTCTCAGGAGTCTAATTTATGAGAAATCAGTATGTATTCTAGATAGTCTTCCATTTAAAATCTTTTGTGAATTGAGAAAGAGGGTAGAATGTAGGCTGAAAAATTTTTATAGCACTATTAGGACTGAGTGGAGTAATTGAATGGCTATTTTATTTTGATTATCCTATACACTTTTTGTTAACCTTATCCCAACAATTTTGCAACCTATTAAGACCTAATGATCTTGTTTTGTTTAGAATTGTTTGAAAAGATGATTGTTGGGTTCCAGTGCTAAAGGAAAGGGTTATGACATCTCTTGAGTTTCAGCATGAAACTACATGTGAAATTTTGCATATGAATTCTCTTATTAATTATTGAATTGCACTAGAATTTTATATTTAGAAGTATCATTAGGCCTAGCACACACACGTAGGGAGACTAACTAGTATGATTTAAGTTGAATTTTTTCGGTTTAAGGCAACAGTAAGTGACTTTTGCAGTAGTGTTGTTTAACTTTTCTTGAACTTGTATTTTCTTTTTCTGAGTTTGGGTATGTGGGAATTTGGTTGTCCAGTTGCTCCAGGGTGAGCAAAAAAATAGTAAGTGACTTTTGTTGTAGTGTTGCTTAACTCTCCTTAAATTTGTATTTTCTTTTTCTGAGTTTGGGTATGTGGGAATTTGGTTGTCCAATTGCTCAAAGGTGAGTAAAAGCTAAGTGTGGCATAGTTGATAACACCAAATTAGTGTTTATTTTCAGTATATTTTTATCTGTGTTTATGCCTTATTTTACGTGTTTTGCCTATTTTTAGTGTTAAATTTCTCTTTTATGCCAAATAGGATTATTTTGATAATTATCAAGTTTTGGAGTGTTTAGTGGTGTGCTTTTGAATTTTGTACAGAAATAAGGTTTAACACTCGGCTTGGACCATTTGTCTCAGTCGTGTTCCCTACAAATCAGCAAAACGAACTGTTTCACCAAAGGACTTGGCTGAGACCATATGTCTCCGCTATATCCAATGCAGAGTTCGAAGATGATTCAGTCCCAAAGGTTACACTTGGCTAAGACCATTTTGTCTTAGCCATATCCTAAGCTACAGTACTCTTTTAACCAATTGGACTTAGCTAAGACCATTTCTCTCCACCATATCCAATGCAAAGTTCGAAGATGATTTAATCAAGAAGGGTGCACTCGACTACGACCATTTTGTCTTAGCCATGTGCTGAGCTATAGTACTATTTTAACCAATTGGACTCAACTGAGGCCATTTTATCTCAACCAAGTGCTATCCTAGACCACTATAAAAGCTATTTTCTGTCTAGTTTTAAAGGAGAGATTTTTAGGTTTTTATGTTTTTAAGACTATTCTTTGTAGTTTAGCTCTTAGTTTTTCATACATTAGGGTTTTTACACTTAGTTCATATAGATTTACTTGTAAAAATCACTCTTTCATTATAGGTTTACCTTCAAAATACAAAGACACACAGTTATAGTTAGTCCTACAATTTAAAGTTCAAGTTTTGAATTAAAAAAAGGCTTGGAGAAGAAGAAGAGGAGTTTTTATACTTCATATCCAAACTCTCCAATGGGTTTTATGATTTTTTCCTCTTTTCTTTGACATTTACATTATGAGTAGTGAGTAGTTGTTTTGTTGTTTGGGGATCTTTGAATCCCCTCAACCATGTAAAGGATATGAACTTAGTTACCTTATATATATTTTAGATGTTTCTTTTCCCTTGTGCTTGTTTTGATATGTATGTTTTAGAAGGATTTATTTTGTCAATCTTATTCAAGTTGATAGATGAATGCTTGTTTAGTGTCTATATCATGTATGCTCTGTTTTACTTTATATTTGTTGTAGTTTTAATGGCATTTCCGAAATTAGAGCTTTTGGATCTAGGGTTTATGTGTTTTAACTTCAAAAAAAGATAGGAAAATAAATAGGTTTTGAACTAATAGACTCCAAAATGGGATATTAGGTCATACCTACTTCTTGAAACCTATGCTTATATTGGCTATCGGGTAGGCTCCGAAATGGTATATCGAGTAGTTAGAGTAGTAGGCTCCGAAATAGGATACTAGGGGTTTAGATGGGTTGTCCATATCTAAAATGTATGGATTTTATGTCAAAATAAACTTTCCATGGGAATGGGGAGGATTAGATCTTTGAACAACGCTTTTAGTAATTGTTAATTCACACATCCTACATTTTCTATATTTAAATTCCTTTTTAATATACATTTTGTAATTTATTCACCTTTACTGTTAATTGTTTTTATTGATAATTACACACAACCAACAACAATTAGGAAATTCTTTAAACATATCTAAGCAATCAATCAACAATTGTTGCACCAATTCATTTTCCTTGGGTTTGATACTTGTGGTCTTAAAAATATCTCACTCTATTACTTGTCGATTTAGTACACTTGCCGCTGACCAACCATTGACTACCAACAATAATTTGGGTCTTGATCCTTTTTTTATTGTGAAGTAGCCAATTTATCAGTTATAGTGAGCTTTCTCCACTCTTAAACCCTAAAGTAACTTCCGAGAGCGAACCCTAAAGTAAGGGATAGCTCTGTCATGCATCACACCTGCACCCTTATTGTTTGTGGCTCCATTGAAGAATATCTACGACCTTTGAATTGTTATAGCAACAACGTCCTTATCTGGGAACTCATTGGATATTTCTTCTCCCTTCAAAGGCTAGTCTTCTATAAACTCTGCTACAGCTCTTCCTTTGATGATTTTTTGGTTAATGTACTCAATATTAAACTCTTACAAGAGAATCAACCCTCTTCCCATTTATCCCAACAGTGAGGGTGCTTTTTGCAAACATTTAAGCGGGTTTTGCTTGGCTAATGCTTACACCTTATATGAATAGAAATAATGCCTTAGCTTTTTAGAGGCCTAAATGATTGACAAGTAGATCTTCTCCACTTCCCCATACTTAGTTTCATATGACAGAAACTTTTTGCTGAGATAATACACCGCATATTAAATCCTAAAATCATCTTCCTAAGCCATTATGTCTCCTATTGAATTGTCCCCTACAGCCAAATATAAGGTCAGAGGCCTCCTAGCTTGTGGCGGCCTCAGCACTGATGGATGTAAGAGGTACTCTCTTATTATATCGAAGGCTACCTGATGATCTTTATTCCACACCATGGGCTGGTCCTTCCAAAGCAACTTGAAAATAGGCTCGCAAATGGACGTCAATTTGGCAATGAAGTGACTGATATATTGCAGCCTACTTAACAACCCTTGAACTTTTTTCTCCTTTTGTGGTACAAGCATTTCCTGGATGGCCTTCACTTTATCAGGATCTACTTCTATCCCTCTCTAATTCATGACATGTGCCAAGAGCTTTCCTGAAGTCACCCCAAACACACACTTCTTCGGGATCAAACAAAGGTTGTAGTTATCAATCCTTTGAAAGAACTTTTCTAAGGCCTCAAAATGACCTTCTCGGGTTACTTATTTAATCATCATGTTGTCAACATATAATTCTACCTATTTACAAATTAGATCATCTAGAATCTTTGTAGCCATTCTCTGATAAGTAGCTCATGCATTTTTCAATCTAAACAACATGACCCGGTAAGTGTAAATCCCCCATTCAGTAAGGAATGTCATGTTGATCCTATCCATAATTTTATTCAAGATCTTATTGTATCCAGCATACTCATCCACAAAGCTATAACAAGTAGCTATATTGTCTACCAGGACATCTAAATTAGGAAGTGGAAAGTCATCCTTCGAACAAGCCTTGTTCAAATCACAACAGTCCACACAAACTCAAACCCTTCCATCTTTTTTAGCCACTAAAACTACATTTGCCAACCAAGTGGAATATTGGACTTCCACCAAGAACTTAGCCTCTATCTGCTTTTTTACTTCCTCCTTGACTTTTTCTACCCACTTCAGCCTAAGCTTATTGAGCTTCTGCTTGACAGGCTTGTATTTAGGATAGGTAGGGATGGCATGCTCAGTAACTGCACAATCAACTCCCGATATGTCTTCATAGGCTTAGTGGTCCCATTAGTCCCATCAAAAACATCATTGAATATTTCAAAACCAAAGACAAGCTCTCCTCCAACCATTATAAGTTCAATCTCACTGCAATATTAGAGTGGAGTAGATGCATGAACAAAACTGTCAAGAATGTTTCACTAGATCCTTCTTCTTATTATTAGATTTTTATTACCCAATCCCTTCTGACTGGTTTGTCCTATTATAGTGATGGCTTCATAAGGACCCTAGAAATCTTTATCCAAACCAGCTTATGGTAGAAAGTTCATTTTCTTCATCATATTTACAATTTGAAGGGTGAAATCCTGCTCACTTCCATCATCAGCATTAACAACAACTACGTGAAATTTGCAGAAGGGTTGATTTGCTATGCCTAATGTGGACATCATGACCCGAGGTAGCCTAGATTAGGGTTATTCAATGAAGAGGAATTAGCATATTGCTTACAATAGATTCGGATCTCAAAGCTCCAATCTTAATTTTTTTTCACATTTTCTCAAACATTTTCATGATTTTTTAGATATTTCCAAGTGTTTTAACAAAATGTGCATAAAAACTTCATTTTAGACCTTAAGTTGTAACAGACAGCCGTGTGTAACCTGAAGTTTGCTTGTTTGTGGGCCCCTCTCTCCTAAAAAAGAAAAATAAGGGAAATTTTAGGAAATTCAAGGTTTAGTGCTGAGAGATAGCTACCTCTCATTGAGGGATGCTCGTCTATGGCTCAAAACCCAAAATTCCCATATTTTCTAGAATTTAAAAAGGCAGATTTATCTCAAAAGGATTTGTTCCAAATTTATTGGGGTTTTATCTCTAGATTTGGGAGGTTTTGAGTTGGAATCCAACTAAAATTCTTACCTAGGTATAAAATCTAAAATCTAGGGTTTTGAAAAGGGGATGAATCATTTTTTAAAGCCACTTTAAAGAAGAAGAAGACTCATTTTCTTTCTCTCTCTGAACTTTTGCTTTAGCAATCTTTGCTTAAAACACACACACACAACGAATTTCATTACTTTCTTTTGAAAATGGTGATCATGAATTAGAGTAGAGATATAGACTACAAGAGTTGCAAAGTTAGAACATCTCCTGAGGGTAATATTCTAGGCTCATTCTCGCTTTCTCTCTCTATAATTTATTTTTCATAATCATATGGTCTTTTGATGTGAGTTAATGTGTTTTAATTACTGTATTCGAGTGATATGGATGTTTAATTGAGATATGTTTAGAACCTAAGTTTCAAAGCATGTTAGAGGCATGGTAAATCTTAAGATTCCTCTATTGTTGTGTTATTTTAAAGCTTTCTTTTCTCTTTTTTATTCTGTAAATATGTGATTTTAATGTATTTTATATATGATTTATTGTTATATTTTGGTTTTGACATGGTTTAGGACCCTACAAATGCATGTTTAGGGCCAGAAATTCATTTTGCATGATTTATTGCATTTTTGCCATGAATCTCTACACTTTGGTTCTACTAGAGGTGATGGATGGGAATATGACTCGACAAACAGCCGTCTATCATCCGACAGATAAGACATCACAAGCTCATCATCTCATCCCATCCCTCGCTCGTTTATGGCCATCCCTTACCTGATTCTAGGATTTTAGGCATTTTTAAAGCATTTTCATGCATTTATGTATCTTTTATGCAATTTATTCATTTTCTATCATATTTGTGCACTATTTGATATGATTTTGATTTTGTATGATGAGATTCTGTACTTAAATTCATTTTGTTTGTGTATAATAAATCTATAATTATTTTGATTGTGCTATTTGATAATACTAATTAATTTTTTTATTGTGTGATTTTTGAGCATTTAATATCTTTGCTCCTAAATATTTTTTATATGGCTTTTTGCATGACTTCTCAAGTTGGTCACCATTTTCATCCCCCAGTTATTTCAGTTAACTATTCTTTTATTATTTATTTATTATCTTTGCATTCATTTATTATTTAATTTTCTTTATTATTTGTTTATTTGGTATTTTATTTTGGATATATTATTATTTTAGGAATGTAGTAATTAGTAAAAAGGCTTTCATGCATGATAAAACAAAAAGGCATTTAAAACATTTTATTTTAAATTAATTGGGTTTTTCTTTGAAGCTTGGACTAATGCCCAATTTTTATTCCAAATCCACATAATTTAAAAAAAAGGGTTGTTGTTTTTTAAAAAAATATACATGAGGGAACTAATGTTCCCAAATCCAAATGAATGCACCAATTTATGTATGTATATTGTTATGTTGTTGTTATGAGGGCAATTTGCTTATGTAATAATTAAATATGTTTATTTAATTACTTTTTACCGCTTTATTTATTTGAAAGGGATGTTTACTTAATTTCTATCGCAAATGCATTTTATGAGAAAGGGGAGTGGATTAATACTAAAACTCAATTATAAAACAACACCTAACCAAGATACCTAACAAGAATGATATCCTGAACAACAATCTCTGTTTAAGCATCAAAAGGTCAAGAATCATTTCCTAACATTCTGTTGGGTGGTGACTCCATAACACCTACCTCTTTTGGGCCCATTAGTAGATACCTTCTTGGGTTAGCTACCAATAATAATTTGGGCTTGTCTCCTTTTTTATTGCAAAGTAGCCAATTTATCAGTTAAGTAAGCCTAATCCAGTCTCAAATCCTAAAAGCAAGCCTCCGAGAATGAACCCAGAATCAAATGATAGCTTCAGCATGCGTCACAGTGGTGACTTCACTGGGGACCAAAGATACCTCGCTCCAAAAAGCATCTTAGTTAAGTTCTTTATGATTGGGTTTTTCATTAATTCTTTCTCTTTTTAAATTACATTTCCTGCATTCATCTTAGAGTCTTAGAATTAAGACCTCACTCTAGAAAGTATCTTAGTTAAGTTCTTTATGATTGGGTTTTTCATTAATTCTTTCTCTTTTTTAAATTACTTTTCCTGCATTCATTTTAGAGTCTTAGAATTAAGTTAAGAGTCCGATTTTAGCTCCAGTGCTATCCTAAAGCATGCCTTATGTTCACTAAATGTTGGGAGTTGCAAAGGAGACCCACCAGCCTAAGTTTAGTATCGAATGGTATATAAAATAGTGACCCATAAGTCATTATACTAGTGATGACTAGACCTATTGATAGGGACCATGCATGGGTAGCCTTAAAGTGTCATCACCCTTGACTAAAGCCCATGTAATGACAATAACAACATCTCTTAGGTTGTATAACTATAATAATTTTTGCTTGCTATATGGACCCTTATGTATTGACCAAACTCAAACATATTTTGAGGGTACTTGTCAAAGGTTGCCATTCCTAATAGGCCCAACCCGATCGGTATAAGTTATTTAAAATACATAATAGTCAAAACACATATGCTTACACTTTCAATTAGAGAAGTTATGCTATTAGTTTTTCACCATACACCATACATATCCATTGGGTACCCTATTGACCTATGGGCTAAGCCCACCTAAGGAAGAGACTGGATAACCTCTTATATGGGAGTAATAAGGTTGGAAGTCTATTGTTGTGCTTGTGTGTGATTATGATTAACTCCTAACAAAATCATGCATTGCATTCATGCATCATGTATATACCAAGCTCATGCATCATTCACTAAACATCACTTCTAGCCTCTGATTCTTGTAGCCATCATAAACTCATCTAGGTGGTCTAGAGGTTCAAATGGTCCCTTGGTTTGAAGATTTATATCTAGTCTATTGAGATCAAGTTCGGGTTTAGATTTAGGTTTAAAGGTAAGTTTTAAGTTGGGTTCAAGTCAGTTGATGAAGAGTAGTTAAGAAATAAGTTTTGATATAGAGAATGAAGAATTGAATGAGACCAAAAGGGGAAATAAGACTGGGAGAATGTCTAATGACACAATTATAAGGTTTTTATTCTTGAGGGAATGGCTAAATGTTACTCCTACTGGGCCCTCAATAGTGTAAAATTATTTAAATCGAAGGCTAGATAAGATGTTTCAGGACTTTAAAGAAAGGCTTATAGCCATGATTGGTGGGATGGTGGCTTTTGTAGCACCTAATGTTAGAACTCAGCCTGTAGCACCTGTTTATGAGACATCGGAACCAACACACATTAGGAATGCTGCTACAGCTGATGCTATTGTGCTTCGAGACCCACCTAGGAGAGAAAAAGGCATGATCCTGAAGATGATTTCATAGAAGAAGAGGACAAAGAATATATCCCTCTAGTGATGAATATGAGGATTAGGGGTTCTAGGGCTGAGGATCTAGCTTTTAAGAAAATTGATAAAAAGATTGAAGCCATGTCTAGGTTATTATTTACCGGTAGAGAATGAACCCTGATAATAAGGATTTGGATGGAGATAAGTTGTTGCTCTAAAGGTTCAAGATGGTTGATCTGCCAAGGTTTGATGGCACCTCATATCCTTTGGTACATGTCAAATAGTATATGTCAATTATAAAGGGAACCAGCTTGTCCAAGAAACAGAAGGTGGAATACTTTTGCCTGAGTTTGATTGGACCTGCAATAGATTGGTACCATGGGTTAGATAAGCACACTAAGGAGGACTAGGATCTATTGGTCGAGGAATTCCTTAAGCAATATGATTCTAACACAAGGATGGAGGTTACTTTAAAGGACCTTGAATTACTCTAGCAGAAACATGATGAATCCTTCCATGAGTATCTCACTAAGTGGAGGAATAGGGTGATAGAGATGAATAGAAAGCTAGACATAGCTGATCAGATCAGGCTATTCATTAGGAATGTAAGCCCCTACTTGAAGGATGGCATAAAGATGAAAGGTCTAAAGGACTGGGAGTCATTAAAAAGCATACCTATAAAGGCTGAAGGAGAGTACTTAGCTAGGAGGGCGAATAGTGAGAATGCCAAGAGGAATTTCAGTAACAACAAGATAATGGGTAACAATAGTGGGTCAAACAGAATTAGGAAAATTATAGAAGTTTCTACTATAGAGGCTAGTTAGAGGCATTATTCTAACCTAGAAAATTCATTGTCTTAGGTATTGGATAGATTGATCAAAGAAGAGGAGCTTTAACCACTGCCCCCAAGGTCGACGAAAAGTCAAAGGTTACCCCATAACAAGAAGGATCAATATTGTGCATGCCATCAACACACTAGGCACCTGACTTATTACTATCATACCATGAGTAATAAAATTTAGGATTTGATAGACAACAAATAAATTTCAGATCCTAAAAAGAGAGATAAGAAGAAGAAGGGAGGTTAAAATGTTTTGCCACCTCCAGTGTTCATGATTGGGTCTAGCTTACCTAAGTGGTATGTAATGAAGGACCTATATGGGAATGAGTATGTGGTCGTTACTCATTCCATCCTTAAAGTAACAAAGTTAGTTGAGGAAAATTAGCCAGTTTCTATGATTGATTATTTTAATACTCCTACGAAAAGTGAAGATGAAGGGGCTTTGGTACCCATTTATATCTGGAGTTTAGCTAGTAAAGCCAATGAGAATGAAGAGGAAGAAGGAGAAGAAAAAAAAGGTTAAGGCGGTCACAATAAGTGAAAAAGTGGCCCTAAATTTTGAAAGCCAGCCAGCTCCTGCCACAGAGACAACAGAAAAAGAAGTTGAGAAAGATCAAATCATTAAGCAGCTGAAGAAGACAAATGCACAAATATCCATCTAAGACATACTGAGACAATCTCATTCGTACAGGCAAAAGTTAGTTAAAGCCTTGAGTGAGTCCACTATTGCTACTAGCATCTCGTCTTTCGAGTTATTGGATTTGGTCAAGGGAGAAACGGGAGAGAATGTTATGTATTATGATGCTGACCTACCTTCTAAAGGAAGAAACCACAACCAACCCTTATACATTAAAGCTCGGGTGAATGGAAAGTACACGGCTTGTTTGATGATAGACAACAGCTCTTCCATCAATGTGTGCCCCTTAGTATCAATCCAAGCTTTTAGGTTGAATGAGAGCATGCTAAGCAAATCAAACCTAACATTTTCTACCTATGATAATTCCAAAAGGCAAGCTGCTGGAACCGTTAAGGCTTTAGTGAAGACAGGACCCATCGAGACAGAAGCTGAGTTTGTAGTACCACCTATTTCGGCTAATTTCTCTATGCTATTAGGAAGACCATGATTTCACAAGATGGGTGGAATACCTTCCACACTACATTAGATTATTAAGATTCCCCATGAGGATCAAGTAGTTACTATTAAAGTTACGAGGGAGAATCAGGTGTCTATACTTGAGATAGTTAAACAACCTTTCAATGGGTTCCATATGTCTACCATCAATGATGAAGAAGGTGAGAATAGGTTTGTAGATTGCCCTAAAGTGGTTAACATGATGAAAAAGATGAATTTCATGCCTGGTGCTGGTTTGGGCAAGAACTCCTAAGGGCCTCAAACCATTGTAGTTGCTACGGGTCAGAAGGATAAGAAGAGATTAGGTTTTACTGGTTCCAGTTAGAAGGGAAAAAAGAAAGAGGTAGAGAAAGGGATTCCTCACATTTCCCAGAGTTTTATGCTGGCTTCAGGTATTTTTCTTTACTATAGAGAGAATGAACCTCAGCTGATAGAAGGTGAGCTAGTGCTATGTTTTGAGCTGTTCAATGATGTCATTGACTGGGAATAAGGGATTATCAAACCAATTAAAGGTTTTTGGGATGAAGAGGTTCTACTGCACCATTTTGCTTAGATCAAGGAAGTCCTTGAAGAAATTCTGATAGAAAAGCTGCTCGCCATTCAATTGAAAGGCAAAGAGAAGGTTAAGGTTGAGGATCCACTAAAGGCCAAGCCTAGAGAGACAACTGATGCTACGAAGACTGAAGATGATGCTTTTATTGATATAGTTTATGTTCTACAAATTTTTGTTGAGAACATTAATTGCTCTTTTGATTATATTAATAAGATGAACAATTTTACTTACTTGTGTTATGTTTCTTCTGATTTCAATATGCATAATCATAATCATAACCATTCATATTTGACGTTAACTCAACAAACACATGTTCATTTAATCTCAAAACTAAAGAAAACCCAAAAGAAATTTCATTGGCATCAGACATAACTCTTAAGGAGAGAGAAATGTTTGAGAGAATATTGAAAAAGTATGAAAAAGTCTTTGCCTAGACCTATGAAGACAAATTGGGAATAGATTGAGAAATCGCTAAACATGCCATTCCAATATACCCAAGGTATGAATCAGTCAAATAAAAGTTTAGGAGGCTTAGACCAAAATGGGCTGAAAAGGTCAAAGATGAAGTAAAGAAGTAAATAGAGGCTAAGTTCCTAGTGGAAGTTTAATATCCCACTTGGCTAGCAAATGTAGTTCTCATAGCAAAGAAGGGTGGAATAGGCAGGGTTTGTGTCAATTATAAGGACTTGAACAAAGCTAGTCCTAATGATGATTTGCCTTTGCCACACATAGATGTCCTGGTGGATAGTGTAGTTGCTTGTACCACGTACAACTTCGTGCAGGTTATAATTAGATTCTAAACAAGATTGTGGATCAAATCCAGATAGCCTTCATAATTGAATAAGGTACGTACACCTATTGGGTTATGCTTTTTGGGCTTAAGAGTGCATATGCTACCTACCAAAGGATGGCAACCAAGATACTGGATGACTTTATTCACAAAAAGTAAAGGTATATATGGATGACATGATGATCAAATTGATTACCTGAGAAGGTCATTTTAAGGTATTAGAGAAGTTTTTCTAGTGGATTAATAAGTACAACCTTTGCCTCAATCTGAAGAAATACATCTTTTTAGTTACCTCAGGTAAGCTTTTAGGGCTTGTAGTGAGCCAGAGAGGAATAAAAATAGATCTTAACAAGGTAAAAGCCATTAGGGAAATGCTAGTACCCCAAAAGGAAAAGGAAGTTAGAGGGTTCTTAGGGAGAATTCAATACCTAAATAGGTTTATAGCCAAGTTGACTTTAATCTACAAATCAATATTCAAGCTGCTTAGGAAAGATCAACTAATGGTATAGAATGAGGATTGTGAAAAGGCATTTGATACCATCAAGGAATACTTGAATCTGTTGGTATTGAGACTGCCTCAAGCAGGTAAGCCTCTAATTTTGTATTTGGCCATAGAGGATAGTTTGGTAGGGGCAATGATGGCTCAAGAAGACAATTTTGAGATTAAGTACATAGTGTACTACCTAAGCAAGAAGTTCCTCCCTTATGAAGCAAAGTATATAGAAGTCAAAAATATTTTTCTGGCAGTTATATGGGCATCTAAGAAGCTGAGACATTACTTCCATTGATATAAGATCTAAGAAGTGGCCAAAGAGAACCCTCTTTGGTATTTGCAAAAAGCACCTTCACTTCTAGGAAAAATGGGAATATGGTTGATTCTTCTACAAGAGTTTGACATAGAGTACATTACTAGGAAAACCATTAAGGGAGAGCAGTAACAAAATTCCTAGTTGATTAACCTTTAGAAGGAGATGAGGTAACTTATGAATTCCCTAATGAGCATGTTGCAGCCATAACAGTGTAGGGTTGGTAGATGTACTTCGACAGGGCTGTGAATAATAAAGGAGCTAGTGTAAAGGTAATCTTGGTCACCCTAGAAGGAGAAAAAATGCCACTAGCTAATAAGTTAAGGTATAAGGCTACAAACAATGAATTCGAATATAAAGCCTCTATCTTCAGGTTGGAAGCCTTATTAGCAGTGGGGGCAAAATTTGCAAAATTTTTCAAAGACCTATCGTTAGTAGTTTATCAAGTAAAAGGTCAATGGTCGGTCAAGAAACAATGATTGTTTCCTTATCTCAAGTGTCTAAAAGCTCTAAGTGGATAGTTTGAGGTTTGCACTTTTGGGTATGTGCCTAGAGAAGATAACCAACTTATAGATGCTTTGGTTACCTTGGTATCTATTTGGGATAATCCAAAAGGCATGAGTATGAAGTCCGTCTTGATCTCAAGTTCTGACAAGCCATGTTCTGAGGATGAATGAATTATGGACATAAAAGTAGATGATGGAAAACCTTAAAAATAATGACATTCATAATTATTTAGAAAAGTCATTGTTTCTCAAAGAAGCAACTAAAAAAGACCAGAGATTGATTTGCAAACTTTCTACGCAATTCATCACCATAAGAGGAGTACTCTACAAGAGACATCTTGACGTGAGACCCCTAACATGACTCTAGTTGGAAATGCATGTTCTAGTAGGGTTATATTTAATTGAGATTAAATTATAAATGTGAATTTCACATAAGGTATGAGACAAGTGATAAATTATTTATATTATATTAATGGCATGAAAGAAATTAAATTATTATTTTGGTTTAATAATGTTCAAAGATGTAATTAAAGCATGAAGTATTAATTTAGGGGTCAATTTGTAAATATGGCATTTTAAGGGGTCAATTATTTATAAGGAAAGAATTGAGTGGTTGATTTAAGAGAAAAAATAAATGGAGGGGTCAATGTTTAACATGTAAGAAAATGAGAGGTTTAAGTGGGACATGTAAATAATGGAAGGATTTAAAAGGGAATTTTCCCTTGCCATTATAAATAGCTATTTACAGGATAGAGAGAGAGAGATGAAGGGGACAACATTCTTGAGAGAGAGTTACAAAAATTTCCTTATTTTTCATCTCTTACATTCATTGTTAGTCTCTCTAAGAAATCCTTGAAGAAATTTTTGCATGTTGATTTTTGAAGAACAAGTTAGTGAGTATCATTAAGGTATTGGTGAATTGATTTTCTTTCATCATCTTCTTCTTATTCTTATTCTACTTTTGTTCAATGATTGGTCAGAGGAAGAAATTGGAAATGTATGTTTATAAGAAAGAATTTTTAAGTAAAAGGAGAAGGAGGTAGGAAGAACAAAGGAAAGGGGCTTGCACAAGATTGAGAGTTAAAGGGGAATTTTTGGCTAAGGTATGGGATTAGGAATTCTCATACTTGCATGTGAATAATATTAGTAGAAACATGATTTTAATGGCTTTTGTTATGAACAATTGAAAGAGAAGTAAATTTTAACAAGTGTTACTTAAGAAAAGGCATGAAGCCTTGTGAACTAGTGACTGTAAATTCATCATAATTTGAGTTAGAAAGCTTAATTTGAGATCATTCCAATTTCTAAAGTTACATAAGATATGTGCCTATAAATTTGTAGAAGGGGCTTAGCACTTAATTTGCCTTTAAGTCACCCATATCATTAATTGAATTCTATGTGAGTTGTTCATTTTGGTTCTAGAACAGGTTGTGGTAAAAATAATGTATCTTTGTGTATTTTGTTCAGAATGCTATGAGGTTAATTTCTATGAAAATTAAACTTTAAAATATACAATTTATATGAAGAAATCATAAATTGATTCTATTTTTAAGAATGCCAAAAGTTAACTTGAATTTGAAATAGTTGATTGCACTATTTCCAGAAATAGTTCTTATTATTTTTGCACTATCTTGAGATTTAGATATGAGAATTGGATATTTCCAGTTGGGTTACAACATTGACTCACATATCAAAGTCTAAAAATGCCTCAAAACCTGCCTAAACTTCACTCGAAAATCGGAATCCTATGTTGCCTACCCTAATGAACAGTCTTTAGTAATTTCCATTTATCTTGAGTTATCGAAATGATATTGCAATGATTCTTGATGTTTTAAAAACTAGAAATATAGGGAAACAAAGTTGTAGAAGATCATTTTTGCTGAAAATTCCATTTTGAAGGTCAAAAATTGCTCACAAATTGAACCTAGAAACCAGTCGCTGCCCTGTCACGACTTGGACAACTATCATGACTCGTGATAGTGTGCCCTCTATCACGACTCGGACAGAGGACACGAGCCATGACTCCCACCTATCCAAGTCATGTCTAAAGCATTTTTAGACCTTCCTAAACACTTTTAATGCATTGGAAGCATAAAGATAAAGGTTTTAAACAAGAATAACATGTGATATCCATATCCCAAAGTGTTATAAAGTCTATGTAACCCTTGTTAAATACTTATAGAGTATATCTTGACATAGAAACTGTAAGCTAAGGTAAATTATTATTTACCATATATATATAATAACATGAATATGATATGATGTGAAGCCAAATGATAACATGTTTAAGTACATAAATATATGAATACATGTATATACGCTAGAGAATATTGTATTATGATATGATCGCATACATGTGCAAAGTGTATGATTCATGATGATATGTATATTCAAATACTAGTACTCATATTGCTATATGAATACATGAATACATGTATATACACTGGAGAATTGTGTATTGTGATGTGATTGCATACATATGCAAAGTGTATGAGATAAGTACAAGTATGATATTTTAAAATGAACTTAAAAACTATATTGTCTGCTACTAGAGTTCAACTGTGAATCAATAGGCACCTATAAGGATATTACAGCTGCTCTTGTTGACCCCGTTTAGGTCTAAATTTCTATTGATCCCGTTTGGATCATGAACAGCCCCATTTGGGTTGTTAGCTAACCTCATTTATGTTTGCTTGACTGGTCCCCTATTCTGTTGGCCCCATTTGGGTCTATGTTTCAATATCCTCGGATATTCCCTATTTTGATACCCTCAGGTATCCCCTATTCCTATTATCCACTTTTAGAACTAAAGCAGGCTATGTTAAAGTACAAATGCAGCACAGTTAATTACAGTATAAATAATACATCTGATATATGGAATAACATGTTTAATTATGGTTTCTAATGTGTGGGTTATATTTACATACATGATGTACAGATCCTTTTATGAAATGTTTAAATTCAAGTATGCTAAATTAAAAGTAATGTTACATTGTTATTTAAGATATTATATTTTAATATATATACTTATTTTGAATATGTTATTTTTAATATTTTTCAATTATCATATGTTATATGTTCTGACGATCACTGTGAGTGGTTGTTTTTCATATTTAGTATCCCCACTAAGCTTTATAGCTTAGTACGGGTTATTTTATCCGTGTAGGTTTTATAGTCAAGGCTTTTGCACATGAACGTTCTCTGCATTAGGACAGGCCAACACCAGTTCATAGAAATTGATGTAGGGATATTTTAGTTAATTTTTTATAAGTTCTTTCACATGTTTAATATGTATAAAAGGCTATTTAATATATGTATGTCATATGGAAGTAAATGAAGTAATAAGCTCATCAAAAGGTTGCTAGTATATGTATGCATATAGGAGCTAGAATGCTTATATATATATATATATATATATATATATATATATATATATATATATATATATGTTAGATGAATGTTGAATGTTATGCATGATAATGAACAAATTAAGATAGTTGTATTATGCTTTAACATGATAAATGGGTTACATGATGAATCATTATGCATATGAAATTAAAGTAATGGAAGTTATGTGAAACCCCTAATTAATAAATAGATTGTCTGGTAAAAGGGATCATGCGATATGATTAATGTTGATCTAATTGGGTTAATAACCTACTGTGTTATGACTTGAAGGTATGATATAATATATGATTAAGGCACTAGAATAAGGTGTTTCAGATTATGTGTCAAGGATTCTTTTGGCTCATAATGGACACTAATTGTTCTAAGTATGTTAGAGAGTGTCAGCTATGCCAACAGTATGTGAATTTGAGGCACTTGCCTATTTTTGGGTTATTCAATCTTATGTCATCATGGTCATTCGCTACATAGGGCATAGACATCATAGGAATGATTCATTTTCTCGATTCAAATAGACACAGATTCATTATAATAGCCATTGATTACTTCACCAAGTGGGTTAAAGCGAAATCTTTCAAAATGATAGATGTAAGGGACATGACCAAGTTCATTGAAAAGATTTTGCTATGTAGATACGGTTTGCCTCATCACATAGTGTCTGGTAACTCCAGTTAAACTAGGAAAATGCTTATTGGGCATGGCATCCAGCATCATATGTCTTCCCCTTATAGAGCCCGAGCAAACGGAGCAGTTGAGGTAGCTAATAAGAATGTGAAAAGGATTCTTGTAGCACCCTTATTCTATTATCTATACATATCACAATCATATTATACCATAAGACATATAATACTACATTTTCAAGCTGAAAACATTTCTTAATAGATAACTTATAGAACAAATTAAAACCATATCATGTGAACTTAAGAGTAATAACTTAAATATATAAAAGTCCTTAATACCTTACAATGTTTTCTCAAACATAACATTTGTACTTATATAAAATTTGCAACATAATTAAAGTTTCCATAACTAAAAAAAAAAAGGCAAAGAGAAGACTCTACTATCAATCTTCTAAAACTTGTGTTGGCCAACTTGCTACAAATATCAGTCCTGCGAGAAAGTCCTAGCCTTGCAACCTACACGGATGAAACACCCGTGCTAAGCTATAATGCTTAGTGGGGAACGAAAATCATGATAAACGACCACCCACAGTGATCGTCAACAAGCACACAACATGTCTCAAATATAATAATGATTTACCTCAATAAATAAAATTTAACAATTATAAAAATTCAATGGTAACGTTTACATTTATGCTACATTCACCATGTATAATAATGTAAGCTCCAATGACCTATGACTTTAAATTCAATTAATTATCGTGTGAATAGCTTTTGAATTAATAGTAAACAGTACTAGCATAATTATCCATTATCTTTTTATCTATACTTGTATGTCTTTGATATACACCCATTAGAATTACAATGGAAAATCAACACTTCCAAATACCATGAGATCTTTATAATATTACAAGCTTACTATATATAGCATAAGTTACAAAAACAAGCCTATCAATTAAGACATAACAACTATACATTATTGCCAGACTATTCTTTTATACCCAGTTTATAGGTCTTAGATATGCATATATCTCACCGTAAATAACAAACACACATTCACTAGATGTATACATATGAACAATATGAACATGTGAATATAATCATAAGAAAACTATTTCAAAAACAATGGCTGATACTGTCTAACTCTTATATTCTTTAATATGAAATATGCTTATGTAATTGTAAAATTGTTGCGTCCATTAAATATTATAATACTCTTTAACCTAATAAAAATTCCTTCATATATCATGCATTTACATACATCTAGAAAAAAGACTTATGATCACAAAAGTCCCACATATATATATACCATCAATTTAACCAAAGTAACTTTGGTGTAAAGCCTGCACTATTCTAAAGAGGTGGATAACGGGTTATATGGTAGTACCCTAAGGTACAAAACTATTGATTATAACGGTGGCACCCAAAGGTACAAATGAAATACGCATAGGTATTAAATGGTGATCCCTAGTAGGGATAAAACTATATGATAAATCAGTGGACCCAAATGGGGTCAAACAAATAACATGGACCGGTCAAGCAGACCCAAGCGAGGTCGGCTACAACCCACACGAGGGTTATTTTAAATTAACTTTAACTTTTAAACCCAAACAGGGTTACTATACTTTTAAATTCAAGTGGACCTAAATAGGTCAAAATGTTTAGAAGCAGCTGCAAGATACCCTTATAGGTATGCCTATCTATCCACTTCCTACACTCAACGCAAGCAATAAAATCTATTTACTTTATCTTTCATTTATTCATTCATATTCTTATATTCACATGTATACTCTTGGGTAACTATAAACAATGTACTCATACACATGCTCATGTGTAACTTTCTATAAACCTGTAAATATACTCACTGTTGGTTATTACTACTTTATACTTTATAATCTTATTCGATCATGTAATCTATTCCGTATGTCAAAACCCATGTATAATGATGTTCAAGGTAATCATATTCATGTTCATGTAATACTTTCTTTAAACATATGATCATACACATTATTGAGTATTGCTATTTTCTACTTGAAATTAGTTCAAGGAATGATCCCTTTTCAATCATGCATTTATATACATAGTAGTATAAATCTATTCATGGCTATGAGTAGGATAATCATAATCATATACATGAATATGAGCATAATCAGCACAATACAATTATCTGTGAATGAACATATGTCACTGTCTTCATATACTCTTTGCATAATGGCATATAAGCGCAACATATAAGTATATACATGTAAGCATAATTTCATGTAATAAATCATGTACATAAGTTTGAATTTATGTGATTATACATATCTTGATTGTCAATCATATTACATGCTATTTATAATTCAATGTGTAATCATATATAGACATATTTAACATAACTATATTTAAACCAAATATAGAAAACAAATTACAATTCTTCCTACACAAATCTGCACAGGGGCAGCTTTTTGGATCAAAATTAGGTGCCCTTTTTGGTCTAGTAAATGTTGTTTTTAGGCCATGTGGCCTCCTACAATTTCATTCCCCTATATGTCTTGTTTCTAAAACATCAAAATTTGTCACAATATCTCATCTATAATTCAAGATATTCAAGAAAAACCATTAGCTGTTCATAAATTCGGAAACAGTTATTGTAACCACTTGTAAAATTTTTAGAATAAAATGAGGAGTGAATCAGCCTAACTTTCCTTCAACAAAATCCTTCTCCTAGGTGTTTAGTTTATCCAGAATTTTACATTATAGCTTTTTGACTCCCCTACTAAGATTTATGTCCAAAATACCACAATATGTTCCTTAACAGTATATCCAGTTTTCAAGAATTTCAAGCGAACAATAGGAACTCATAAAAACATAATTAAACAAAGTTTCCTGCATAAAAAATGTTAATTTATAAGTCTATTTTGCATAGGATTCGACCTCATGGAATTCTGAGCAATACACACAAAAAAACATCATTTTTACTTCAGCCTGTTCCGAAACCGAAATTAACAGCTCACTACAATTTCAAGTGAACATTTGAATAGCTTACAAGCATATTTAGCCCATGGTATCTCCTAAAAAGTTATAGGTATGTTTCTCATGTAAAATATGAAATTCGAATTAACTCAATTGAGATTTTACAACCCAAATTATGCTGTAATTACAGCAACTAGTTCATGATACTTACATATTTCTCTTTATTAAAGATTCCTAAAATTTATTCTCATTACAATTGTTCAACATATCCTACAATAATATTCATGTTACTTCTCTAGTTATTTACATGAAAGTATGAGAATACTAATCCCCTGTGTGTCTAATTTCCAAAAGATCAAGAATTACCTTAATATCACATTTATAACTCAAGATATTGCAGAAAACTATAAGCTGTTCATAACACCAAAACAGTTTTTGTCACCAATTAGAAAATTCATAAAATAAAATGTGCACAGAATTAGATAGACTTCCCTTCATCAAAGTTGTTCTCCTATGTATCGAGTTTACCCAGAATTTTATATCATAATGTTTCGACTTTTCTACTGATAATTATGCCAAATATACTAAGATCTATTCTTTGACAGTGAACAACTTCCTACGATATTCAAGCTAATTTTAAGAGGAGTTAGAGGCCGATTTAGAAATGATTTCCTTCTACAAAAATATACATTAATGTCTTAATAAAACATACCAACTTGAATCATTCAATTTTATTTTCTATAACTCAAGTTATTAACAAACTAATACAGCTAGGTCAAATGAACTTAATCCAGAATTTTTATAACAGAATTGCATGTAGTTATTTTTTTTTTCAAACTTTATAATAATTATTTTCCAGCAATAGACATTTAAATTATTTTCTGTATACTCACATTCTAACACCCTTAGAATGAATTTTAACTTGTTCATAGAACTAAATCTCATAAATCTTAATTATATATATACACATGCAAAGCAAGAAATCTAATTTTAATTCCTACACTTGTAACCTCATCACAAAACACATCTAATACAATTATAATCCACACTTTCACATTTCAAACCCACATGCAGCAATGAAGAAGTTCCCAAACCTGAAATTCACTTCAAATCTGTAACAAATCTTCTCTTATACTCTTGTAATCTTCTTCTTCCTAATGATTTACATCACATTATTCTTGAATGACCAACATGCAATGGACTTTCTTCAAGAATACTTAGAGAGAATGTAGAATAATGAAATAAATGAGAGAAATTCTAAAATTTCTAAAGCAATTTCCATCCCTCTCTCTATCTTCTTACCTTTCTCTTTCATTCCACTAGTAAATGGCTATTTATAATGGCTAGGAAAAATTCCCTTTTTAGTCCCTTAAGAATTTGCATGTCACACAACTATCACACACCTTTTTGCATGCTATAGTTTGACCCCCTCCTTTTCTTGCATGTTATAAATTAACCTATTCATTTATTCTTTCTCTTAAATTAACCTCTCAATTATTCATTTATTCACATTTACCCCTAAAGATACCATATTCATAAATTGACCACTAAATTAACACTTCATGCTTCAATTACAACCTTAATTATTGTTATACCAAAATAATAATTTAATTATGACCTTATAAAATTTATACCATATAATTTACATATTTATCACATAATTATTGATAACTTAATAATATTTTTACCCTAATTAATAGATTAGCTCTTAATAGTTCATCAAATAATGCTTAATTAGACTTTAATAATATGTAATTGCCCTTGAATTCTACTAGGCCTATTTTGGGTCCTTACAATTCTAGCCAAGATGGTTCAGACTTATCAAGATTGGGCTGATAAACTACCTTTCGCCTTATGGGGTTATAGGACTATAGCCAAAACTTCGACAGGGGCTATGCCATTTTCCTTGGTCTATAGGATAGAAGCAGTGTTACCTGTAGAAATTGAGCATCAATATTTGAGGGTTATTTTGGAGGCTGAGATACCAAAAATAGAGTGGACTAAATAGAGGCTATCAAAGCTTAGCCTACTTGATGGGGAAGAATCAGTTTTATCAAAAGAGGCTGGCTCGTTCATTTGGGAAAAAAGTTAGGAAACATCCTTTAAAAGAAGGAGACCTAGTGTTTAAGCAAATGAGGCTTGGAGTTCCAGACATTCGAGGCAAGTTTAGGCCTATATGGGAATGACCTTTTATGCTCAAGAAGTTATTATCCAAGGGAGCTACTATTTTGTTAGAAAGTGATGGCAATGAGTTCAAAGAACTGGTGAACATGGGTAGATTAAAAAGGTTTTATGGCTAAGACTAAAAGAGAAAAAGAAGAGAATAAATGCCCCATGGGTCAAAAACAAAAAAATGGTGACCTTGCTAAAATTGGGTGCCTCGCTAGGGTAAAAACTGAAAAAAGGCATCCTGGACAAAAATTAGAGGCTGAAAGAGAACAATCAATCAAGAAAACCCAAGAGGGCTGATTGATGATAGGAGTTATGATGCTTGTAAAGTTTCAATTCAAGATTAAGTAATATGTGTTATTGGGGTAATATCAAATGTTGATCATGTGTACTGAAATCAAAAAGAAATGTCCTGCGTGTGTTCATAATGTCATCAAAGTATCTGAAAGTAGCATAGTCTTTTCACATGTTCAAAATGTAAAAGTTCAATAAGAGCAAAAACATCATCTATGAAAATGTCTAATCTAATCTACCAGTATCACATCTCTCTCTCCATCTAGGTGCTTAAGATGAGAAAGTCTGCTGTTGATGGTTTGATTAGTGACCCATTGCTTGTATGAGTTAGAGGTGGTGAAATCATAGGCACCAATCTCAAGAATAGAGGTCCTCATAGAAGTCGGGTTTAAATCTTCTGATAACAATCTGTCAAGAAATAAGCAGTGAGAATGCCACCTCAAAAGCCTAATGAACACTTGATAATATCTTGCCGATCCCTGAACTTATGAGCATAATGAGTAGCGATATAAAAGGTGGCCCAATGTAGTCCACACAGAGGGACACATCCTAAAGCTCCATCTCGAACCACAGAAGTGATAGGCAACTAGGTACACCTAAACATGATGTCAACATGCATCAAATGGCCTACCCAATCAACTGTATCCTGGACTGACCAAAACTTGCACTGTAGACATTGAAGTGTAACATAGCTCATAGGGTATATTCTTGTGGCTCTAACTCAAGGAGGAGGCTCCAACAATATTTGCAACTTCTTATGAAGCTACACCCAAAAAAAAAGCCGTTGAGGTGAGTTAGATTCACCTCAAGCAAAAATAAGGCAGAGAAATACATGAAAATCTGAAAGGACATGTATTTAAATAAGAAAGGCTTGTATGAAAATCGACAAGGGGCGTACTACCCTAAAATAATAAAGATTTACCTAAAGAAGTATAGGGTTACCTATGAGGAAGGAAGAAGAGCCATGATGAACGAAAGAGCTATGGTTAAAGGCATCAAAGCCAATGATGGTCTTTGCCAAGATCAAGATAAATGGATTACATCCCCAAAGTATGCCATCTATAATGCTAAAAAATCCATAATCCCTAGTCATAAGATCACTAGCACGTACCAATAAACACCGAGCAAGACAGCAAAGCAGTACTATGCTGTAGTGGAAGGTGGTTATGTCACCGAAATCAGTCAATACATTAATCAGGGACTCCAATGGAAATGTCCTCCTATAAGGTACTAAACCCCTAGCCTTAGAAGGAAGGACACCCAGGGCGTATGCCACCTCTCTAAAATAGCTGACAACAAGAGAGGGCAAGCATGGCCGGTTATCAGGCTCGAACTTAGCATCGACCATTATAGCAAACTCCTCCATAAAAGGATATAACTCCTAATGAGTAAACCTAAACATATGAAGTCTTGAGTCCCAATATCAAACAGCAGCAAGCAATAGATTCCTATCTGGGGATGTTCTTATCAGAAACCTCGGACTCGAGCATTGAGCCAAAAGAGGGTCCTCCTACGTTTTTAGGTCATCCAGTAGTCGGTGTAATTTTACAAGTCTGGTAGTTATGATAACATAATTTTCTTAAATGATATAGGTGTAGAAATAATGGGATAAAATAAATAAATAGAAGGCAAATGAACAGAAAAAGGAAGAAAAAGAAAAGGAAGAGAGAGAAAAATACCTGATGGAAGCTTTCTTAGAAAACGAAAGGTCAAAGGCAAAAAAACTAGGAAAATTGAAGCAATATTTATAGAAAACAATGATAGACATCCGTCCCTCGCAAGGAGTGAGCCACGGGTAGCCCGTCTATCACCCCTAAAAGGCCAAAAGTCACTTTTTTGCATGTTCAATGCATTACACATATATACTATTGCATTTTTCCTTCATTTTCATTTTATAAGGAATCTAAAAGCTTAATGGCTCAAGCAATCAGCTCTAGAAGGTTTTAAACAAAAAAATCATTTACCTCAAGAGGCATGAAGAATTTCAAGAGGTATTTCAGACTTTTGGACACCCATGTGTAGTAAAGAGCAACTAATGTCTATAAATATTGTAAAATAATGTCATAACACACAAAAAAAAGGTGTAAATAATGTTGTTAATTAATTTTAGATGGATACATATCGAAAAATAGATGAAATAGGTCAAAAAATTGAAGAAAAATGAGTCAAAATAAGGAAATAATGCTTAATTAAAGTTTGAGGGGCAAAATGGTCATTTTACCCTAAGGGACGGGATGTCTCTTAGTCTTGTCTGTCACTAACGACAAATCGGAAAGCCCGTCCCTTACTTGAAATTTTGAATAAATTGGTTTTTTTCTTCATTTTTTGGCAAACTTTCGTACTTTCCAATTTCAAAGCTTTCTCTCTAGTTTTTCAAGCTTTTCTCCTCTATTCTTCGTGCCATTCACACCTGTGGCCTATTGGAAGTGAGGTGCACTTCAACGAGCATCATTTTTTTGTTGTCTCTTTATTTTCTTCTTTTTTTCATCTTCCACAAGTAAGTATTATTTAATTTTTATTTTTATTTACCTTTTTTTCTTTTTTTATTTATTCCTTTCTTAGTTAGAAATAAATATTGCCTTATAGTTTAAGTTATGTAGATTAATTGCCAAACCCTTTTTGCATGGCACTGTCAATAGCGAAGAACTTGGTATATGAGCATATAAACCTATAGTTTTCCTTTTAACCAATTAATATATCTAACCTTTACGTGTTTTGTGCCTTTAGAAACATGCTATAGCATAAGTTGTAATTATACCAAATAGTTACAAGTAATTCTAAATTCCTATGTTAATATTATGATTTTTTTTTGCAGCCTTGATGACCTGTGTTTCTTACTTTGCTTAAAATGCTCTTCTTAAACTAGAGGAAATCTCATTCCTAGCCAGAATGCTACCAAAATTTTATTTAATTTATCGTAAAACATGAAGTGTAAATTATGTAATATTATGATTATATTGTTTGGCGACCATAGTGACATTTGTTTTTGCTTTAAATGTTTTTTTCATATAGGGGGTAGTCACATTCCTAGCCAGATACTGCCAAGTTTTTACTAGATTCTTGAAAAATGTGTAATATGCATTATGACTCATTTTTCGTGCATGATTGTTAGAACAACCAGATGTGTGCACTATTTTTTTGTATTAATTAATGTGCACTCCTAGCATAGTTTAACTATAAGTATTTAACCCAATATGCTTGTAAATTTTAATATATTAGTTTGCTTGCCTTTCTCGTAGGACTGCATGCCTACAGCCATCTCAGCGGTGCTAGCTTACATGATGCCTAGGCAGACTGGCAAATTTTAGGCTCTACAGCAAGTTCAATATAGATCGAGCCAGTTCATGTCCAGGCAATTTCTATAGGAGTTTGGACTACTATAGGAGGCCAAACGACTTCTAGCTAGAACAGGATGGACAGAGTTCATCACCCCTTGTAATGGCCCAAATACCAAGCTAGTCAAAAATAGTATTTTTTGATGGTAAATAGTGACACCGAGGTGAATTGTACTTTTCGGTGTCGAAAAATATTTTATTTGATCATTAGAAAGAGCAAGTCAGCAGAAGGACGTGGGTGAAATTTGGAATGAAAATAAGGTCAAATAAGTCCCTAAAAGGCAAAAATAAGAAAATTTTATAGTTTCGTTTTAAATATTGTTTGGGTTGACTGAAGGTTTGACTTGGAATTTAAAAATAGCAAATGACCTCTAAAAATTTTAAAATTTCTAGATCTACATTAATTGAGATGTAGAATCACATTGTAATGAAAAATTAAATTTTTGGTGACTTTAAAAATTGGATTATTGGACCGATAAAAGTGAACCATGCTGAAAAATAGTATTTGGCTGACTCAAAAATATTCATGGAGCATAATGAATATATTTTGAGGGTTAAGGAAGTGTTTTTAAGAAGGTTTGCACTCAAGAAGTATGAGAAAATAATAATTTTGGTTTAAATAGTAACCGACTGACCGTGGATTTGACCAGAACTTTAAAAATAGCAAATGATTATGTGTGATTATGTGTGATAAATTAGAAATAATGTTATAAATATGAAATTGAAAGCTTAAATTGATAAGTGGAATGTTTTAATTGGAAGAATTAAATTGGGATGTTTAAGTGGTTGTTTGGCCGAAGTAGGTTTGTGTGTTTATGATGGTTTATTTTGGTTAAACTGTGAAGTAAATGTCATAAATTGAATGTAAGTGTAATTTTGATGCTATACTAATTTAATTAAAAATTTTTGGAATTTAGTAGAATATTTTTAAGTTAAATTTTACATTATGTTGTAGTGAAAATATTGGATTTTAATGGAATAAATTGAATTTATTGTATAAATAAAAATAATCTTAACCAATTAGTTAATTGGGATCAAAAAGAGAAATAAAAAGAATGAAAAATGACATAATTAGAATGGAAAAAGGGCTTAAATGATAGGATTAAAAAATTTAGTGGTAAAATAGTAATATTGCCAAATATTGAGGAAAAATATAGTTTAAGTGAAATAAAGGTTAGATTAGAAAAAATAAATAATGAAATAAGTATTAAATGAGAATTTATGCAAGAAATTAAGTTTAGGGACCAAATTAAAATTTTGCTAATGAAGATGAAATTAGTAGTGTAAAATGTATAATTAGTGGCAATTTGGTAAATTAAATTAATTAAAGGGTATTTTCATAATTTACCGTAATTTGAGGGACTTAACGGTAATTTAGCTAGTCTAGGGGTTAAATAGTAATATTAGGAACAAATATTGAATTAATGGTATTAATTAAATAAGTAATAGCATTTTGGTAAATAGATTAAAAGTAAAAGGGGCATAATTGTAATTTGATGAAAATTTGAAGGATTAAATGGTAATTTAGTTATTTTAGGGATTAACATGTAAATTGTATTTAAGTATATATGTATGATATTTGCATACATGTATGTATGACTTGTAAGAATAATGCTTATATTATGAATGAATAAGCAAGCATGTGAAGAGTATAACTATGGTTATTATAATAAATTAAATTGTTATTTGATAACTTTAAATTATACACAAAGAATAAATATAAATACAGAACATGAAATATTGCCCTTAGTAGTCTGATAGTAAATCTAGTTAAGGATATAGTTAGCTAGCCATAGGAACACTTATACCGCGATATGGGTCATAACAACTGAATTTGGTAGGCTAATAATTGTCTACCCCATGTTATATGTTCATAAGTTACGAGTATAATTTTCAGGTTCATGTCTGCGATCCTTCGGGGTCACCCCACATGTGGGACTTTAGGATCTTTATCCCATGTATGCAGTCCAGGATTTCTATTGGACTATCACTGGGGGCATTTTAAAGAAATAAAGAAATATATGTCTGTAAATGTAACTATGTATGCATGTATGTAAATGTGAATGGGTATAAATGTAAATGTGAATAGGTATGAATGTAAATGCATGTAAATGTTAATAGGTATGAATGTAAGTGTATGCAAATGTGAATAGGTATGAATGTATGTGTATGTAAATATGTATGTATATGATTATGAATGCATTTAAATGTATGTACGTGGATATAAACATATGTATATGTGAATGTATGTATGCGAGTATGTATGTATATATATGGGAATGCATGTATGTGAACATGTATGCATGTGTTTGTAAATGTATGTATATGAGTATTATGCATGTAAAAGAATATATGTATATGAGTATGTATGCACGTATGTATATGTATACGTATGCATGTAATGTATGTATATGTATACGTATGCATGTAATGTATGTATATGTATATGTATATGTATATGTATATGTATATGTATATGTATATGTATATGTATATGTATATGTATATGTATATGTATATGTATATGTATGTATGTATGCATGTATGCCTATGTATATGAATGTATGTATTCAAGTAGGTATGTATATGTGTGAATGAATGTATGTATGAGTAAGTGCATACAAGTGTGCATGTAGGTGTGTATGTGATTTATTATGAAAAGTTTGGGATACGTATCCATCACTGAGTGTTTCGATGCTCAGCGCGTAGTTTGTTGACTGCGCGCAGGTTATGAAGATGTTCATATTTCAGTGGCCAGTATTTACGAGGATAGTCAAGAGAAGGATAAAGATCAAAAAGGGAGTTAGATTTGGCATGTATATGTAGGTACAGAAAGTATAGTAACTGTATAGGCACAAGACTATAGTATATGATGTATGCTTGTAAAATATCGAGACATAGTTGTTTATGTAGGTAATTATGTTATAAGTACGGTAACAGGCATTACCTCTAAAAAAAGAAAAAGAAAAAAAAAATTGTACTGATTTATGTATAGGTTTTAACATCCGATTACCGCGTATACTGTTTAGCAATATGAGGTGTTACACCCCAACCTATAAGATTTATCTAGATATCACTAGAGAGGTCCTCGCTACCTTAGAGTATGGCAAATACTCCAGATCAGATACAGAGGAGGAAGTCATCCAGTTCTAGGCCTTGGGTATACATTATAATATCACGAGGCATAGGTTCGCTTAGGCCATAGGTCTCCCGAGTGGGTTAGGCACGATCACACCACTTAGGATGATGGATCAAGACAAATAAAGAGTGGTGACTCTACCAGGTGCCATGTACCGCTCAGATACAGCAAAGAGCACCATACTGGCCTTTCATATTTATAGATATCTTTAGATGGTCTTATTGCTTCATACCTAGATGCATAGGGAGTCCAGGTAATGTTACTTCCGTAGATGTCACTAGTTTGTGGGGTATGCAAGAAGGCAGACACATAGACATCATGCATGAGATCATTACAGCACTAGTTAGAGTAAGCACTTAGCCTGGGACTCAAATTTACATGGGAGGCATCGTTACTCGACTGCTGCTATCATTTGAGGCACGCGAGAGTGACTTTGGTGACCCTATTCTAGAAGGCATCCACATCGACTTGTAGGTAGCAGTCACTATGAGTATGGTGGAGCCCATAAAGGGGCGATAGGGGGAGTACAGGCTGCTGACTATACCAAAGACTAAACAGAGGTACAGTCTTAAACCCATAGTTCTAGATGCACTTATAGAGGGGGATGAGTAGGATGAGTAGGATGAGCCACTATAGGAGGCACCGACAGAGCCACAGGTGCCTCTAGAATTGCCAACTCAACAAGGGATCGAGCAAATGAGCCTCATGAGCCATAGGAGCCACAAAAGGCATGGATGGACTCAAACTATGAGTTTGATATCCAAATTGATCTGTAGGATCTTCTGGGTGGATCACCTCAATTGCTAGTACACCTTAGTTCTCTTATCAGGCATCAGAGATTGCTAGCCATGAGCCTAGGGAGGTTCTCTCCCTATGGACATCCTGGATCATCCACTTATTTAGCTTATTCACCTTATAGGCATCCAAGGCATCTACATCGACAGCTCCTCCGCCATCTGTTCTACCATTGCCAGCACATACACCCTCAACCCTTTCGTCTGATGACATTTCTAGCAAACTGGCAGCGCTAGAGAATGCTAGCAGATGTCAGGGCCAAACATTATCGACTATACTCATAGCAGTGCAGTCTTTATAGACATTACCAATAGCGGTACAGACTCTGCAATCTGGCATGCATGGTATTAGAGCTAATTTAGTGATTGTAGGATAGATATTTGAGGTGCCCTGTAGGTGATTGGTGACTCCATCACTCAACTCAGGAATCAAAGTACCTGCATTCAGACTGAGATTCCTAAGGCCAGGCATGTTGTGATAAAGACTGATGAAGAGTTTAGGAGATATATTAAGTACCTAAGGGGTGATACGATGAGATACCTTGAGCACCATTCCAGGGCTATTACTAAAGTTGGTCAAGGTTTAAAGAGACTGGCAAAGGTGATAGCACAGGTTATGCAGCCTTTGACAGCAGCAATGCCCATATTCCATTTCAGATTTGGGCCAGATGATGATCAACATCATCCGACACCACAGGCAGGGGTAACAGCCAGACCTCCAAGGACATCAGCATTCAGACCTCTATCTAGACCAGCCTACTGTAGAGGAACATGGCCCTCACAGTGACTTATCCATGTTTTGTATTCAGGGAGTGTTGGAAAATTTTTGTTGTATATAAAGATAGAACTTATATTTAAAAATTGTATGTACATATTATGCTTCATTTTGTTTATATTTATTATGCCCAAAATTATTGTGCATGCTTCACTTTGTTCATATTTATCGGGCCTGAAAATAATGATAATGATCATGAAAAGAAATGGCATGAAATTAATAAGACCTATAATTCAAGGTATCACGACAAGACAAAAGTAATAATAACAAGTGCAAAAAAAAACAAAAATAAGGGCCAAATTCAATAAACAAAGCACTTACATTTAATACTTTTGACATTAGGTACTTTAAAACTCCACCAGGGAGCATGTATTTACTCCTTCAATAAAAAGGAATAAAGACGCCCATCCTCATCACAAGAAGTTGATTGAATAGGCCAAAATGAAAGAGATGCATAGCAAAAAGCTATTGGACATGAGGCGAAAGTTTGATGACAATGTAAATTTTGAAAGAGTGTAGAACAAGATCAAGCACAGGTCAATAGATTTGATGATGATTGTTTTCCTTACATTGGTGCCAATTTGCAAAGTGGTGACATAGTCATTAGGAAGTGTGCCAAGAAAGCTCCCAAACATCTCAGTGACTCTTCATAGATACATATTTGCTAGAATGGCTCCAAACATCTCAGTGACTCTTCACAAATATATATTTTCTAGGAACCTCCTTAATGGGATATCTCTTCAAGAAGGAATAATATACCCACTGAAAATACTAGCAAACATAGAAGGTCAGTCCATAAAGGACAATGATGAAGCAATTACTCAAAACTTATTTCATTTTGCTGGTCAAACAACCTGATGCCAATTAGATCCAACCAAGTCATCTCAATTCTGTATGCCCCAGGTGCTAATCAAATGTATTCAGAAAACACTAATTTTGAATGCCTCAAGCGCTAATCAGTCTTTATCAAGTCGTCTTGATTCTACATGTCCTAAGCACTAATCAAATGCATTCAAACAACACTAATTTTGTATGCCCTAGGCACTAATCAGATGCATTCAAATAACCTAATTCTACATACCCCAAGTGCTAATCAAAGTTAATCAACTCATCCCAATTTTGCATGCTCCAAGAGCTAATCGAACATTCAATCTAAGATTAACACATCCATAAACTAGTGTTAACTATCCAAATTAGGGTTAACACATCGATAAACTAATGTTAACTACCCAAACCAGGGTTAACGCGTCGATAAGCTGATGATAAGTACCCAAACAAACCAAGAGACTCACTACCTTAGCAAAAGGTCTTAATAAACCAAGAGCTTCACTACCTTAGGTATGTGTTTTTTTCCTTTTACTATGAATTTTGGCTCACTTTGGAACCAGTGCACTAGCTTCCCAAAATTAGGGGTAGTTATAGATACCATGACACGAGGCAGCCTAGATCAAGGTTACCAGATTATGAGGAAATAGCATATTGCTAACAATAGGTTTGGATCTCAAAGCTTCGATCATGAATTTTTCACATTTTCACAAAGATTTTCATGATTTTTACATATTTCTAAGTGTTTTAACAAAATGTGCATAAAAACCTCATTTTGGATCTTAAATGGTGGTAGACAACCATCTATCACCTGAGGGGCACCTTTTTATGGGCCCTTCTCACGTACACAGGCCGAACAAGGGGCATTTTGGGAAATTCCAAGTTTAATGCTAAATTCCCACATTTTTCGGAATTCAAAAAGATATATTTATCTCAAAAGGATTTCTTAGAGATTTGTTGGGATTTTATCTCGAGATGTGGGAGGTTTTGAGCTAGAATCCAACTAAAACTCTTGCTTAGGTATAAAATCTAAAATCTAGGGTTATGAAAAGGGGAGGAATCAATTTTTGAAAGCCACTGTAGAGAAGAAGAAGACTCAATTTCTTTCTCTCTCTGAACTTTTGCTCTAGCAATCCTTGCTTGAAACCCATACACACAATAAATTTTATTACTTTCTTTTGAAAACAGTGATCATGAATCGAAGTAAAGATCTGGACTACAAAAGTTTCAAAGTTAGAATATCTCCTGAGGGTAATATTTTAAGCTTATTCTCACTTCTCTCTCTACAATTTATTTTTCATAATCATATGGTATTTTGATGTGAGTTGATGTGTTTTTATTACTCTATTTGAGTGATATACATGTTTAATTGAGATATGATTAGAACCTAGGTTTCAAAGCATATTAGAGGCATGGTAAATCCTTGGATTCCGCCATTGTTGTGTTATTTTGAAGGTTTTTTCTCTTTTTATATTCTATAAATATGTTATTTTAATGTATTTTATGTATGGTTTGTTGTTATAATTTGGTTTTGACATGATTTAGGACCCTATAAATGTATGTTTAGAGCTAAAAATTCATTTTGCATGATTTCTTACATTTTTTTTCCATAAAATCTCTACATTTTGGTTTTGTCCAAAGGTGATGGACGAAAAGATGACTTGATAGACGGTCGTCTGTCATTCGACAAATAGGACGTCGAGAGCTCATCTCTTCTTCTTTTCCTTCACTCGTTTATGGTTGTCCCTCGCCTGATTCTAGGCATCAATGGATGTATTTTCTACATTTTTGAAGTATTTTCATGCATTTATGTATGTTTTATCTAATTTATTCATTTTCTATAATATTTGTGCCCTATTTGATGTGATTTCGATTATGTATGATGAGATTTTGTACTTAAATTCATTTTTTTTTGCATAATAAATCTATAATTATTTTTATTGTGTTATTTAAGAATACTAATTAATTTTTTTGTGTGATTTTCGAGCATTTAATATCTTTGCTACGAAGGTTTTTTATATGGCTTTTTGCATGGAAAGTCGTGCTCTTGAGTTGGTCACTATCTTTATCCCCCGGTTATTTCGATTAACTATACTTTTATTATTTATTTATTATCTTTTGATTCATTTATTATTTAATTTTTATTATTATTTGTTTATTTGGTATTTTATTTTGGATGTATTATTATTTTGAGGATATAATAATTAGTAAAAAAGGCTTTTGTATGCGATAAAATAAAAAAGCATTTAAAACATTTTCTATTAAACTAATTGGGTTTTTTTCGATGCATGGACCAATGCCTAATTTTTAGCCCAAATCCACATGAGTTAAAAAGAGGGGTTTTTTTTTGTAAAATATCCATAAGGAAACCAATATTGTCAAATTCAAATGAATGCCTCAATTTATATATGTATATTGTTATGTTGTTATTATGAGGATGATTTGCTTATTTAATAATTAAGTAGGTTTATTTTATTGCTTTTTACCGCTTTATTTATTTAAATGGGATGTTTACTTAATTTTTTTATCACAAATACATTGTATGACAGAGGGGAGTGGATTAATACTAAAAATCAATTATAAAACAACACCTAACCAAGATGCCCAATGAAAGTGATGTCCTGAACACCAATTTCTATTTGGGCATCTAAAGATCGAGAATTATTTTCCAATATTCTATTTTGTGGCAACTCTATGATGCCTACTTATTTTAGACCCATTAGTAGATGCCTTCATGGGTTCAATACCAATAATAATTTGGACTTGACCTTTTTTTTATTGTGAAGTAGCCAATTTGTGAGTTAAGTAAACCTAATCCAGTCTCGAACCTCAAAAGCGAGCCTCCGAGAGTAAACCTAGAATCGAATGAGGGCTCCAATACATGTTACACCTAACATAGACACTTGATTTTCTCTTGCAGCTCTTATAGTGACCACTTCACTATCAATGGGAAATTTCTATCATCTAATAAAGAGTGGATAAAACTCCTCTTAATTTGTGAAACCAGGGCCTCTCCAACAATACAAAAAAATTGACAGGTATTGGCAACACTACAAATTATATCTCTGTACCGATTATTCCAGTCTTTACATCAGCTTTGAAAGTACCTACCACTTACCTACGGAAATTATCATAGGTTGTAACTACCAGATCAGATATACTCACCATGGACTCATTCAACCTAAAAGACGGAAGTGCCACCAATGGACACACATTGATTGAAGATCTATCATCTACCATTATGCATGTAATATTATTCCCATTAACTTGGGCCTTTATGTACAAAGAACGATTATGTTCTCGGCCTTTAACGGGCAGATCCCCATTAGTATACACAATGCTCTCCCTAGCAATTCCTTTGACCAACTCTAGCAGTTCTGAAGGTGAAATAGTCAAAGCCACACTGGACAAATATTAAGCCTTTACTACTTTCTGCTTGTGAGAAGGTGACTGGCTAAGCAAATACCATATAGAGATCTGAGCAAGAGTTTTCTTTAACTACTTGAGGATCTAATCCTCCTCCTATTCTTTTTCCATAAGCAATGGCTGAGAATCTAATTGTATCTCCACCTCCGGTACTATAGGTTCTCTATGTGCAACAGCGGCTACCAAAGTCTGTTGGCCAGCAGGCTATGCTAAGGAACTCATCATGTCAGTCATCATAGATCTCATCCTTGTCTCAAACTCATCCAATCTTTTATCTATTTCCTAGCTGTCAACAGCCTCAAACTCCTCTCAAACCCATCCATATTAGATCTATCATGTCTATTCATTCAGAAGCTAACTCAAAGACCTTAACTAAACCCAAATAAGTTTCTAACGCCAACTCAAACAACCCTAATAAGGATCTCCTAACCAAATGCTCATTCAGACTTCTGAACCAACCTATTAACTATATGATGCCTGCAGCTACCTATAACCCTCAAATAAGGATCTCATCTTCAAGTTCAACCAAAAGAGTCTCCTACCAATATATCTCAATCAAGGCCATTATAGCTTCACTCAAGATGAATTCCTAGAGAAACTGAGGATTGAAACTTGCCCAAGAAACACTCATCTTCCTCTAACATGTCAAATTCTTAAACCACTTAGATGACTCTGTAATGGCTGAAAAAGAAACTTGTTAGCATGATGTATGTTATGCATGTAATACATGGGCATATGGCATATTATTTTCAAAACACATGCACAGATTGAGAACAAACCTTCCAACTTTATTTCCCCTACACAAGTAGTCATGTGGTCTATTTCCTAGGCAGGATTAATTCATGGGTTAATAAAGAACCCAATGAACATGAATGGTGTACAGTAAAAAAACCAGCAGCATAAACTCTCTTTATTTAAAGTGCCAGCAGATGCATTGTTGATCTTTATATATTTGGGTCATTCAGATAAACAAAGATAGGCTACCAGGGCATGACAACCTTTGATAACACCTACCTTATTATATTAGAATTTGACCGAGTATATAGAAATCCAAATAGCAAGCAAAGGATTATGGTACATATTGCATAGGGGGAGGTATCTATGTCACTACATGAGGCTTTGGTCTGGTAGTATAACTTAAGGGTCACCCAAGCATGGTCCCTGCCAATAAGTCGAGCTCATCATAAACATAATGACCAGTTGGATCACCATTTAAT
Source organism: Excoecaria agallocha (assembly GCA_037975025.1). NCBI lineage: Eukaryota > Viridiplantae > Streptophyta > Magnoliopsida > Malpighiales > Euphorbiaceae > Excoecaria > Excoecaria agallocha. The sequence continues at coordinate 23,527,267 of CM075807.1, read as the reverse complement.
ATACCAAAATGTATGAGATTGAGTGAATATAGGGTCATGCTTTGAGATTACACCGTTGGTCAAATGAGGATGCCTAACTTAAGTCTAAGGAAGTAGCATGTTCCTAATGCAACCTAACTTAGAAAAGGACTAACATAATCAAACCATAAACAACCATTTACATTATACCAACCAAGTAACTTTCAAAGTAAAATCTCAAACATCTCCCTAGTGGAGTTGCCACTATGACATGTGTTAAACCCTGTAGGCACCTAGTTTGCTCTCAAAAGTCCGCTTTCAGGGCTCGAGACCACATCAAGGTTCATTTAACTCATGAAAGCCAATCACTTTGTAATAGGCAAGGATTCAACCTAACACGCAATGCCCTCGAGCCTTCGAAAGGCATGAGATAATGTCTTAGGGTATCCTTATCCATTTACTAATGATCAACCTATAAGACATCTATTAAGCATCACAAGGTGTCCATTATGGAGTCGCCACACAATTGAACATTGGCAAAGTGATTCTATACCTTGTGAAACAAAAACTAGAGGTAGTTCGAATTCCACTCCTACTTGCATACTTGGTTGATAGCAATATAATTAATGGTTTATGGCTAATTATTTCAATCCTCTTCTCATGCATTACGAGATAAAAAATAAATAAACACATACAAGCACGTAGAAAGAGATAAAAACATACATAAATCATGGTAATTTAAGGACATTAGTCCCAGCATGTGTGAATGAGAGATTATTTAGTATATTTTATTTTATCGTTTAAATAAAACATTTTCTTAATACACTAGGAAATCAAAATAATAAATGTATAAACAAACATAAATTAGGATATTCATTGAATTTGGGAATATTGATTCCTATATGCATATTTACGAAATTCTTTTTGTGTGATTTTTGGGATAAAATAGGACATTTATTAATAAAAGGCTAATAAAATAAATAAAAAATATTTGATATGAATTCCCTTAATTTTTGTGCCAAAATATTCTTTCTTTACTAATTATTACAACTCAAATAATAAAGACCAAAATATAGGTAACTTAAATAAAATAAATTATCTAAATAAATTAACCACTCCAGGGTCCAATTAGACTTTTTTATTTTTCTAGCTCCTCAGAATAAATCCCAAATATTTACATACCCAAGAAAAATAGTAAAAATAATTGATTAATTACATAAGAATAAAGTTGATAAAAAACAATATTGCAAACATATATACATATTAATATATACACTTAATTATAAAACACAAAAAACAAAAAGGAGAAAACACATAACAAAGAAAAAAAAATAAATGAAGCCTAGGAATAGATAACATGACTCACTCAAGGTAGGAGGCGAGTCACGAACCAAAAGGATCGAGTCACGGCCTTGAGTAGAATGAGTCATATTCCCTTAAGTGAGTCATTGGCCATTCCAAAGTGAGTCACAACGACCTAGGAGTAAGTCAAAGACCAAGTCCGTGACTCCCTTATGGCTCAGGTCCATGAGTCACCTCTGCATAGTCCAATAACTATTAGAACAATGCCATGGATGAAACTCAAAACTCTAAAACCTATTCTAAGGTTCAAAACTCATAAAAAAACCACTTTAAACCTCCTAAAATCTGCCTATAACATCAAAATAAGGTTTAAAAACATCAAACAACATAATTAATATGAAATCATCAAGTGAGAGAAAATGGGTTCTAAAGATAGAAATGGCAATTAAAGGCACAAAATTCATTCAAATTCCCAAACAAAATATAGATTTATACATAAAACACAAAAATACACTCAAGCATGCCAACAACACATTATTTACATAAAGGAAAAATATATACAAATATGTACAAGGAAAAGAAAGCAAGAACAGAGCAACCCAAAGCTCAAAGAAAATGTAAAATGAGTTTTTGATAGAATTAAAGTCCTAGATCTATACAAAAGCTAGAGTTTTTCCTCTTACATTACCTTCAATAGAGCTATTTTTTAGAGCTAGTAAGTGCGCTTCGTTGTCTCCTCTTCTATTTCCTCCATGTTTCTTCAAAAATAAGAGAAAAAAAACCAGTTGTCTTTTTTTTCTCTCTCTAATTTGTTAAAATGATTCTTGTTAATCCCAAAAAACCATCCCATCCTCCATAATGACTTTGGATTAAGATCAAAGAAAAAAAGATTTTAACACTAAAATAATCCCCTATTTCGCAGGGAGAAAATATGGAATTTGGTCGAAAAAAACCCAATTATGGTCTTAGCTAGCAAGTCACGGACTGTGACTCATGGACTGGACTTAGTGGGCCCCTCCAAGAAAAACAAAACATTTAAGGGAAAAAGGGGTAAGTCACAGACCAAAGGCCGTGACTCACTGGTGGGTCACGATCTTGAATCCGTGACTCGTTGGCAAGTTGTAGACTAGTCAAGCCCCAAGATTCAAGCCACAGCCCAAAAAAAAGAAAGTGAGTAACCTTTTCAAGGCCATGACTCAAAAGTGAGTCACAGACCTAACTCGTAAGTTAAGTTCGCGACTCAGTTTTGAGTCAACCAATAACCATTAAATATGCTTACTTCACTCGATTTAGCAAAAGAAATGGAAACACGCTTTTAAAAGAGCATTTTCCCCTTAAATTTGATTAAATATTTTCTCAAAATGAACATCAGTGTAGGAGAAAATAGAGCATTATTGCTTTCTAGCTATTTCTAAAACAACATTATCCTCATTAGGTATGACAAAGGTTGACTCAGGCCTAGTGTCTACACACATCAATTAATTAGGAAAGCGATAAATGAACAAAAAATTAAAGTCATTACTTAAATTATTACATAAGCAAATCATCCAACCAAAAATATAAAATACATACATAAATTAGGCTATTTATTATTTTTGGAAACATTGGTTCCCCCATACGTATTTACAAAAGAAAAGACGAAGAGTCATTGTCAATTTTTATAAAATACAGGATGAGTGGTCTCAATTTTAATAAAAATAGGACTCCTCTTTTATGTGTGAATTTGAGATAAAGTGGACATTGTTCCATTTTATTTTAAGAAGCCCAACTAATTAAGTAAAAAGCATTTAAGTCCTTTTTTATTAACCATGCCAAAAAAAGCATTTTTTTATTAAATTATTACATCTCCAAAATTAAAATACATGAAAAATAATAATTAAAGTAAAAAAAGATAAATAAATGAAATAAACTAAATAAACAACCATATAAATAAAAAATAAGTAAATAAAGCAAAATAAAAGAAAAGGGATAGAAATTGGAACCGTCCAAGGGATGTCTTTTCAAGGCAAGCTAATCTTTCAAAATACTCCAAAAGACATAAAGGATGATTTCTCAAAACAACACATATAAAACAAACGAATTAGCACATAAAATAGTAATAAGCCTAATAATGAAATTAAAAACGCATTATAGAATGAAGTACTAAATGAACATAATGTAAATCATGTAGAAACAGAAGCAAAAATATTATTGAAACTAGCAAAACATGCAAATAAACATGTGAATGCAAAATAACACATGAAAAAGACTTGAAATGATAATGAAATAGCCATGGACAACCCAAAAAAAGGGACAGATGGCCAAAAAACCTAGGAGGGATGGGACGAAAGGAAAGCTCCGAGATGTCTCGTCAATCATTGTGATGGAGGGTCTTCTTCCCGTCTGTCATTTAAAACACAAACAATAAACCAGATTTCCAACCCAAATGCTAAGAAAAATCATGTAAACCCCCTAAATATACATATTTATAGTCCTAAAACATGCCAAGACTAAAGATATTACTAGAATAAATTTCAAATCAGGTTACAATAGCAAAAGAACATGCAAACATAGGATTTAAACCACGATACTTTCATACATTAATGGAAGTAAACAAATTGCTAACATGCCATCCTAGTGTATTTTATAGATTTAAATCATCATGGCATAACAAAAATTATGAACAAAACAAGTTAAATGACATAGAAATATAAATCACAGCATTATGAATAGTAAAGAAACCTAATCTAGGTACAATATCATGGCATGACTTTAGAGAGAGAAAATGGATAGGGCTTGGAATATTACCCTTAAAAACTACAATTTTGTAACTCTAGAAAGCATGCTCTAAGCTCCAGTCCTTAATTCCCATGTTCAAGATAAATAGGTGTTTGTATAGTGTGAAAGATCGCTTGAGGTTCTACTTCTAAAAATAGAGAATCAAATTTCTCTTCCTCGAAAGTCTCCCCCTATTTTCTAATTCCAAATCCCTTTTGAAAACCTTAGTTTTTGTTTAATTCCTTGGAGAAAAGTTAGAGATGACTCTACCTCTAATCCCTCACAATTGGAATTTTAAATCCCTTAAAATTTACCCCTAGATCATATCCTCCAAAATATGATCTTTATTCCAGATTTTTAAAACTAAAAAACGTGAAAATATAGAAATAACCCCATAGATGAGGGTCTATTATTGATAGATGGTTGTCTCTCACACGAGCTTTAAAAAATTATAAAAATGCATTTGAATCTGACTACCATCTGAGGCCATGACTCAGTGGCTGACGATCATCAATTAGTAAGCCACGAGCCACCATAGATGCCCTGGAGAGGGGTATCTACCAGGAGACACCCTAAGGAAAATGTCCACATACAGCCATCCCTCTGTCACCTGTCACAAGTAGAGGCCAAATTTAAGGTTTTTTTCTTTCTTTTCAAAACCCTTGGGAAATCAAAGGTGAAACCAAAAAAAATTTATAGAAATGTAGAAATCAAGGTCAAAACTTTGAGATTTATGCTTTATGTCAAAAATATGACTGGTTCCTCATCATCGGGTAACTCTAATCTAGGTTACCTTAAGTTACAATGTCTATAATGTGTTTTGGTGAATGAATATTGTGAGTGGTTGTCTAAGTTGAGTGATTCCCCACTAAGCTTAAGGCTTAGCATAGGTGTTAATCTGTGTAGGTACAAGTAGTAGGAGGGTGTCATAAGGATCATCTGTAGGAGCTAAGGCCAACCTTTAGAAGTTAGTATATTTTTTTTAAATTTATCTTTTGGATGAAAATGATTATATGTGTAATAACTCTTTATTAACTGTCAGGTAACCATAATGATGTAAAGTGGAATGAAAAGTCATTTTGTAATATATATTTTTATAACTTTGATTAGCCAAATGCATGATGATATCCCTTATAAATGAGTGTATATATAAAAAAATTTTACTACAGACAAAATGTATGTCTTGAATATATATACAGGTATTGTTTTTTTTTTTTGTGGTTGTCTATAGATACCATTTAAGGAGTGTTACAGCTTTATCGATAGGTATTCTAGGTAAAATTAGATCTTGAACAAGATTATAGATAGGATCAATATGGCTTTTATCACTAAGTGGGGTACTAATGCCTATTGGGTTAAGCCATTTGGACTTAAAAACACAGGTACCACCTACTAAAGGATAGCCACTAGGATCTTATATTACTTGTTAGAGAGTATGCCCTAGAGCCCATGTAATTAGGATGTTTTTCATATGTATGAAATTTATATTCTTAATAAAAGGCATCATTCATTTATTAATGCTATGTTTGAATACATGAGTTTGTAAATCTTAAATTAATAAATGAAGTCCTAGATATTATAAACACAGTGCAAAGGCAATCATGAAGGTGTTCATGATGTGGGATGTCTATTGCATGCAAATGTCTTAATATCTAAATATCCCTAGTCATAGAATTAACAAGATAGGACATTGTTAATTCGGACAGACTAGCACATGTTATGCTTCTTGAATGGTTCAAGCAGTGGTTCTCATAACTGTGATTATGGAAGATAATCAAAGCTAACATGTGGATGCTTGTTAGAAGAACAAGTTCATTAGAGACCTTCATAGAGAATCCTCACATGGATATTAAATCTATGTCAGTGAGGAATCTCTTCATAGCGGTTGTGCAAGTATCCTTAGACTTGAGATCACCAAAGTTATCTTAAGTAGCAAGTGGTATACTTTGACTCCATAACTGAGTACTTCCAACTGGGAGTGAACATAGTTAGGAGATTGGGTATATCATAACCTACTTGAAGATACTTGAGTGATTGAAAAAGGATTCACCATCCCAGATTTAACAAGGGAAGTTATCTCCCATGATTCTATAATTGCCTTGTTTAGAGAATCTCTGGTCAGAGTAATATGCCGAGATGGATGGAGATCCATGAAGGGCATTTTAGGAACAATGGTTAAATTAATAGAACATACATAATTAGATTTATATGAGTTGACAGAAATCCATACTCAGAATCTAATTGAGATAAGAGTGGTGAAAGGAGTAATTGCACGGTAACTGTTTCTATGGAAGGGTACAGTCAAACCACATGACTTTCCTGACATTTGGGTAGTCATGATGCCTAGCTAGAGGCCAATCATGACTTGTATAATGATGTATCAAAATATCAATACAGATTGATAAAATGATTTAAAGGATTTTAAATCATGTGAGTTTTGAATAGAACTCACAATTACATATTATACTGCCAACATAGACAGGAACCCAATAGGTCACACACATATAAAGAAAAGGGTAAAATGGTAGAATAACAAGGATAATAATATTTGATATTATTATGAAGGTAGAGAAGTGAATAAGATAATAATTAATTAAAGAGTTTAATTAATTATGATCAAATAAAATTGTTCGCGGAACTTTTGAGAAATGTTCTGTAAAATTGGACCTAATTGAAATAATGTATTTTATGATTAATTATTATTATCTTATAAGTGTTATAAGACTACTATAAGTGTTATAGGACTGATATAATAATTAATAGGTCCATTGGAGAAATTATAAAGGGCCAAAGGAATGAAGAAGTTGGAGGAAGCCCTCCAGAAGAGGGCCACACGCCAACTCCATAAAGAAGAGCTTAGAGGGCTTTTTCTTTGACCAAATTAATTTATATATGTTACATAAGTATTATGGAACTCACATATTTAATTTTGTTGGATTTGGAATCCATTTGGAAATTTAAATTCAATTAGATGCACGGAGGGACTAGTTTGTGGATTTTATGCATAGACTTTTATGAAAAGGATTAAATTAGATTTAATTAAGCCCAAATGATTATAATTAATTCCAGAGGCCCAATTAATAATTCTCCGGCAATTTTAAAGAGCCCAATCTCATTAAGGAGTTGGAATTTTAACCTAACTATAAAAGGCCAACTAATGAGAATTAGGGTTAAGTGATTAAAACAAAAAGAAAGTCTTTTTCTCTAATCTCTCTCTCCCTTTTGTGCCAACTCCTAAGCTAGATCTTGGGAATTTTGGTCAGCCCTAGTTAAACACCAATTTGTTGGTTCAATTTACCCCTCTCTAGTGTGGATTACTCATTGGAGGTGTTCGATTTTGGACACTGTGGTTTGCGACAACCCGGTGCGAAGTAAAATCAACTGTTCAACAAAAATCAAAGGTGATTTTTCTTATTCTCATATAGTTATATTGTGTATTCATGGCAAGATCAGATCTAATGGTTAAAAAAATTTTAGAATTCCGCTCATGTATGTGATGCATGTAACTGTTAAATTCCAATATGGTATCAGAGCCACGGTTTTGCCATGGATATACAATTCTATACTTTTCCGCGAAATAAGTTTTGTTTTGTTTTAAGTTATTTATTTCATGAACTTTAAAATATTAGATTTGATTGTTCATGAATGAGAAATATTTATTTCTGGTTGTATGTGTGATCAAATAAATTTGGTGGAAACAAAAACCAAATTTTTGAATGATTGTGATTAGGGTTTGGCGTGAAACCCATTAGGGTTTGGCGTGAAACCCTAAGTGATCTAGGGGCTGTTCTAATTTAATTTCTTATTGATCCATTTAAAAATCATTTAGATGATATTTTATGTGTTTAATATGTGATATTAAGCTGTAGGATCGAACGGAATTAAAATCGAACAAGTTTTGCATGAAAACTAGTTTAGTCGAAAAGTTCGATAAATTGGTGTTCTTCGTGTGTTCTTGATATGTTCTTGATTAGAACGACTTTTGATCTTCTAAATATAATATATATGATATATTAAAGTGTTTTTAATTAATTGGATTAATTAAAATGGGCCTTAAATTAATTTGATTAATTTTAATTTATTAAAACCACTTAATGGGCTTAATTATGTTTACGGACTTGGTTTAAATTAGTGAATGACTTGGTGGGCCCAAGGAGCTGATTTAAATTAAATATTATAAACATTAATTAAGTTTATTAATGGGTTTTAAGGGCTGGAATGGGCTTGACTCATTCCAAAAGGCCCAAATGGTCCAAAAGACACAAAACTAGTTTGTGTGTGAACACAGTTAGGGTTTTTCTTCTGTGGGTTTCGGCCTACATTTATTTTAAGCCCAAAATTGATTCTTTTAATTATTTAATATGATTAATTAATTAAATAATCAATTTATAATTAATTAATAATCAATTGGATTGATTATTAAGACAAGAACACATGCATGCAAAAAGGTTTCCTAAAATGAAAGTTTCTAAAATGAAAAAAGTTTCCTAATTTGATCACATCATTAAAATAACTCAAAATATAGTTTTAAAGTTTGAAACAAAGTTATTAATCCATTTCTTTATGCATTAGAGAGGCATATAAGGGTGTATGATTGGCATAATGGTTAGTTATGGACAAAGCCTAATGTGATTGAGCATAATGCATGTTTTGGCCCAATGAGGACTTTCATGTCCCGGCCACCTATTTTTGGTTTGTATTTCATTTTAAATTGTAATATGTAATTAGATTACTTAGATTAGAATTAGAAATAGAGATGGAGACCAATATCAAGGAGCAAGATGAGCCGGATGGAGATCCAACAAGCTTGAAGATAATGTAATTATTTTCTTGTTTGAATCATGCATACTACCTAGGTGTGACCTTTTGATTTCCCTCTTGGCTCGGGGAAATCAATGTAGTGAAGTCCATAACTATACCATATTTGTATGCTTATATTTATGTGATAGATATAGGATGCATACCAATGTATGCCAACCATGTATGATGAGACTTAATTAACTAAAACCCTCAAACAAATACTAAGGTATATAAGCCTTCCATTAATTTGAGGAGAACCAGAGTTCTTTATATTGTGGGTTGTTGACCACAGTCAAGCTCACATTATATCGAATATGTTCAAATCTAATTAAATGGGTCATCTTAGCTAGCCCATTAGTTTGTTGACCACAGTCAAGGCTAATGGTTCTAGAGGCAAGATTAGGGAATGCATATATGATATGCATGCATCAAGAGTTGATAACCTAATGATCCAATAGTTGTGTAGAGACACAATTGGTATAGAGATACCTACCTTTCAAGGGTATGGAATTTGGCTTGTTGACCACAGTCAAGGTCAAATTATATATCAAGGATTGGATATTGGCCCACTAAGAAAACCATCGGGTTTTCTCGGATTATATAGTGAGGGCTATTAATTCGCAATAAAATAGTGGGAGTAAATGGATTAATTAAAGACCTTATTAATGCATACATATATATGAACATACTCTCATATCTTTTCTTTTTCACATTTAGGTCATATTCATGAGCACATCAAACATTAATATACGATCAATCTTGGATAACAAGCTGGTTGGCAACAACTATTCTGACTGGATCAGGTAAGTGAGAATTGTTCTCAGAGCTGAAAAGATCCACTATGTCTTGGATAAAGATCCACCACCACTTCCATCAAATGATGCCATTGATGAGATCAAAGGCATTTATTGAAAATACATGGAGGATAGTGAAGCAACAGCATGTCTGATGCTGGGTGCTATGTCCTTAGAGCTTCTGAAGTAACATGAAATGATGGATGCTAGAACCATCATTTTGCATCTAGAGGAGCTTTATTCTTCTCAGGCTAGAATTGAGCAATATGAGATTGCTCGAGCTCTATTTAGCTGCAAAATGGTGGAAGGCACTTCAGCTGCTACTCATGCATTAAAGATGTATGGGTATATTGAGCATTTGAGTAGACTTGGCTATGTTATGGATAATGATCTATACATAGATTTAATCTTGTACTCGTTGGCTCCAAGTTATGCACCTTTCATGCTTAACTTCAACATGAACAAGATCCAAGTATCCATTCCTGAGTTAATCAATATGCTCAAGACAGCTGATGGATCATTTAAGAAGGATCCAAAAAGTGTCATGGTTGTCACTTATGCTAAAGGCAAGAAGTAGAAGAAGAAGAAGAAGAAGATAACCAAGGCGCAGCCAAAGAATGGTGGGATCTCCAAGATGAAGGTTGCTAAGAAAGAGAATCCCAAAGGAACTTGCTTCCATTGTGGAAAGGATGGTCATTGGAAGCGTAACTGCAAGGCCTATCTAGATTCTCTCAAGGAGAAGAAGCAAGCTGATGCTTCTACTTCAGGTATTCATATGATTGAAATTAATACTTATTCTATTGCTTCAAAACAATCTTGGGTATTAGATACTGGATGTGGATCTCATTTATGTAATGATCTACAGGGGCTTAGAAGCTTTAGAAGAGTTGAAAAGGCAGAGATATGTTTGCAGTCAGCTACTGGACAGAACATCTCTACAACAGTTGTGGGGACTTACTATTTGCCTCTTCCTAGTGGATTAGTACTGGAATTAAATAATTGTTATTATGTTCCAGCTTTGTCCAAAAGTATTATTTCTTTCAGTTGTTTGATGAACGATTATGATATTTTTTTAAAGGACAAATGTTGTTACATTTTTAAGAACAATATGTTTTATGCAAAAGCTATCATTGAGAATGGTATATTTGTTCTTGATTTAATTAAAGAAGTACATAATGTGGATACCAAGAGAATGAAACCTGATAATCTAAATACCTCACACTTATGGCATTGTCATTTAGGCCACATAAATGAAAAATGCATGACCAAATTGCATAAGTCAGGTGATTTGGGATCATTTGATTATGAATCATTTGATACATGCGAATCTTGTTTATTGGGAAAAATGACAAAAGCTCCCTTTATTGGTAAAGGAGAACGAGCTAAAATGGTTTTGGACTTAATACATTCAGATGTATGTGGTCCAATGACTACACATGCCAGAGGAGGTTACTCCTACTTCATTACTTTCATAGATGATTATTCCAGGTTTGGATACATCTATCTAATGAAATATAAGTCTGAAGCATTTGAAAAGTTCAAAGAATTCAGAAATGAAGTAGAGAAACAACTTGGCAAAAGTATTAAAACACTTAGATCATATCGAGGTGGAGAATACTTAAGTCAAGAGTTTCAGGATTATCTTAGAGATAATGGGATTTTATCTCAATGGACTCCTCCATATACACCACAACACAATGGTGTATCTGAAAGGAGGAATCGAACACTATTAGATATGGTTCGATCAATGATGAGCCGAGCAGACTTGCCTAAGTCCTTTTGGGGATATGCACTAGAAACTGTTGTTTATGTGTTAAACAGAGTTCCGAGTAAATCGGTTGAGGTTACTCCATATGAGATGTGGAATAACAAGAAACCCACGCTTTCTCATATGAAAGTATGGGATTGTCCTGCTTATGTGAAGAGGACAATGTCAGACAAACTGAATGTTAAGTCTGACAAATGTTTATTTGTGGGATATCCAAAAGAAACGTTTGGATATTATTTCTATCATCGCTTAGAACAAAAGGTATTTGTTTCAAGGCATGCTGTCTTCTTAGAAAGAGAATTTCTCCTACGAGAGGACAGTGGGAGTAAAATTGAACTTGGTGAAGTTCAAGACCCACAAATAGAAGATGATCAACCGATTGAACCCGAAACTGAATTTCATAATGATGAGATTACAGTTGAACCTGATTCTACACAAAATCCTAGAAGATCTACTAGGATGCGTTCTATCCCTGTGAGATATGGATTTCACATTGATTCGGATAGAGGCATAACTGTAGTAGAGGACAATGAGCCTACAAGCTATCAAGAAGTTTTGAACAGTTCAGAATGTGATTTATGGCTTAAGGCTATGCAGTTTGAAATGGTCTCCATGTATGAGAACAAAGTATGGACTTTAACTCAACCACCTGAAGGGATAAAATCCATAGGGTGCAAATGGGTCTTCAAAAAGAAAACTGACATGGAAGGTAATATAGTTACCTATAAAGCTCACTTAGTAGCAAAAGGTTATCGTCAAAAAGAAGGTATTGACTATGACGAAACTTTTTCTCCTGTAACGATGCTTAAGTCTATAAGAATACTTTTAGCCATTGCAGCTCATTATGATTATGAGATTTGGCAAATGGATGTGAAAACAACTTTCCTTAATGGAAATCTTACCGAGGATGTGTGTATGACACAACCAGAAGGATTCACATCAGGAAATGGCGAAAAGGTATGCAAGCTTCAAAGATCCATTTATGGATTGAAGCAAGCCTCTAGGAGCTGGAACATACAATTCAATGAGACAATCAAAGAGTTTGGTTTCTCACAGAATGAAGATGAACCTTGTGTGTATAAAAGGGTCAGTGGGAAATGACATTTCTCTTCTCCAATCTGTTAAAATATGGTTATCCAAGCAATTTTCCATGAAAGAGCTTGGAGAAGCATCCTATATTCTGGGAATAAGGATCTATAGAGATAGATCCAATAGGTTGCTAGGTCTTTCTTAGAGTACATATATAGATAAAGTATTGAAGAGATTCAATATGGATCTCTCTAAGAAAGGGTTTATACCCATGGTGCATGGGAAACACCTTTCTAAGTCTATATGTCCACAGACACTAGAGGATAGAGAGAGCATGAATAGAATACCATATGCATCTGCAATTGGTTCTATCATGTATGCTATGTTATGTACACGTCCAAATGTAGCATTTGCTTTGAGTGTCACAAGCAGATTCCAATATAATTTTGGAAAGGAACACTGGGCAGCTGTCAAGAATATTCTTAAGTACTTGAGAAGGACTAAGGATATATTCTTGGTATATGGAGAGGGCAGTTTGGAAGTAAATGGGTACACAGATGCCAGCTTCCAATCTGACAAAGATTATTGTAAATCACAATCTGGTTATGTGTTCATAATGGGAGGAGGAGCAGTTAGTTGGAAAAGTTCCAAACAAGAAACAACTGCTAATTCCACGACGGAAGCTGAGTACATTGCTGCTTCAGAAGTAGCCAAAGAAGCAGTCTGGATCAAAAAGTTCATAACCGAACTAGGAGTGGTGCCTAGCATTGTTGATCTGATTCCTTTATATTGTGACAACAATGGAGCCATTGCGCAAGCAAAGGAACCACGGTCTCATCAGCGATCCAAGCATGTTCTCAGACGCTACCATCTCATAAGGGAAATAGTAGCTAGAAATGATGTGAAAATAGAAAGGCTTCCCACAGATGACAATGTGGCGGATCCCCTCACTAAAGCACTTTCCCAAATTAAGCATGATCACCATATAAATAGTATGGGTCTAAGACATATGAGTGATTGGCTCTAATGCAAGTGGGAGATTGTTAGAGAGTATGCCCTAGAGCCCATGTAATAGGGATGTTTTTCATATGTATGAAATTTATATTCTTAATAAAAGGCATCATTCATTTATTAATGCTATGTTCGAATACATGAGTTTGTAAATCTTAAATTAATAAATGAAGTCCTAGATATTATAAACACAGTGCAAAGGCAATCATGAAGGTGTTCATGATATGGGATGTCTATTGCATGCAAATGTCTTAATATCTAAATATCCCTAGTCATAGAATTAACAAGATAGGACATTGTTAATTCGGACAAACTAGCACATGTTATGCTTCTTGAATGGTTCAAGCAGTGGTTCTCATAACTGTGATTATGGAAGATAATCAAAGCTAACATATGGATGCTTGTTAGAAGAACAAGTTCATTGGAGACCTGCATAGAGAATCCTCACATGGATATTAAATCTATGTCAGTGAGGAATCTCTTTATAGCGGTTGTGCAAGTATCCTTAGACTTGAGATCACCAAAGTTATCTTAAGTAGCAAGTGATATACTTTGACTCCATAACTGATTACTTCCAACTGGGAGTGAACATAGTTAGGAGATTGGGTATATCATGACCTACTTGAAGATAGTTGAGTGATTGACAAAGGATTCACCATCCCATATTTAACAAGGGAAGTTATCTCGCATGATTCTATAATTGCCTTGTTCATAGAATCTCTGGCCAACGTAATATGCCGAGATGGATGGAGATCCATGAAGGGCATTTTAGGAACAATGGTTAAATTAATAGAACATACATAATTAGATTTATATGAGTTGACAGAAATCTATACTCAGAATCTAATTGAGATAAGAGTGGTGAAAGGAGTAATTGCACGGTAACTGTTTCTATGGAAGGGTACAGTCAAACCACATGACTTTCTTGACATTTGGGTAGTCATGATGCCTAGCTAGAGGCCAATCATGACTTGTATAATGATGTATCAAAATATCAATACATATTGATAAAATGATTTAAAGGAGTTTAAATCATGTGAGTTTTGAATAGAACTCACAATTACATATTATACTGCCAACATGGACAGGAACCCAATAGGTCACACACATATAGAGAAAAGGGTAAAATGGTAAAATAACAAGGATAATAATATTTGATATTATTATGAAGGTAGAGAAGTGAATAAGATAATAATTAATTAAAGAGTTTAATTAATTATGATCAAATAAAATTGTCTGCGGAACTTTTAAGAAATGTTCTGTAAAATTGGACCTAATTGAAATAATATATTTTATGATTAATTATTATTATCTTATAAGTGTTATAAGACTACTATAAGTGTTATAGGACTGATATAATAATTAATAGGTCCATTGGAGAAATTATAAAGGGCCAAAGGAATGAAGAAGTTGGAGGAAGCCCTCTAGAAGAGGGCCACACGCCAACTCCATACAGAAGGGCTTAGAGGGCTTTTTCTTGGACCAAATTAATTTATATATGTTACATAAGTGTTATGGAACTCACATATTTAATTTGGTTGGATTTGGAATCCATTTGGGTATTTAAATTCAATTAGATGCACGAAGGGCCTAGTTTGTGGATTTTATGCATAGACTTTTATGAAAAGGATTAAATTGGATTTAATTAAGCCCAAATGATTATAATTAATTCCAGAGGCCCAATTAATAATTCTCCAGCAATTTTAAAGAGCCCAATCTCATTAAGGAGTTGGAATTTTAACCTAACTATAAAAGGCCAACTAATGAGAATTAGGGTTAAGTGATTTAAACAAAAAGAAAGTCTTTTTCTCTAATCTCTCTCTCCCTTTTGCGCCAACTCCTAAGCTAGCTCTTGGGAATTTCGGCCATCCCTAGTTAAACACCAATTTGTTGGTTCAATTTACCCCTCTCTAATGTGGATTACTCATTGGAGGTGTTCGATTTTGGACACTGTGGTTTGTGACAACCCGGTGCGAAGTAAAATCAACTGTTCAACAAAAATCAAAGGTGATTTTTCTTATTCTCATATAGTTATATTGTGTATTCATGGCAAGATCGGATCTAATGGTTAAAAAATTTTAAAATTCCGCTCATGTATGTGATGCATGTAACCGTTAAATTCCAACATTACTTGATCCATAAAGAGGTGGAGGTTTATGTGGACAATATGATGATCAAGCCAGCTGCTCAATAAGGCTAGTTCTAGGCATTATAGAAGTTCTTTTGGAGGATAAACTAGTATAATATGCACCTCAACCCAAAAAAAGGCATATTCGGGGTTACCTTGGGTAAATTGCTAGGACATGTAGTGAGCCAAAGGGGGATAAAGATATATCCTAACAAGATAAGAACCATTAGGGAAATGCATGTGCCATGAAAGGAGAAAGAAGTCAAGGGATTTCTAAGGAGGCTTCAGTACATCAATAGGTTCATAGCTAAGCTTACTTTGATTTGTGAGCCTATCTTTAAGCTGCTTAGAAAAGACCAGCCAGTGGTTTGGAATGAGGACTATCAGAAGGCATTCGATACAATCAAAGAATACCTTTTGCATCCACCAATGTTAAGACCATTGTAGCTAGGTAAGCCTCTGATTTTATATCTAGCTATAGAGGAAAGCTCAGTAAGAGTTATGATGGCTCAAAAATATAAATTTGGCATAGAATATGTAGTTTACTACCTTAGCAAGAAATTTCTACCATATGAAGCTAAGTTCGTGGAAGTTGAAAAGATCTATTTGGCAGTAATTTGGGCTTCAAAGAAGTTAAGACATTATTTCCATTCCTACAAATTGTAAGCTATAGCCAAGCAAAATCCTCTTAAGTGCCTTCAGGAAACACCTTTACTTTTAGGCAAGATAAGTAGATGGTTAATTCTATTGTAAAAATTTCACATTGAGTACATCACTAGGAAGACCATCAAAGGATAGTTGTTGATGAGTTCCTAGCTAATCAACCATTAGACGAGGATGAGGTTGTTTACAAATTTCACGATAAGGACATTGCAACTATAACAGTACAAGGTTGGCAGATGTACTTTGATAGAGCTGTGAATAGCGAGGGTGCTAGAGTAAGAGTGATTCTAATGACCCACCAAGGTGAGAAATTACCCTTAGCTAAGAAGTTGAGGTACAAGGCCATAAACAATGAAGATGAATGTGAAGCGCGCATTTTTGTATTAGAAGACTTATTAGCTATAGGGGTAAAGACTGCATAAGTTTTTGGGGGTTCATTTTTGGTGGTCTAATGGCTGTAAGATGAATGGTCAATGACGGAGGAACGGCTATTGCACTACATCAAGTGTTTGAAGGCTCTGAGCAATCAATTTGAGATTTGAGCTTTTGGGTATATGCCACAGGACAAGAATCAATTGGTCGACACTCTAGCGACTTTGGTTTTGATATGGAATAACCCAAAAGGAGTGAGCATGAAACCTATGTTAATCTCTAGTTCTGATAAGCCATATTTCCAAAGCAGCTAATAAGAACATTAAGAAGATTTTGGTAAAAATGGTACAGACTTACAAAAACTAGGATGAGAAGCTACCACTTGCATTGTGGTGTTATAGGACTATTGCCAGAACTTCGACGGGAGATACTCCATTTTCTTTGGTTTATTGGACAGAAGTTGTGTTGCTTATAGAGATCGAAATTAGTCTTTTAGGGTAGTTTTAAAAGCTGAATAACCTAAAATGGGATAAGCATGATAAAGGTTGCTATAGCTCAATTTGCTAGATAGAGGCAGAATGTGAGCTTATTATCATAATCAAATCTATTAGAAGAGGTTACCTTGCTCGTTTGAGAAAAAGGTTAGAAAGCATCCTTTGAAGGAAAGTGACTTGGTCTTCAAACATATGAGGCCAAGAATTCTTGATATCTGAGGCAAGTTTAGATCTACCTAAGAAGTACCTTTCATACTGAAGAAGTTATTATCAATAAGAGGAGCCATCTTGACTGACAGTAATGGAAATGAATTCAAATAATTGGTTAGCATTACTAGACTAAAAAGGTTCCATGGCTAGACTTAAGAGAAAAATAAGAGAATAAAAAGCCCACGAGTCAAAAATTGAAAAAAATGGTGGCCTTGCTAAAATTAGGCGCTTCGTTAGTGTAACGGCCCCAAATCGGTCGCCAACACAGTATTGTCCGCTTTGTACCCTTGTAAGATGCCTGTCCGCTTTTAGGTATAGGTCCATCCCAGAACACTCACAATTTTGTCCTTGGGCCTAAGCCCAAAGCGCGCTAAACCTGGGTTCAAGGCCCCCTACTTAGTATTGTCCTCTGTGCCACCAAGGCTCGATGCCTATCCTCTTTTGGGTATAGGTGCATCTAGGTAGAGCTCAAGGCTTTGTCCTTAGTTGTCACCAAGGCGCGCTATGCATGGGTGAAGGGAGTCACAAGCTTATAAGGCAATGTTCCTCACCTTCCACAACTGATGTGGGATTGGGACACAATCCACCCCTCTTAGGGCCCGGCCCAGCGTCCTCGCTGGTGCATCAGTCCGATCACCGACTCTGATACCATCTATAACGTCCTCGGATCGACCGCCAGCAAAATATTGTCTGCTTTGTACCCTTGTAAAATGCTTGTCCGCTTTTGGGTATAGGTCCATCCTAGGACACTCACGATTTTTTCCTTAGGCCTAAGCCCAAAGCACGCTAAACCTGGGTTCAAGGCCCCCTACTTAGTATTGTCCTCTGTGCCCCAAAGGCCCAATGCCTATCCTCTTTTGGGTATAGGTCCATCTAGGCGAAGCTCAAGGCTTTGTCCTTGGATGTCACCAAGGCGTGCTATGCTTGGGTGAAGGGAGTCACATGCTTATAAGGAAATGTTCCTCGCCTTCCACAACCGATGTGGGATTAGGACACAATAAGGGTACAGAGCAGACAATAATGTGCTGGCGGCCGATCCAGAGACATTACAGTTAGGGTGAAAACAAAAAAGGGCATCCTGGACAAACATAAGGGGCTGAGAGAAAATGATCAATCAAGAAAACTCAAGAGGACTGATTGATGAGAGGAGTTCTGATGGTTCCCGAATTTCATCTCGAGATTAGATAACTTATACTTTTTAACTTTATGTTAAATGATTATCATATGTAATGAAATTAGATAGAAATGTCACATTTATATTCAATGATTATTAATATATTCAAAGTTGTTTATTTTTCATTCTCAAAATTTTAAATTTTTAATAAAAGCATAAATAAAGTCTTTATTACATCTAACCTACTATCGATGCTTAGCTACTCTCACCCTCAAGATATCTCAACTAAAATGTCATGTTATCAATTGCTCGGGTAATAACCCATCTCTTGTAATCACCCATAGTAGTGAAGTCACAATCGCCAATCCCTGGTATAATGGTTTTCATAGGTAGTCGAGCCCAAACCTGATGATAGCAAGATATAAAACCGGTAAAAAGGATGCCACCACGAAAAAAGACAAGGGGCATCAAACAATACCCTGGCAATCCCCAAATTGACAGGCACAATGAGCAACAATGCAGAAAGTGGCTTGGTATAGCCTATGACTCGTGTCAAGCCCCATTCGCATCTAGGTTCACTTTTAGAGGCCTGATTTTAAGGTCTAAGACCGAATTAGGCTTATAAAACTCATAAATTGGCCACTTCACAATAGAAAAGGGTTTAAGCCCAACTTTGTTGTTGATGGTCAACCTACGAAGGAATCTAAGTGGACTCAAGAGGAAGGCATCATGGAGTTAACACCTAACAAAATGCTAGGAAAGTGAATCCAACCTTTGATGTCCAAACAGAGATTTGTGTATGGGACATCACTCTTACATATACCTCAGTAAGCGGCTTTATATAATGGAGTTTTTTTATTATTAATCCCCTACCTCCCTTCTCACATGATGCATTGCAAAAAATTAAAATAAACACATCAATCAAAGCAAAAAAAAAGCAATAAATAAATAAATAATCCTATTTAAATTTATTACAAAAGAAAATTGTCCAACTAGAAAATAAAATGACATACATAAATTGAGGAATTCATTTAGGTTGGAATCATTAGTTCCCCCATACATATTTACAAAACTCTCTTTATCATGGTGTGATTTTGGGTTAAAAAACATTGGACATTGCTCCATTTTGCTAAAAAAACCATGTTAATTAGTAAAAACTGATTTTTAGTGAGATTTTCAATTAATGTACAAAAACAATTTATTACTATCTATTATATTCTCAAATTGAATACATCCAAAATGGATAATAAAGTACAAAAAGTAAATAAACTAAATAAGCATAAATAAATAAAGGATAAAATAAATGCAATAGAAATAAAATAAGAATAATAAAGGGATAGAATAAAACCATCCAAAAGCTGGTTCCCCAAAGCTAAATAATCTCCAAAATAACTTATCAATGCATAACAAATAATTTCTCAAAGGAACACACACAAAAACAAAACAATTAGCATGGGAAAGTATGCAACAAATCAAAGAACAAAATTAAAATAACATAAAAAATGCATTCCTGGAATAAATATTAAATGAATAGAATAAAAATATGCAAAGACAAAAGTGAAAATTAATATTAAAAGGTAACTAAAAAGGAAAATAAATTATTCATGCAACATAACATATAAAACAGACCTAAAATGCCAAATAATTGGCCACTGACGACCAAAGACAAAAGAGGGACGGGAAAGAAGGAAGGCACTGAGATGTCTCATCAGTCACTATGATTGACGGTTGTTTGTCGGGCTTTCTTCCCGTCTATCACTCAAAACACAAGCAAATATCAAAGAAAATCAAGTGGAAAAGAAAATATAAAACCACAGCAACTTAATCATGCATACTTTAATCCTAAAACATGCCAAAACTGAATTATAACACTAAAAAATACATCTAAATCATGCCAAACAGTAAAAAAATACAAATATAGAAATTAAACTAAGATATTCATCATACATTAATAAAAAATACAAACCCTAAACATGTCATTCTAACATTTTAAATAGATTCAGATTATCATGGCAATCATTGCATTGTAAAAATCATGAACATATAGATAAACTACACAAACTTGTGGATTATAGCATCATAATCAATAAATAAATCTACCAAACATGTGATCATAGCATGAAATAATAGAGGGAGAGCTCGAAGCCTAGAATATTACCCTAAAAAATCTAGTTATAAAACTTTGGAGATTGCGATCCGAGTTCCAATCCTCGGTTCCACCTTCGAACATAAGAGTTTATGTGTTTTGTAGGAAGAATATTGTTTAGAGTTTTGATTCCCAAGAATAAAGAATTGTATTTCTCTTTTTAAAAATCTACCTCTTTTCTTTCTAAGCAAGAGTCCCCCTTTTTGAAAACCCTAATTTTATTTTAAATACCCAAGGAAGAGTTTGGGATTGCTCCTAACTCTAGTCCTTCTAAATATAGAAGTTAAAATCCTTGAAATCCACATAGGATCTGATCTTCCCATATCTGATCCTTATCTCTAGTTTTAAAAGCTAAAAAATGTGGGAACATCTAGAAAACACCTACAGACAGACGTCTTTCATTGACAGATGGCCATCACTCAAATGAGTTTTAAAAAATCACAAAAATGCCCCTTAAACCTGCCCTAGTGATCATAACTCAATGACAGATGGTCGTTTGTCACTAAACCACGGGTGGGTCGAGATAGCTAGAACAAACTATTTAATAGGAGACAGCCCTAAATAAATGGCCGCAGATGACCATCCATCTATGATAGACAGCATCTATTACAAACAGGTTTAAAGTCAAAGCTTTTTAAATTCTTTTCAAAACTTTAGGAAAAAGCAATGTTAAAACCCATAAAAAAATATTTTATAAAAATGTGAAAACCAAGGATGAAACTCAAAATTCATGCTTTTTATTAGAAATATGTGTGGTTCCTCATCATCGAGTATCCCTACTCTGAGTTGCCTCGAGTCACAATGTCTACAGTTGCCCCTAATTTTAGGAAAACTTATGCATTAATGCCTATGTGAGCCAGAATTTAGAGTGAAAGGCTAAAAGAAGTTTACTTAAGGCAATAAATCTCCAGTTGATATGATTAAAGATACATACCTTTTGAGGCAATGAATCTTTAGTTTTAAAAGACATGTACTATCTAAGGCATTAAATTTATGGTCGAGTAGTTATCGTCATCTTATCAACGCATTAATGTCTGGTTAGGTAGTTACCATCAGCTTATCAATATGTTAACCTTTGGTTAATTGTTTGATTAGTGTTAGCTTGTCGACATGCATAATTAATATTTAAGACACATACCATTTAAGGCAATGAATCTCTACTTGGGTAGTTTTCGTCAACTTGTCGACGTGTTAACCCTTGATTGATTATTTGATTAATGTTAGCTTGTTAATATGCAGAATTAGGATTAAAGATGCTTACCATCTGAGGCAGCAAATATCTAGTTAGGTAATAATCATCAGGTTGTTTATGTGTTAACCCTTGTTTTGCTGGTTGACACTATCTGTTGGCATGTCTGACCTTATTTTAGGTCAATATCTATGTTGAAATATTTATGGCACATTAACACATTAACCTTATAGCCATATCGAGTTCACAGTAAGTGTACTTCATAGGTTGCTTTCTATCCATCCATGTTGAGTTCACAGTAAGTGTACTTCATAGCTTTCATTCCACTTACCCATATCGAGTTCACAGTAAGTGTACTATATCATCCACAGACTTGCTTTGGGGATGTTGTATCATAATTATTTCCTTCATCATTGGAAGTTAAAGCAACCTTGTGGACCATGCTTCTTTTAGTGTGCTTAAATTTTTATATTGTGATCCTGACTAGATTTTATATGTTTCCCGATAACTATGTCCCAATATAAGGAAAACCATCATCGTTAAGGTTGTCTGTATGAAGATTGTTTTCAAAAATGCCTCTTAAAAAGGCTTTGGTACCGTGAAATGGGTCATACATTAGTATGCCATTCATTTTATTAGAGTGATTAAAAGGTTTACCATCTTTTCGGTTAATATAAGTCATTTTAATCAATCTTGGTTAATTCATTTTTATAATTTTTATCTTTTTCCTTTACACTTTTAACCATTTTGTCTTTTTTGTTTATTGCCCTTTATTTGTTATATCATTTTCCTTAATCTTGAATCAAATAACACATGAAGACAATTGTAAAAATAAACTTAAAGATAAGAGAAAATATAAACTTCAATACAAACCTCAAGTCTGTTATATACACCAAAAATCAACAAGTTTTTCAAACTCCCTGAATAAAATATACAACTATTGAGATGGACTTGGTGCCCTGCGATATGCTGGTTTGGAGGATGGTGGTCGAAAAGGTGATGGTTTAGGAGGTCTCTATAGCACTGTAGGCTATTATGGTGGTGCTGCTAGCTGCTCCTGCGGCGACTCAAACTAAAACTCAAATCTCGGTAGTGCAATAGACAGTGGTTGTATTATCTGAGTTATCACCTCAGCCAAATGATCGGTGCTCGCCCATATGCCTGAGATGGACTATGAATGTTGCTCTAAACATCATCAGAGGTCATCTCTTAGGTTCCTAATATAAGCCCTCAACTACTTATTGGTTCAGATCAGAGCCTCTTTAGCTCTAGGGACCTCTTCCTTGATGCAACCTATTTGTTACCTGATGCTGGTAAGTGATCATCCACTACCTATAATGACTCTTTAAACCTCTGTCTACTACTATTGAGTCCTCTATCATCCTCTGCACACCAGTTTGATGCTGATTCTACATGGTTTGAAGTATAGCTAAGATGGATTGTATGCTCTATTGCTGCTAAATATCCTACATAGATGCCTCTATGCTATCTAGCATTCGAGATACCTCATACGATGGTGGGGCAACAAGCACTAGTGCAGGCTGAGATGGTGGTAGAGCACTGGAGGTGGATGCACTTGGGTCAGAATATGGCATGCACTACCACAATACATGAGAAGGCAAAGGTCTTGGCCAAGATGAAGAAGGTAATCGTAAAGGTGCTAAAAGGGGAGGTGAGCTATCGAATAGCTCATCTAGGTCTATCCTCATATCCATCTACAAATCCATGTCCATGTCTACCCCCTGTTGCTCGTGTGGCTCATCCTGTGAAGGCTGTTATGGCTAATATGCCTAAGCCTAAGGTTCTTGGTCTTGATCTCCATCCTTTGGTGGTATTGGTAGAACTGATACTAACCCATAAGTAGCCCTGGTCTTTGGACTGTGATTAATCTATGCTCCCCTATCGCAAACTGGCTCAATTATCCTTATAGTGAGGGTCGTGGGGTGGTCAACAAAATTTTCCTCCTCAAGTGGTGACCCAAACGTCCCCTCTTCTGCCCCCAAATGTAATAATAGATAGGTCACCACCCCTCCTACACAGATCTGTGTGGTGGGTTATGTAGCTAGTCTAACTAAATTGGTCATAATCTAATGACTAATATCTACCTATCTGTCCCTGTGCATGGCCTATAAGTAGAGAATATGGACTATGTTGACTAGCCCAGGACTATCGGGGCAACCAAGATAAGAGGTGGCCAATACTTTCTGTATGTATCTATAGGTCTGTGTGGCCAGTACCATACTCTTCACCGTATCTAGGTGTTAAAGGGTGTCAGGTAATGCAATCTCAGCCTAGTGTCGCCGCTTGACCCCCCTCTCTAGTGGGCAAACCAATAGCCTCAGCGAATCGGCATCGGTTGATACTACATCTACCCTCTAACTCTAAAAGTGATGACACCCTCCTCTATGTCCGATCTCTAAAACCCCCTATAGTGCAAAGTGCATAGAAACTCTCTGACTACCTCTAGATATGTTAAGAATAAAAAGCCAAGAAATTCATCAAATCAGTTGCAATTATTAGTTCATCAACCTCAACTAGCATCCCCATGCTTTGTAGGAACTATTGGGATATGAATCTACTAGCTTGGTAATGAACTTGAGCCAATACCTCATATCTATGTGCCTCCTTTATCTTCATCCTCTTTAAAGTTGATGAAGCAAGAGTGGCACATGGCTCGCGAGGTGGGGCCATTTGTAAAAAAAAAGTTAAAGTTAGTTCCATTGAAGTAACTTGAAATGTAAGTAATTGTATTAATTAAATTGCAAAAATTTCATCAAAACTTTGACAGCATGTTGGCTCATATTGAGAATAGCCACCCTACACAAAAATGCATGTTAAGCACCACAGATAAATCTCAAATATCCTAAGCCTATCAATGGGTGTTTTAGCAATCATGCATGCCAATCACAGATAAAAAAAAATCTACAAATTATTTGCAAAATCCTAACAAAATTTAGGCAACATTTCGGCTAGAAATGTGCCTACCCCCTACACAAAAATATAGTCTTAAATGACAATAAGCAACATAGGTCAAATTGTCACCAAGAAGTTTAATTTAGGATTTATTTTCTAACATACTACTGTGTTTAAAAGGTAGTGTCATACCCTAATACCGACTCCCAAATAGTACATCTATCATGCCTTTAGCAACCAAAACTCACAACAAGCTTACATCAATATGTCATCATATACAAATAAGGTGCATGCATACTTCAATAGTTAAACTAGAAAGTCACGCAACAATTATAATGTAACAATCGTACATTAACCACCACAATAATGGAAGGGCAAGCAAGCATGGTAATTTAAGTTAAGGTTACAGTCCTCCATATTACATTACCCCTAAAGAAACATGACAAAAAAAATACAAGACTAGACAAAAAGGACTATCTACAAAATATCCTACATCAAATAGTTTGAATTGACTCTTGTTGGCCAACCGATGCAGAATTAAGTCCCTAAACGACCACCAGCCAAACCTACACGGATGTAAAACAACCGTACTAAGCTATAAAGCTTAGCGGGGAGACAACATACAAATAATAATAATAATAGTATAATCAACCAATAAAGTTAAGCGAATGGAAATATCTTTACACAACATTTCAATAAGCACCTCATCATACTAATATCAAGACGTTGTTTCAATTTGATGATACAGCCAAAGGAAGCAAAGATAAAATATGGTAATCAATCACTCACATGTTTGCATTATACAAATGAAGAAATTGATACATGTATTTCTTTCTTTAACAATTCTCTTAAACTTCATAGCCTGCCTAAGTACTAGTTCAAAGGGATGGATAACGGGAGCAATAGATACCCTAAAGTATCAGACAATAGATATCTAGAAGATATCAAACAATGGACCCAAGGGGTCAGACTATGGTTCCATCAAAGGAACAATCAATGGACCCAAACGGGGTCAACTATGGCAGCTGCAACTATATCCCTTTAGGCATGCCTATCTAATCCACAACTGAACTAAGACCCATAGGCTTAACCACTTAATCAAGAGAATATTTGATTCATCATGTTCCTTCTTACACATTACAATATTGGTTCAAGCCACAATTCACATCCGAATGCACATTTCATACACATATGATGGTATACATATTTATTACCCCGACTTATAACTCATATACCACATATTCGATCTCATTTAAAGACAGTTATCATCATACTTCACATAAACATACATATTTCATAGTAATTTCATGAACTTATAACATTACTATTATTACAATCACATATCGAAGTAAGTTGTAATTAACACTACTTGATAACTTACCATGATTACTTTACAGTAAAAGCATAGCATAAAACAATCATATATTACTTTTAGTAAACATACTCTTAAAATGTGCCTATTAGGTTGCTTTATAAAGGTGGATTATTGTTATAAAAAGTGTTGGCTTTGTGGATAATAATGGGGAAGTAATTTGTATGATAATCGGGACATATGTGCAAAATAGAGAATTGAAGGGCAGTGGACTGGCACGTGGTCATGTGCCACACAAGCGTTAAAGCTTGCATGACCACGTGTTACACAAGCTTCAAGGTTTGCGTGACCACAGTTGCTTGGGTTCAAGGATTGTAACGCTTCAACAAGAACACAGCAACTTCGTAGGTTATAACATCTTACCAAAACTCATCTTAAATCAAATATCTTTCATTCATCATCTTTAACTTCCTCTATAAAACCAAATAACTCAGATAAGAAACCTAGTTTCTATAAAACACCTACAGACAACAATGGAAACAACGATACTCCCATACCTGCTCAGTGACGTTCTTACTCCTTCAAGATCCCCTTCCCCTTATCCTTGCTTAACTCTCCTGTAACAAGCCACAAAAGATACTAAGCTTTCCTTCTTGTACTCCTAAAATATTGCATTAGTTAGTAAAGATATATGAGAGGAGTTCCTCTTACCAAACCCTAGTTCCAAACCCAATGAAAGAAAGAAAGAGAAAATGTAAAAGAGAGAGTGTGATGGTCTTCCCCTTTTGACAGGCAGTGATATCCTCACTGGAATCACGTGGGGGAGACCATCAATTACTCTTTTAGCCTTATTCTCCAAGTATTTCTCTTAAGAGTACCCCACCATCTCAAAATTTACTATTTAACCTCAAAAGAAACTTAAATCATAAATCTTATCCCAACATCTCTTTTATTATTCAATTAATCCATTTTTCATGAATTTAACCAAAATTACCACATTGCCCTTCAAGAAGCTTTATCCCAGAGTGGCTATAACCATAAAAATTTTTAATTGTACATATAGCATCATACTATTAAACATATTCCCTGCTAGGGTCAAGGTCAGGCCCTCATAATTCTTCCCCTCTTAAAAGAATTTCATCCTCAAAATTCATACCTGAGTTAAACAAGTGGGGATATTGGACCCTCATCATGGCTTCTGATTCCCACGTTACTTTCTGAAGATTATGGTGTTGCCAAAGTACCTTGACAAGAGGAACTTGTTTATTTCGCAATTGTCTGACTTCCCTAGCCAGAATCTCTTTAAGTTCTTCGTCGTAAGTAAAATCTTTCTGAACTTGAATGTCTTGCACTTGCAGTACGTGAGATTCATCTGAACGGTATCTTCGAAGCATAGAAACATGAAATACATCTTGCAGCTTTGATAA
The DNA here is from genome assembly GCA_037975025.1 of Excoecaria agallocha. Taxonomy (NCBI): domain Eukaryota; kingdom Viridiplantae; phylum Streptophyta; class Magnoliopsida; order Malpighiales; family Euphorbiaceae; genus Excoecaria; species Excoecaria agallocha. The sequence goes on along the minus strand of CM075807.1, from coordinate 23,499,880 downwards.
TTCCACAGGAAGTGCTAATCTATATGCCATTGGTCCAACCCTTTGTAGCACTTCATAGGGACCAATGAATCTTGGAGTCAATTTTCCTTTCTTTCCAAACCTTAAAACCTTTCTCCATGGTGAAACTTTTAGAAATACCTTATCCCCAACTTGATACTCAACATCTTTTCTTTTCAAATCTGCATAAGATCTTTGCCTGTCACTTACTTCTTTTAGTCTCTGCTTAATATGTTGAACTTTTTCTTCAGTGTCTCTAACTAGGTTTGGCCCAATTATCTTGCATTCAGCTAACTCAGTCCAACATACCAGAGTCCTGCAACTTTGACCATACAAGGCCTCATAAGGAGCCATACCCAAACTAGTTTGATAACTATTATTATAGGCAAACTCCATTAAGGCCAGATATTTGTCCCAACTATCGGAAAAATTTAAAACACAACCTCTAAGCATATCTTCCAAGACCTGTATCACCCTTTTCGATTGTCCGTCTTGTTAGTGGTTGTGCCCTAGGCCAAACATTAGGGCCTTTATGTAATGTTAAATTTCATTTTATAAAATTGGATTTTCTTTATGTTATTGTATTGTAGGCATGTTACATTATAATAATATTTGTAAATAACAATTTAATGTTATTTTGACTATCCCTAGTTATTTATTGTTAAATGATTGATGATAAATAAAGACTAGTATAAGTTTAATTGATGATCATGGGATGATTATATATGATGATATGAATTAATCTTATAAGTACTTGTTAGGGAACAAAGTACTGGATAGACCCGCAATGAGACACTACATGGGTCAATGTCATTAGTGATCTCACAATAGTTATGTTATTAATCCTTAGACCTGAGATTATCATAGTATCCTACATGACGAACATTATGTTTTGACACAATCAAACATTATCTTTAATCGGATAATTATAAAGATTATGATTGGACATAATGAGAATCATGTAGAGGATAGTGAATAATCAAGAAGGAATTTGTCCCTCTCTTATGAGAGAGATATCTGTCGGGCCCCTCGATAAGTAGGACTGAGAAATGCATGGCCGTGCTCAAATGAATTGATGGAGAGATCAATATCATTTGATATTATCAGTCTACTTAGTGATCGGGAAATTATATGTTTGGACTATATAAGTTTGACATGGACCATGACTTATGTTCAAACAAGATATCGTGTGACAAAGGAATTATAACATGTTCTATTAGGTTAAAATCGAATTATCGATATTCATATTATTTGGGTAGTCATAATGTCTTGCTAGAGGCCACTTATGACTTGTGGGCCCGTGATGGGATTGAGACCCACTGCCAATATAATATGAACCTATTGGGTCGCACACATAGAATGTAATGAATAGACTAAGGGTTAATTCGGGCATTTCGAATTTTATTTTGTGAAAAATTAAAATTCGAATTTTATTTTTTAAGATAAGAAATAAGGCATTTCTTATTTTAAAATAGAATGATGATAATAATAATATTTAAGATAAATATTATTATTATAATTATAATTATCGTTTTAGGTAAGAAATAAGATTTTTCTTATTTTAAAACGAGCCCTACGTTTTCTCTCTCTTAATTAGGGTTAGGTTAGTTGTATATATATATATATATGGTATGTATATATAAAAAAAACCTGAATTAAGCAAAAAGGACTGAGCCGCCACTTAAGAGAAAAGCAAAAAAGAAAATCGTTTTCTTGTGTGATTCTAGAGAGAGAATAAAAAAAAAACCCTAGCCGCCAGGAAGGGAGCTAGCACCCCGGGCGATTCTGTTCGTTGCTTTCGCGTGTGGATACTGGTAGAGGGTGTCATTTCGCGTGAGATCGCACCTACAATTCGATTTATCTGCGCTACAAGAGGTTGGTAATCGTTACACTTTTCCTTTTATTGAATCAATTGGATCGCTTGGATCCGTGGTGGGTTTCCATTGTTCCGCTGCGATATTTTATTTACTATTTCGAAACCTAACACGTCTGTCTGGGGATGAAAAGCTGTACTGAATTTTAATCGTGTTCCCATAGACTTCTGTAAACTTTGCCAGAATCTGGAGGTGAATCGGGGATCTCGATCTGATATAATTGATACCGGAATACCATGAAGTCGAATGATCCCATTTATATACAATTCTACTAACTGCTCCATGGAATAATCCATTCTAACTGGCAAGAAATGAGCTGATTTGGTTAACTTATCCACAATAACCCACACTACATTATGCTATCTCTGTGTAGAAGGTAGCCTGGTGACAAAATCCATAGTAATATCTTCCCACTTCCACTGTGGAATTGGAATGGGATGTAGCAATCCAGATGGGAGTTGATGCTCTGCTTTCACTTGTTGACAAGTTAAGCATTTAGAGACATAATCGACCACATCCTTCTTCATACCTGACAACCAATAACATTGTTTAAGATCCTGATACATCTTATTTCCCCCCGTATGCCTAGTGAAAATAGTGTTGTCAGCTTCATGCAATAAGGTTCTTTTTAATTCTGTCATCTGGAACACATAATCTATCCTTAAAGTACAAACCTCCATTTTCTTTGATTGAGTAATCGGATTTTTCCCCATCATGCATACACCGTATAACTCGCTGTACTTGTTCATTATTTTTCTGTGCATTGATCACCGCCTATCTCACACATGGCTTAGCTCTTAATTGGGCAATTAGAGCACCATCTGAAGTAAACCTCCATCTACCCCGCTGCAACACCATTGATGCCATTACTCTTTTGCTTAAAGCATCTGCTACGACATTAGCCTTACCTGGATGGTAGTCCACTATACAATTATAGTCTTTAAACAATTCAAGCCATCTTCGCTGCTTCAAGTTGAGTTCCTTTTGAGTAAGTAGATACTTAAGGCTTTTATGGTCTGTGTATATCCTACATCTTTCACCGTAGAAGTATTGGCGCCAAATCTTTAAGGCAAAAACTACTGCTGCCAACTCTAGATCATGTGTTGGATAATTTTGTTCATGCGGTTTAAGTGGACGAGATGCATAAGCCACCATTCTACCCTCTTGCATTAGAACACAACCCAACCCAACTCTAGAGGCATCACTGTACATAGCATACTCCTTCCCAAATGTTGGTTGTGTCAAAATCGAAGCTTTGGTTAGCATGCTCTTTATCTGGTCAAAACTTATCTCACATCGGGCGGTCCATTCAAATTTAACATTCTTCCTTAACAGCTCAGTAAATGGAGATGCCATCATCGTAAACCCTTTCACAAAGCGACAATAATAACCAACCAATCCCAAGAAACTCCTTACCTCAGGTACATTCCGAGGCGATCTCCAATTGACAATAGCCTCAATTTTTATAGGGTCCACTCTAATACCTTTCAAGATATCACATTACCAAGGAAGGAAATCTCTGTCAACCAAAACTCACACTTGCTTAGTTCTGTAAATTCTTCCTTAAGGTCTGTAACACAATTCTCAAATGCTCAGCATGCTCTTCTTCATTTTTAGAATAGACCAAGATATCATTAATAAAAACAACTATGAATTGGTCCAAATATGGTCTAAACACCCTGTTCATTAAATCCATAAAGGCAGCTGGTGCATTCGTTAACCCAAATGGCATTACTAGAAACTCATAATGTCCATATCGGGTTCTAAATGCTGTCTTTGAGACATCCACATCCCTAACTCAGAGTTGGTAGTACCCCGATCTTAGATCAATCATTGAAAACATTCCTACCCCTTTCAATTGATTGAATAAATCCTCAATTCGGGGTAATGGATACTTATTTTCACTGTCATTTTATTTAACTACCAATAGTTAATACACATTCTCATAGAACCATCCTACTTCTTAACAAATAAGATCGGTGAACCCCATGGAGATATACTAGGCTTGATAAAACCTTTGTTAAGCAGTTCTTGCAATTGTATCTTCAATTCTTTCAATTCCTTTAGAGCCATTCTATAGGGGGCCCTCGAACTGGGTGCTGTGCTAGGCAAAACCTCAATAGATAATTCAACCTCCCTATCAGGGGGAAGACCAGGTAAGTCTTCAGGAAACACATCTGAAAATTCATTCACCACCGGTATGTTCTAGAGCTTAACCGTGTTCCTTTTTGAATCAAGAACTAGGGCTAGAAATGCTTCACACCCCTTCCTCAAAAATCGTCTAGCTTGATTGGCAGATATTATATTGGTCAAAGGTTACACCGGGATACCTGCCACTATTATCTCATTACCATCTTTATCACTAAGAGTTACAGTCTTAGACCCAAAGTTCACCAATGCCTGATGCTTAGACAACTAGTCCATGCCTAAAATAACATCAAATTCCCGAAAAGGCAGTTATATAAGATCAGCTAAAAATTCTCTTCCTTGTATCAAGATGGGACAATCAGGGAACATCTTATTCACACATACATTGTGCCCTAGTGGGCTAGTTACATAGATATCATATTCCAATTAATGCACCTTAGACACACCCCCACTCATACTCTCAAGGGAAACATATGAATGAGTGGATCCAGGATCGATAAGTGCATGAATATCGGAATCAAAAAGTGAGAAAATACCAGCTATTACTTCTGGGGCATCTTGATCTTCACGTGCCTTCATGGCATAAGCTCGCCCCGAAAAAGCTGGTGCAGCTGGTATATCCACTAACTCAGATACATTATGAGACTAGGATCCTTGGCGACCAAAACCACCTCGCCTCTTACCTCTGCTTCCTGATCTTGCAGCTGAGTGCATATTTGAAGCTCCTTTGCTACCGTGTTGTGTTGAGTCTTGTGCCCGTTTGGAGGGGCAATTAGCTAGATAGTGGTCAGTGGCACCACAATTATATCATGCTCCCCATTCTTTCCTGCATGGAGCCCAATGTCGCCTGAAACAACGAGGACACTCAGGTGGCTGGCCCTCTTTTTGTTCTGATGGGGCATCTTGACTTAGCTTGGATACTGTAGATCCTTGTCCTTTGTCTTACTAGTAGGTTTATAATTTCCCTTTACTGGTTGCAAATTTTGCGCTCCTTTGAACCTCTTCTCAATGGACCATCCACCCTTGGCCCCGCTCCCTTTTCGCTCTCTTCCTCTCTTAGCTGACTCATGCTTCTCCACCTTCATAGCAGCCATCACTAGTTGTTGAAAGTTCACATTTTGAAGAGATGTAGCCCCTATCAATTTCACCCTAATCTGATGATTCAGTCCATCCTCAAACTGTCTACTCTTAAAGGCATCAGTTAACATCTTTTTGGGAACATATTTGCACAACCTGCTGAATTCCTTCTCGAATTCTACTACAGACATAACCCTCTGCTTCAAGGTCAAAAACTGTCTTAGCTTCTCCTCTTTATAGGCCTTCGTAACATATTTCTTTTTGAATTCAGTTTCAAAGAATTCCCAAGAAAAAGGAGTCGCTACTTGATGTTGTCTGAGTACCAACTTCCACCAATCGTATGCTGGTCCTTGAAGTAATGATACAGCACACAATACCTTATAATGAGCAGGGCATTAGATATCATCTAGAATCCTCTCCAACTTTTTCAACCAGAATTTAGCTTCCTCTGATTGCTCCAAGGTGGTCTTCCCCACCATACTTTCTGACCTCAGAAATTAGCGCCTTAGGTACCGTCATCCTTTGCAGAATTTGGGTCATATCCTGAGAAATTTTTAGCAATGCCTCTCCAGGCATAGCAGCAGGAATCTCATTCTGATTTGTTGATAGAGATCTCATACCAAAGGAACCCATTGTGGCCGGTAAATTACTTTTCGCTAATTCCTCGATAGTATCTCTAGAATCATCCATCTTCGATCTATATGAAAATAAGGACTTACTGCATTAGGCCAACAAGAAACAATACTATACTCAAGATTTCAAGACTTTTATTGCCCAGAAAACACTAAAGTAGGCACTCTGATACCGCTAATTATCATACCCTAATACCGACTCCCAAACAATACATTAATCATGCCTTCAGCAACCAAAACTCACAACAAGCATACATCAACATGTCAGCATATACAAATAAGGTGCATGTATACTTCAATAGTTAAATTGGAAAGTCATGCAACAGTTATAATGTAGCAATTGTACATTAACCACCACAATAATGGAAGGGCAAGCAAGCATGGTAATTTAAGTTAAGGTTACAATCATCCATATTACATTACCCCCAAAGAAACATGACAAAAAAAATACAAGACTAGACAAAAAGGACTATCTATAAAATATCCTACATCAAATAGTTTGAATTGACTCTTGTTGGCCAACCGATGCAGAATTAAGTCCCTGAACGACCACCAGCCAAACCTACACGGATGTAAAACAACCGTGCTAAGTTATAAAGCTTAGCGGGGATATAACATACAAATAATAATAATAATAATAATAATAATAATAATAATAGTATAATCGACCAATAAAGTTAAGCGAATGGAAATATCTTTACACAACATTTCAATAAGCACCTCATCATACTAATATCAAGAGGTTGTTTTTAATTTGACAATACAGCCAAAGGAAGCAAAGATAAAACATGGTAATCAATCACTCACATGCTTGCATTATACAAATGAAGAAATTGATAAATGTATTTCTTTCCTTAACAATTCTCTTAAACTTAATAGCCTACCTAAGTACTAGTTCAAAGGGGTGGATAATGGGAGCAAATGGATACCCTAAGGTATCAGACAATAGATATCTAGAAGATATCAAACAATGGACCCAAGGGGTCAGGACTATGGTTCCATCAAAGGAACAATCAATGGACCCAAATGGGGTCAACTATGGCAGCTGCAACTATATCCCTTTAGGAATGCCTATCTAATCCATAACTGAACTAAGACTCGCAAGCTTAACCACTTAAATAAGAGAATATTTGATTCATCATGTTCCTTCTTACGCGTTACAATATTGGTTCAAGCCACAATTCACATCCGAATGCACATTTCATACACATATGATGGTATACATATTTATTACCCTGACTTATAAATCATATACCACATATTCGATCTCATTTAAGGACAGTTATCATCATACTTCGCATAAACATACATATTTCATAGTAATTTCATGAACTTATAACATTACTATTATTACAATCACATATCGAAGTAAGTTGTAATTAACACTACTTGATAACTTACCATGATCACTTTACCTCAATTGTTATGGCTTGACAGTAAAAGCATAGTATAAAAAAATCATATATTACTTTTAGTAAACATACTCTTAAAATGTGCCTATTAGGTTGCTTTATAAGGGTGGATTATTGTTATAAAAAGTGTTGGCTTTGTGGATAATAATGGGGAAGTAATTTGTATGATAATCGGGACATATGTGCAAAATAGAGAATTGAAGGGCAGTGGACTGGCACGTGGCCGTGTGCCACACAAGCATTAAAGCTTGCATGACCACGTGCTACACAAACTTTAAGGCTTGCGTGACAATGGTTGCTTGGGTTCAAGGATCGTAACGCTTCAATAAGAACATAGCAACTTCGTAGGTTATAACATCTTACCAAAACTCATCTTAAATCAAATATCTTTCATTCATCATCTTTAACTTCCTCTATAAAACCAAATAACTCAGATAAGAAACCTAGTTTCTATAAAACACCTACAGACAACAATGGAAACAACGATACTCCCATACCTGCTCAGTGATGTTCTTACTCCTTCAAAATCCCCTTGCCTTTATCCTTGCTTGACTCTTCTATAACAAGCCACAAAAGATACTAAGTTTTCCTTCTTGTACTCCTAAAATATTGCATTAGTTAGGAAAGATAGATGAGAGGAGTTCCTCTTACCAAACCCTAGTTCCAAACCTAGTGAAAGAAAGAAGGAGAAAACGTAAAAAAGAGAGTGTGATGGTTTTCCCTTTTTGACAAGCAGTGATATCCTCACTGGAATCACATGAGGGAGACCATCAATTACTCTTTTAGCCTTATTCTCCAAGTATTTCTCTTAAGAGTACCCCTCTATCTCAAAATTTACTATTTAACCTCTAAAGAAACTTAAATCATAAATCTTATCCCAACATCTCTTTTATTATTCAATTAATCCATTTTTCATGAATTTAACCAAAATTACCACATTGCCCTTCAAGAAGCTTTATCCTAGAGTGGCTATAACCATAAAAAATTTTAATTGTACATATAGCATCATACTATTAAACATATTCCCTGCTAGGGTCAAGGTCAGGCCCTCACAGGCAGTGTTCCATTACACTATTCTTACAAAAGTAAAGATTAATCCTATTACAATTAACAACATGGTGCATTTTATCATGATAAAATCAAGAATCTAAATTCACACAATAATATTCAGAAATAACTCATAACACTAATAGATACAACCATTATTATCTATTTTAAACTATAAAGAAAAGACAATGTAGGATAACACGACACTAACCCAATATAAGTTATTTACAATAGACCCAAAATGGCAACATAGTTAACTATGTAATATCCAAATAGTTCAATAGGCCTATCATTAAGCATATTTTTATTTGTTATTATTTTTTTTATTTTTTTCTTTTATGTTTTTCTATGTTTTCTTTGGCTACTGTAATTAACTAATAAGGTAAAGAACAGCATTTCAATAGCCAAGCACAGGCCAAACAGGTCCCCACAAAAGAGAAAATTGCAATTTTAACATGCTAGGAAAAATTAAAAATCAATTAACAAAAATAAGAAACCAAATGACAAGATTAGCAACATTACAAATTTTTTTAGCATTTAATTAAATAAATAAAAAAAGCAAAAATGAGTTAATAAAAAGGGAAGAGAGAGATAGCGAACACCGACTTAGTTACTGGAATAGGTAATTTAAAATTGCGACGAAAATCAAAATGAAAGTGACCTTAAGGTTTGCGCTAACTCACGATGAATCTAGACACAAACAGATTAAAAAATGATCGATAAATAAAGAAGAAAAGCTCAAAGAACTGAAGGAAAACAACACTCAAAACGGTAATAATGGTTGTTTAAAAGAGGAAAGAGGAGGAGGAAGAGGTGGAGGAGGAGGAGGAAGAAGAAGAAGAAGAAGAAGAAGAAGAAGAAGAAGAAGAAGAAGAAGAAGAAGAAGAAGAAGAAGAAAAAGAAAAAGAAGAAGAAGAAAAGGCCCATTTTTTCAAAAATCAATGTGACAGATGGGCTGGCCGTCTATCACAATGAATGATAGGCACGACTTATATCTTGTTTGTCAGCCTCTATTTTGAATTTGAATTATTTTTCAAGCAAAACCTAATAAAAAAAATTTTTTACTAGACTATCAACATTTTTAATCTTAAAAAACTATTTCTATGGCCTAGTTAGTAAAAATTAATTGTACAATATGCGTAATTTACTTACAACTTACAATTTTATTATTTTTTTATTATTTTATATTATTTTATTATTATTATTATATACTATTATTTTATTTATCCCTACATGTCAGATACTTCATATGTCAATATTCCTCGAATTTTAAGGCTTTCATGAATTTGATAACATTAGCATCTCCTTAGTATTGCCTACAAAAACGAATAAAAATGGATGCAAAAAGGTATATGTGCAATGCATAAGCCATGCAAAAAGGCAAAAGAATTCATTTAAATGATCTTGGGGTGACAAACGGCTAAGCTATGAGTCACACCTAAGGGGCAGCTATCTGTTAACGTCTTCCTATAAATAGACTTGATTTTTCCTTAGAATTTGTGCCTTAAATCCCCACCTACTTAGTCAGCCTCTTATCCTAAGTATTCATTTCTCTTTTTTCTCTCTTTTCCTTTTATTTCCATTTTATTTCCAGTTATTTTAATTTATTTTTATTATTTTCTGCATAAAGATTTTCCAAATATTTCCATTATGTCGAGATCAACCATAGATAGACTACACTAGCTTTTAAATGACCCAAATAACTATGATAACCATATACTGTCTGCTTATTCCCATTTGAGATTTTTAAGGAGGTTAAAGGTGGACACCACTTTGATTTTATTTGCTGCTTGATACTAGGACTCCAGATTCCATATCTTTCACCCACCAGGAACTATGCCCCCTGGTCGAGGAATTTACTGAGAACATGGGTGTCAAATATCCTACTAGCACTTCACCTTGAATATCCTACGGTGTGCTTAACAAACCTAGAGAGGTGGCATATGATCTTGGTATTCTTCCTTTTGTTGCAAGTAAACTAGTATCATAAGAAGGGCCCTTTTCACTAGATGTATTAGTTGATGCTTTGGATGACTTCTCTCACATTCACACATATTAGATTAGTGTCATCTTGCTATATAGCTTTGCTTAATATTTGAGTGACCCCTAATGGCTCAATGGGAGACTATGGTTTATTTAGCATCGTAAAGAGCATACATCATGGGTTGACCGTATTTCCTTTAATTCTGGCAAAGACCATTCTTGGATTGGATGATATCAATGTTGATCCCACTGTTTTGCTCATTGGCATCCCTGCATTACTCCATGTAAGTCATTTATTTTTAAGGTATTACGCCCCTTGTGGGTTTTCACACTAGCTTTTCTTGATGGGAAGTGCATTTTTTTAGATTTTCACACATTCTTTCGCGTTATTTTTGCTTGAGACAAATCCAGATTTTCCAACAACATTTTTTTAGGTTTGGCTGTTGAAGAAGTTGAAATTGTTGATAAAGCCTCCTTCTCGAGTGATAAGTAATTACTCTTTAAGTCATTACACTCTCAAACATATGTTGTATGACTTTTACTCATCTCAAGAGGGAGCCATTTGGTTAGCTACTATAGTGAATGGTGATTTTATCTTCTGATGCCCTTAGTTACTCATACATTATGGACTAGAAATGGGCCTTCTAGGTGTGTTCCTTTATGTGGGCTATATTGGGCCACTTTTTGCATAGCTACTCGTTGTGCTCATTAGTTCAAAGAGTGGCAAGATATTGTTAAATATCCCTTGTCTTTCCATGGTGGCATTCTATCTATAGATGTCATATCTGGTTACCATCAGTTTTGGGCTCAATTACCCGTGAAGACCATTATACTGGAGATTAGGGATTCTGATTTTACTACTACATGTGACTACAAGAGATGGATCATCATCCCAATGATCTATAATTGGTCATATTAGTTGAGATGTCAAAAGGATGAGAGTAGCTAAGCATAGATAGTATATTAGATGCAATAAAGGCTATGTTTTTGCTTTTATTAAAACTTTGTAATTTTGAACATGTAAAAAAGAACCACTTTGAATATATTAATAATCTTTGAACACAAATGTGACATTTTTGTCTAATTTCATTACACATGATCATCATTTAACATCAAGTCCAAAAATACAAGTTATCTAATCTCAGGATGAAATCTTAAAGGCATTAAAACTCCTATCATCAATCAGCCCTCTTAGGTTTTCTTAATTGATTATTTTCTCTTATCCTTTAATTTTTTCTCAAGATGACTTTTTTCGATTTTCACCCTGACAAGGCGCCTAATTTTAGCAAGGCTAGTATTTTTTTTAGGTTTTCGACCTACTGGGCTTATGTTCTTTACTTTTTCTCTTCAATCTAGCCATAGAACCTCTTCATTCTATCAATGTTGATCAACTCTCTAAATTCACTACCATTGCTGTTGGTAAATATAGCTGCCCCATTAGACAACAACTTCTTCAGCACAAAAGGTCATTCCTAAATAGGTCCAAACTTACCCGAATATCTAGAATTCTCGACCTCATCTATTTAAACACTAGATCCCCTTCTTTCAATGGACGTTTTCTAACCTTTTTCCTGAATCCCATACTTCTTAAGCACTTGCTTTGTTTCAGCCTAAAAATACTACCAAGTATATTTTCTCAACCTCCACATACTTGGCCTCATATGGTAGGAACTTCTTGCTAAGGTAGTAAATTGCATACTCTATCCTAAATTCATCTTCTTGAGCTATCATAACTCCTACTGAGTTGTCCTTTATGGCTAAGTAGAAAATTAGAGGTTTATCTAGAAGTGGTGATTTTAGCACTGGTGGATGCAAAAGTTATTCTTTAATCATGTCGAATGACTTCTGATAGTCCTAATTCCAAACCACTGGCTGGTCTTTTCTAAGCAACTTAAGGATTGGCTCATAGATCAAAGTTAGCTTAGCTATAAACCTACCGATATCTTACAGTCTTCCTAGAAATCCCCTAACTTCCTTATCCTTTTGTGGCATAGGTATCTCCCTAATGGCTTTCACCTTATCAAGATCTATCTCTATCCCCCTCTGGCATACTACATATCCTAACAACTTACCTAAGGTAACCCCGAATATATACTTCTTCTGGTTGAGGCGAAGGTTATACTTATCAATCCTCTAAAAAAACTTCTCCAATACCCCAAAATGACCTTCTTAGGTAGTCGACTTGATCATCATTACATCCACACAGACTCTACCTCCTTATAGATCAAGTCATATAAGATCCAAGTGGCCATCTTTTAATAGGTGGCACCTGCATTCTTAAGTCCAAATGGCATGACCCGATAGGTATAGGTACCCCACTCGATGATGAAGGTTGTTTTGATCCTATCCATAATCTTGTTTAAGATCTAATTGTACCCAGCATATCCATCTATAAAACTATACATAGCACAAGCTACTGCACTATCCACTAGCACATATATATGGGGCAGAGGGAAGTCGTCTTTGGGACAAGCTTTGTTCAAATCTTTATAGTCCACACAAACTCCGACCCATCCATCTTTCTTGGCTACTGGGACTACATTGGTTAACCAAGTCGGGTACTGGACCTCCACCAAGAACTTGGCTTCTATCTATTTTCCCACCTCTTCTTTAACCTTTTCATCCCACTCCAGCTTAAGTCTTCTAAGCTTCTGCTTGACTGGCTTATAACCTAAGTGGGTAGGAATGGCATGTTCGACTATTTCTTAGTCAATTCCTAGCATATCCATATAGGTCTAGGCAAAGATTTTTTTATACTTTTTTAAGATTCTCTCAAATTTTCCCTTTCTTCAAGAGTTACGTCTGATGCTAGTAAGATTTCTTTTGGGATTTCTTTTATACCGAGATTAAATGAATATGTATTAGTTGAATTGATGTCAAATATAAATGATTCATGCTCATGATTATGCATATTAAAATTAGAAGATACAGCACACAAGTAAGCAAACTTGTTCATCTTATTAATATAATCAAAAGAAAAAGCATTGTTCTTATTAAAAAGTTTGCCTTTGGTCTGGATATCAAGCAGCTCTTCAATCACAACTTTTGGCACTTCTTGATCCCAAGTTGAAAGGTGTAATAGGATCTTCGCATCCCAAAAGTCCTCTACCAGCTTGATAATACCTTTTTCCCAATCTAACACCTTGTTAAACAACTCGAAACCAAGCACAATCTTGTTCCCCATAAACTGAGGTTCATTCTTTCCACAATAATTGCAAATCACTGAAGCTGGCTTAAAATTGTTAGATATATAAAGCACTTCACCTAATACTTCTTTCCCCTTACTCTTATTTTCAAAACTAGTGTAGCACAAGCCCTTTTGTCTTTCTAACCCCTAATAGCGACTACAGCTTGAGGTCCTTAAGATTTCTACCTAACCCAAATCCAAGCAAGAATTGCATCTTCTTCATCATATTAACCACTTGAGGGCTATCAACTGAAATCCCTTCATCCTCCTCATTAATTGTAAACACATAAAACCCACTGAATGGTTGTTTAGCAATTTCTAGCACTGACACTTGATTCTCCCTAGCTACCTTGATGGTGATCACTTGACCATCATGTGGTATTTTGATTATTTGACACAAAGTAGAGGCACTCCTCCCAACTTGTGAAACCATGGTCTCCTTAAAAGCACTGAGAAATTGGCAAGAATAGGCAACACTACAAACTCAGCCTCAATCTTAACTGGCCCATCTTTATTAGTGCTTTTAAGGTACCTATAACCTAACTCTTCAAATTTTCATATGCAGAAATAGTCAAATCAGACTTCTTTAATATACTCTTATTCAACCCAAAGGCAAGGATAGCCACTTGAAGGCACACATTAATTGATGACTTATCATCTATCATCATGCAAACAGTGTGCTTGCCATTTATTTGGGCCCTAATGTAGAGGGGGTTATTATGGTTCTTACCCTTAGCTGGCAAGTCTGCATCTAAATACACCACATTCTCTCCAGTTTTCCCTTTCACTAAGTCTAACAGCTCAGAAGGTGAAATTGCAGTGGCAACTGTAAACTCACACAAAGCCTTAACTAGTTGTATATGTGATGAAGACTGCCTTAGTAAATCCCATATTGAAATGTGAGCTTGTGTCTTCTTCAGTTGTTTCACTATTTGGCTCTCTTCAACCTCCTTCTCTACAAGCACATCAACTAGAGCTAGCTACTTTTCAACTTCAGCACCACCCTAGCACTTCTGGTGACTGCCTTTACCTTCTTCTCTTTCTTCTTTTCCTTATTCTAACTCCCAAAGCTCCACACATAATTGGCTTTGTAGCTCCCTCATCCTTACTTTAATTGGTAGAATCTTAACAATCAATCATAGAAATTGGCTGATTTTTTTCAACTTGTTTTATTACTTTAGGTTTGGAATGAGTAACAGACATATACTTATTCCCAAATAGATCCCTCATGACATACCACTCTAATAAGTTAGATCTAATCATAAACACAGGAGGTGACACAACAATGTACTCCCCCTTTCTTCTTTTTTCCCTCCTCTCAGGATCTGAAATCTATTTGTTGTTTATCAAATCTTGAATCTTGTTTCTCAAGGTGCAATAATAATCTGTGAGATGCCCTGTGTGCTGATGTTAAGCATAGTACTGATCTTTACTATGATAGGGCATCCCTTGACTCTTTGTAGGCCTTGGTGGCAACGACTATAACTTTCCTTATTTGCTCATCCAATCCAACACCCAGGATAAAGCCTTCCCTAGGTTGGAGCAATACCTTTGGTTGGCTTCCATGGCAAACACTTCAGCCATCTTTCCACTCATGTTACTTCCACTACTACTTCCAGTAAACTTATTACCACTGAAATTTCTCTTTACACGCCTTCTTTGCCAAATAATCACCCTCTTCTTCTATGGTGATGTCCTTCAAAGACTCCCAATTTTTTAGCCCCTTCATCTTT
The DNA here is from genome assembly GCA_037975025.1 of Excoecaria agallocha. Lineage (NCBI taxonomy): Eukaryota > Viridiplantae > Streptophyta > Magnoliopsida > Malpighiales > Euphorbiaceae > Excoecaria > Excoecaria agallocha. Next base: position 23,484,790 of record CM075807.1, on the reverse strand, counting down.
AGACCATCCCTTGAGTAGGGACTTACATTCCTGATGAAAAGCCAAATCTAGTTGATAGCATCAGGCTTTCTTTTTATTTCCAATACCCGATTCCTCCAGCTCTTCAAATAATTATGGAAAGATCCATTATGCTTCTGTTGAAGCAATTTAAAGTCCTTTAAAGTGACCTCTATCCTAGTACTACAATTATTTTTTTCAGGAACTCTTCAATCAATAAGTTCCAATCCTCTTTGGTGTGCTTCTCCAACCCATGGTACTAATCTATTGGCGAGGCAACTAAGCTCAAGCAAAAGTACTCCACCTTATATTTCTTAGTCAAGGCGGTCCCCTTCATCATCAAAATATATTGTTTCACATGTGCAAAGGGATCTAAAGTACCATAAAATCTGGGCAAGTCTAACATTTTAAACCTCTGAGGCAATGGCTCACCCCTATCAAGATCTCAGTCCTTGAGATTCATTCCTCTACCAACTGATAGCAACCGAGCCATAGCCTCAATCTTTTCCTCCATCTTCTTGAAGGTAGCATCTTTTAAATTGGGTCCCCTATTCTGTACCACAACTACCGAGGGCTCATCCTCTTTTTCCTCCTCAATATAGTCATTTTTAGGGGCATGCCTTCCTTCTCTCCTCTAGTCCATTGGTGGGGCTCAAGACTCTATAGCAACTATAGTAAGAACGTCCCTAACAAAAATTAGCTCAACCCGAGCAGGCGCTGGAGGTTGATTTCTAAGGGGAGGTGCTAAAGAAGCCACCAACCCATTGATCATGGCATTCATTCTCTCTTCAAACTCTTGAAACCTCCATCTACTCTTCTATCCAATTCAGATTGTGGTACTGAAGGCACCAAGGCAGAAGCTAATTTATCCCTTAAGGTCGGCATTCTCCTTCTAAACTCTCTTGTTCCTCTCCCTATTTCTATTTATTATATCTCATTTTCCATCTCTAATTCTAGTGTAGTTTCTTGATTACTCTCAAAGAATTCACTCAAGTAAAATTCTGAGCCAGTCTCAAGCCAAAATTTTGAGCCCAACCTTGATCTCAATTCTGGCTGCTCAATAACAGACCTTTGAATGAGGTGACTTTTTGACCTTCTGGACCACCTAAATAAATTTATAATGGCTATAAAAGTCAAATGACAAATATGATGCACGAATGCATGAATGTTGTTAGGTGTCAATACCACACACGAGCAAGACATAGTCTTCCAACCTTATTGCTCCCACATAGGGGTCATACGATCTCTTTCTTAGGTGGGCTTAGCCCTGGCTCAATGGGAAATCCAATGGACACATATGATGTATGGTGAAAAATTGACAGAATAACCTCTTTTAATTGAAAGCATAGGCATATGGATTTTAGCCATTATATATTTAAACAATCTAAACAAATCAGGTTAGGCCCACTGAGGCATGGCAACCTTTGATTAGTACCCACCTAATTTAATTGGATTTGTTCAATGCCAATAGGTCACAATTTCATATACCAATTGGTACAAGTCTTGGTTTGGTGGTTCTCCTTAACACCTCACGACATTGAGTTAACATAGGGCATGCTTCAGGATAGCACAGAGGTTGAAATAGAGATGCCTAACTTAATTTTATGGCTCTAAGATGAATGCAAAAATACAATTTTCAAAAAGATATAAGATTAATATTAAAAATCCAATTACAAATAACTGAATTGAGGTACTTTAGGAGTAAGGTCTCCTAAATCCACAGTGGAGTCACCACTATGACACACACTGACCCCCGCTCGCATTCAAGTTTGCTCTCGAAGGCCTGCTTTTAAGGTTTAAGACCGGATAAAGCTTATAAAACTTATAAATTGGCTACTTCACAACAGTAAAAGGTTTAGGCCTAACCCTATTGATGGTGGTCAACCTACGTAGCCATCTAAGTGGCTCAAGAGATAGGTATCATGGAGTCGCCATCCAATAAAATATTGGAAAAGTGAATCTAATCTTTGAGCCCAAATAGAGATTGGTGTTTACGACATCACTCTTGCTTATACCTCGGTGAGGTGCTTTTTATAATGGAGTTTTTTATTATCAATCCACTACCTCCCTTTTTCACATGATGCATTGCAAAAAATTAAAATAAACATGTCAATCAAAGCAAAAAAAATGATAAATAAAGCAATAAATAATAAATAAAATAATCCTATTTAAATTTGTTATAGAAACAAATCGTCCAACTAGAAAATAAAATTACATAAATCAAGAAATTTTTTTAGTAATGTTCCCTCACACATATTTACAAAAACTCTTCTTATCATTATGTGATTTTAGGTTAAAAACATTGGAAATTGGTCCATTTTACTTGAAAAAACCATGTTAATTAGGAAAAACTGATTTTTAGTGAGATTTTCAATTAACGTATAACGAAACAATTTATTACTACGTATTATATTCCCAAAATTGAATACATCCAAAATGAATAATAAAGTACAAAAAGTAAATAAACTAAATAAAGTATAAATAAATAAAGCATAAAATAAATGCAATAGAAATAAAATAAGAATAATAAAGGGACAGGAATGAAACCATCCAAAAGCTAGTTCCCTAAAGCTAAATAATCTCCAAAAGAACTCCTCAATGCATAACAAATAATTGCTCAAAGAAACACACATAAAAACAAAACAATTAGCATGTGAAAGTACAACAAATCAAATAACAAAATTAAAATAGAATAAAAAATGCATTCCTAGAATAAATATTAAATGAACAGAATAAAAAAATTCAAGAACAAAATTGAAAATTTATATTGAAAGGTAACAAAAAAGGAAAAGTAAATTATGCATGCAACATAATACATAAAACAAACCTAAAATGCCAAAGAAATGGCCACAGATGGCCAAAAATAAAGGACAGATGGCCAAAAGACAAAAGAGGGACGGGACGGAAGGAAGGCACCTAGATGTCCCATATGTCACTGTGACTGATGGCCATCTTTAAGGCTTTCTTCTTGTCTGTCACTTGAAACATAGGCAAACAACAAAAAAAATCAAGTGAAAATGAAAATCTAAAACCACAACACCTTAATCATGCATACTCTAATCTTCAAACATTTTGAAACTGAATTATAACACTAAAAATTACATCTAAATCATGCCAAATAGGAAAAAAGAAAATTCAAATACATAAATCAAACTAAGATATTCATTATGCATTAATTAAAAAAAATAAAAACCCTAAACATGCCATTCTAGCATTTTAAATATATTTAGACTATCTTGGCAATCATGGAATTATAGAAATCATGAACAAACAGATAAACAATAAAAATTCATGGATCATAGTATTATAATCAATAAATAAATCTACCTAACATGTGATCATAGCATGAAATACTAAAGGGAGAGGTTGAAGCCTAGAATATTACCCTTAAGAATCTGGTTCTATAACTTTGGAGATTGCGATCTAAGTTCCAATACTCAATTCCCATGTTCGAATAGAAGAATAAACGTTCTTTTTAGCAAGAATATTGTTTAAAGTCTTGACTCCCAAGAATAGAGAATTGTATTTCTTTTTCTCAAAAATCTACCTCTTTTCTTTCTAAGTGAGAGTCCCCCTTTTTGAAAACCCAAATTTTAGTTTAAATACCTAGGGAAGAGTTTAGTATTGCTTCCAAATCTAACCCTTTTAAATCTGGAAGTTAAAATCCTTGAAATTAGCATAGGATCCAATCTTGTCAGATTTGATCCTTATCTCCAGTGTTAAAAGTAAGAAAACATGTAAAAATCTAGAAAATACCCATAGATAAGCATTTTTCATTGACAAACGACCATCTATATCATCTATAGACTTGTTCTAAAGACATTACAACATAAGTCTTCTTTCCCTTACCTTTGAAAGTTAAAACAACTTTCTAGACTATGCTTCTTTTAGTGTGCTTTAGTTATATACTATGGTCTGGACATTCTGTGTGTTTTAGTCTTACAATGTGGTCTTAACCTTTAGTGTGCCTCAGTTTTACAATTTCCTAGCCACAAACAACCGTCCCTCCGTGGCAAATGACTGTTTTTCACATGCAGAAACCAAAATTCAAGGTTATTCTAGATTTTCATCGAAACCCTAAAAAAAGATGTTAAAACCCATAAAAATATTTTATAAACATATGGAAATCAAGGTCAAAACTTGAGATTCGCCCTTTTTTACCTGAAGTGTGAGTTATTTCTCATCATCAGGTAACCCTAATTTGGATTGCCTCAGGTCATAGTGTCTACACCGTCACTCAAATGAGTTTTAAAAATAAAAAAGGCCCCTTGAACCTAGGCTAGTGACCTGTGACTCAGTGATAGACAATCGTCTATCACTAAACCACGGGTGGGTTAGGACAGCTATAACAGACCATCTTTCAGGAGATGGGCCTAAGGAAAATGGCCATAGACAGTCATCCATCCACAAACAGATGGCTGTCTGTCATAGACAGGGTTAAAAATTCAAGGCTTTTCAAATTCTTTTCAAAACCTTAGGAAAAATCGATGTTAAAACCCACAAAAAATATTTTATAAAAATGTGGAAACCAAGGATGAAACTTTAGATTCGTGCTTTCTATCAAAAATATGAGTGGTTCCTCATCATCGGGTAACCATGATTGGGGTTGTCTTAGGTCATAATGTCTACACAGCCCACACAAAGGAATACACCCAGAAAGTCCATCTCTAGTCATAGAACGTATGCACAGCCATAGATACCGAAAGTTGATATCACCATTTACCATAGTAATCATCCAAATAGCCCCTCGTGAGGTGAATAGAAGTCATAAACCTTCTATCTGGGTACACGATGCCTCAGTGAGTAAGTGCTAATTAGCTTGAGAAAAGGCTCTATCAACAATCTCAGCTTTTCTTACAACCAAAACTGAAAAAAAAGTCGCTGGGGTGAGTTAGATTAATTGCAAGCAAAAATAAGGCACATGAATGTGTGAAAATTTGAAAGGATAGACTTTCCAATAAGAAAAGCTAGTGTGAAAACCCATAAGGGGTTCACCATCTTTAAAATAATGATATACCTAAAGTAATAAGAAGATACCGGTGAGATGAGCGGTAGTAGAAGGACGAATACCCAAAGCCTATGCCATCTCCCTCAAATAATTGAGTACATTGTAGGGCATGCAAGGTAGAGTACCAAAAGGGATTGAACCAACAATCACAATAAATTCTTCAGCCGAAGGGCATAACTCTTATTTTGTGAATCAGAAAACACAGAACCTCAGGTCCTTATGCCAAACCATGGATAAAATAAGAGTAGTATCAAGTTTCACTTGTCTCAGAAATCTCAGGTTAGCATATGGGGCCAAAAAAGGGTTTTTTCGAGTCCTCGATTCATCTAAAAGCAGGTTCAATTTATATATGGTTAAATTTGACTTGATAGGAATGTTTGGGTAGTCTTTGTACAAATAATAATAATAATAATAATAATAATAATAATAATAATAATAATAATAATAATAATAATAATAATAATAAATCAAAAGAAATTTAAATAAAATAGAAACAAAAGGAAAATATAAGGAAAAAGGAAAAGAAAAATACCTAGAAAATGAGGCTAACTAAGTAGGTGGAGAGTCAAGGCACAAAATATAAGGAAAAATCAAACTACTTATAAATACACCTTAACAAATGATCATCCCTCAGAAGTGACTCACGGCCCAGCCATCTATCATCCCCGGATCACTTAAATTGATTATTTTGTTTTCCTGCATGGCCTATGCATTATACATATACATTTTTGCATCCATTTTTATAGGTAACATAAAGAAAATGCAGACACCATCAAACTCATCAAGATTTCAAAAATCCAGGAAGTATGAATTCAAGGAATATTCGATGCAAAAAGCAACAAAAATCCAGGAAGTATGAATTCAAAATTCCTACTAAGCTTAATGACATTAAACTCTTTATTCAATCTTGTGATAGATTTCAAAGAGCAAGCAACATATCTAGGAGGGATGAAATGCCATTAACTAAAATGCTTGAAGTATAATTGTTTGATGTATGAGGACTAGACTTCATGGGACCTTTCTCAGTGTCTTATGGGTTTGAATATATACTAGTGACTATAGATTATATCACTAAATAGGTAGAAGTTGTTGCCACTAGGACTTATGATACTAGAGTAGTGTTGGAATTCTTAAGAAAATATATATTCACCCGATATGGAGCACCTAGGGCTATTATCAGTGATGGTGACAAGCATTTTGTCAACCATCAATTCAAAACCTTGTTGAAAAAGTTTGGTTTTATGCATAAGGTCACTATCCCATACCATGCATAAGTTAATGGCCAAGTAAAAGTATCAAACCTGGAACTTAAATCTATTTTAGACAAAAAGGTGAATTCCTCTAAAAAAGATTGGTCCCTCAAACTTGATAAAGCATTATAGGCCTATAGGACTACCTTTAAAACACCTATAAGGATGTCCTTTTTTATGTTAGTTTTTGCAAATCCTATCACCTACCAATGGAACTAGAACACAAAGCTTATTGGGCCACTAAATTTTTGAACTTTGATCTTTATAGTGTAGGAAAATACAGGCCATTACAATTAAATAAGTTAGAAGAGCTAAAATTTTGGGCCTATGATCATGCTGAAAAGTATAAAGAAGAGACCAAGAGATGGCATGACAACAAGCTGGTACTCAAGGAATTTGTCCTGGGAATGAAGGTGTTGGTGTATGATAGTCATCTTAGACTATTTCCAGGAAAGCTTAAGTCGAGATAGAAAGGACCTTATGAAGTAGTCGAAATCACTCAGTATAGAGTTGTCACTGTTAGGCACCCAAACGATGGTAGAGAATTCAAGGTCAATGGTCATCACCTCAAACCATACTTCAAATCCAGGTTTGAAGTTGTGTCAGTGGTCGCAATGCTAGAGGATGTTCAGTGAGTTCATTCAACATCGAGCTGATGACTTGTTAAACCCAGAACTCATTCTAACTCTACCTCTCTACTTATTTTTATTTAATTGTGTTTAATGTTTGTAGTTTTTGAGTTTTCATTATCTTGGTGTGTTTTAGTTTATAAGTGGTGATAAAGTGTGTTTGAATGCTTGCTAAGTTATGCAGTGTAAGTGTGCATAAAAGAGGGTGTTAGATTTTGAATATATGCAAAGATTTCGTTGCACCACGATAGAGACCTTTTTGTCTTAGTCGTGTGCCTTATGCAGTTTGAGGTCCAAAAGAGGTCACATAGTATAGACCATTTTTTCTCTGTCGTGTGCAATTATTTAGTTCAGATATAATAGAGGTTACATGCTGAGACCATTTGATCTCTGCCATATGCAATGTGTGACTCTAAGTGTAAAAAGGGTTACATGGAAGAGACCATTTTGTCTCTACCATGTACAATTGCATGATTTTAGTACAAAAGGTGGTAAACGGAAGAGACCATTTTGTCTCCATTGTGTGTATGTTGAAACTTTAAAAACAAAAGGGTGTACAAACTAAGACCAATTGGTCTCTGCCGTTGCAGTTTAAAATTTTCAAAATAGAATGTTGTACGCGGCTAAGTCCATTTTGTCTTAGCAGTATCCTTCATAAATTGATGTTGTGCATTTTTGGGTGCTGCGTATGGCACGGTCTTTGTACCGAGGGCTTTCAATCATGTCCCTCTTTAAATACCCCCCATTTGGTTGTAACCTTTGACCTTCTTTTCATTCCTTCTCATCTTCTTCCCCCATTTTCGACTAGAGCACTACTTTTCCTCTTATTCATGTGCATTTATTCAAGTGTGCAAGCGTCAATCAACAAGTAAGTACTTCATCCTTTCTTTTTTTCCTTTTAATCTTTATTTTTAGTTTGTTTTTAATGGTTTGTATGGAGTAAGAATTTCTTTTGTTAGCACTTTGTATTTTTATGCATGGTATCAAAATTTTTGTTGATTAAAAGGCATTCTACATGCTTCGGGTTAGGCTAAAGTTTAGTTTATACGTTTTTGCTTCTTTTATGTGAGGTATGCTTGAACTTTTCATCATTATAGGCATTAAATTAAGTGTTTTGAATTTTCTAAATGTGTAAAAGTGGCCTTTTGACTACAAATTTTGTTCATGTATGCTTGTTGTTTGATTAAATGCCTCAAAGAAGTGAAATTTTTATTTTTAGCAAACCTAACCTCATTTTTGTGCTTAGTTTGTTAAAAGTAATGTCCTTTAGATGTTAGAATGCATTGTGTGAGTTTATACATTTACTTGATGTTAATTTGTTCACTTTTCTAACTAATGCTTATGTAAGTTTAGTTTTTAAACTAGAGATGTGTTTAAATGAATTAGTGCTCTGTTTTTCAATACTATTGCCATGTTCTTGTCATGATGGCTTGATCTTTTCTTGGGAGATTGCCTCTTTTATCTTGCTGCATCAAGTTGGTTTTATTAAACAGGCATTAATGAACATAGTGCATGGTGATTTGAGCATTAGTTATATTGTGCAATTAAGCTTAGTTTGGATTGTTCATTACAGGTTACATCAAATAATTTGCTTTTAATGCATTACATAATGGCTAATTATTCGTGTTACTCTTGAATATCTTACATTTATTGGTCAAAAGCACGTTTGATTATTTGTGTTATAATTGCCAATTTTGCATTCCTTTTTGCCTTCATTTTCTGTACGATATATATATGGCAAATGCCTTCTCCTACTTCATTTTGCTAAGTTTTATTTTTGTTCAAGATTAATTATGTTGAGCTTAATGGAATTTGTCTATTTTTGCAGTGGTACCCAAGCGTACTAGACTAAAAGCTAGTTCTTCTTCTTCAACCCCACAGGTTAGATCAAAAGTTCCATTATGGGTTCCCAATGGAGTTCAGGAAGATTGGATTATCTTCTTGAAACTATAATACGTGGCCACTCCATACATTGATATGGAGGTACTGGAAGAGTTCAATTTAAGAAATGACATAGAGTGCCTAATAGCCAATGTAGGGTGGGCCAAATTTGTGAGTAGGAGAGAGTCGATATATCCTCAAATGACAAGAGATTTTCTGGCCACAGTGAGGATCCATATGGGGAGGAATAGCATGAGGATTGAGGGCTTGTAAGTTTTTAGCTGCAGGGGCCTTCATACCAGATAAATCTTAATGACTTTTCCAATTATCTTGGGTTTGATCCCCATGCACCAAGGGGCTTAGAGAATCTGAATAAATAAGAAATTTGGAATGGCATATGTGATGAAATTGAACCCACTAAGTTCCAAACTAGCAACACTAAAGCATATCATTTGAAAGACCATCCCTTAAGGATCATGCATCAATATTTAGCTTTGAGCTTTGGCCATGTTTACTTACTTAGGGGGCCCAAAAAATGTCAATGCCAATAAGGCCATCATTCTCTATGCAATGCAGAATGCCATCCCACTTAATGGAGCAATATTTGTTGATGCAAAGATTGATGAACTAAAGATGTATAGGAAGAGGTTGAAGAAGATTACTTTTGAAGGGATTGTAACCATGTTGGCTGGGGGGGACAACCACCCAATTGTAGGTAGAGAAGTTGTCGATCATGTTCTTATTAATAAGAAAATGTTGAAAAATATATATGCATTAATTGATAACCCCTAGATTCCCAAAGCAAGGTTATTTGGTGGTATCTAACAAAAGGCTTTATTAGGCGGATGTCAACAAGTCATCAATAGTGCTTCCAAGAGCAGAGGCTGTAGCTGTTATGCTATCATCACAGTAGTGCACTAAGATTATGACTCGCTTAGACAACTTAATTGATGGCCAAACTCAATTGACAGATAGGATGGATCAAATTGTCATAGCTTTTTCCATGATGCAATCCCTCTTTGATCACCATTTTTCACCTTCTTCTCCATCTTTGCATGAGTAATCTATTTTAGGGATTTTCTCAACCCCGATATTTTGTGAATGATGTGTTTGTATTTTGCTAAGGATAGCAAAATTTTGTATGTGGGGTGAGGGTATTTGGAGATTAAATTATTGAACTTATTTTGGAATTATTGGATGTTTTGCTTATTCACCACAGTAGTTTTAATTTTTATGTTTGTTTTACTTTTAGTAGTTAATGTAGTGTGTTTGAACTTCTTTCAATTTTAGTAATGTTATGTTATATGGTTGTGTTTTTTTCTCTTTTATTGTTCTAACTTTATTTTCTCTAGTTTGTTCTTTTAGCTAACTTTGCTTTTTAGCCTTTATTTTATAGCTTTTATTTTTATCTTAGTTTTACTGTTCTTATTTTTATTTTTGTTGTTTTTAGTTGTTATTAAATACTTGTACATTCTTAGTTTAGCTTGCCCTTAATTTGTTCCCGTTGTGAATAGCTTGAACTTAGAATTAGAAAAACTTATTTAGGTTAGTTGAATGAACGGAGAGTATTTAATTGTTAATTGTTTTGCATTATCATTTAGGTTCAATTAGATCAATACTAGTAGGTCTTTTAATAAAATGTGCATTATAGGCCTGTTTTAGAAAATAGGAAAAACCAGTGTGAGAATTATAAAGCGATAGAACCTTCCTCATCACCCCTCAAAGTAATTAAATTAATTTGAAAGCAAGGCTAGAAATGACTTAGGTAGAATTTTATTAATCGAATCTCTAAAAAGACTTTTGATCTACCCTTTGGTAATATTTTATTCCTTACAAGCCCTTTAAGCCTATTTAAGCATGTTAAATGCATGCTAATTCTGTAATTGTTGATTACACTTATTTGATTTCCCCTAGCCTAACAGCCTTTGTCTTACCCTTATAAAATTAGCCATTCTAAGAGTGAGTAGGATAGTTTTTCGGAGTGATTAATGTGAAAAAAAAAGGGTTATGTTTTAAAGTGTAATTCTAGAAATAGGATACTTTGCAAATGTCTAGTAAGCTAAAAAATTTTCAGAATGTAGTTTATATTTAAGGAGAATTTTAGTAAGCCCCTTGAAAAAAGAAAAGAAAAGAAATAAGATAAAATATTGCTGAACTATGGTTCAATCTAAGTGTGGGGTACTTTATTGGTTAAGGGAGAAGAATTTTTAGCCTTTAAAGTATTGGTTGAGCTAATTTGTTTATAGCGAAAACTTTTGGTAATATCTTCCCCTTAGCAATCTTCCTTTGGCAATTCTTGTTCTACATTTTGGGTAGGCTAGCATTTCGCAATGTTATTAAATTGAGAAAGGATGGGGTTGAGTTCTTATTTTTGGAGTGGAAAAGAGGCAAGATAAATTAAAGAATGGTTGTTCTAGATTGCGTATCATTTTCCTTTTCCTTGTTAGCCATACCTTGACCCCATTGCAACCTCTTTAAGACCTAATGATCTTGCTTTGTTTAGAGTTGTTCTGCTGTAGTGTTATTTAAACTTCTCTGAATTTGTGATTTCTTTGTTTAAGTTTAAGCATGCAAGAATGTAGTTTGCTCATTTGCTCGAGGGGGGGGCGAGCAAAAGCTAAGTGTAGGGTATTTGATAACTTCGATTTAGTGTTTAATTTTGGTATATTTTTGTCTGTATTTATGTCTCGTTTTATGTGTTTTTCTTATTTTAGGTGTTAAATTCCTCTTTTTGTGCCAACTAGGATAATATTGCGATTTATCAAGTTTTGGTGTGCTTATTGGTGTAATTTTGACTTTTGTGCAAAAATTTTGACTTACACACAGTGGAGATCAAAGTATCTTAGCCATGTGCCCTACAAAATCACCAATTCACGCCATTTCATTAAAGCACACGACAAAGACCAAAGTGTCTCCACCGTGTATTAATGCTATAGTACTTTTTTCAACTGATTGCACACGGCTGAGAACAAAGTGTCTTCGTTGTGCATGTAACACCCTATATTCAATTAGTTAAAAGACTCGAAAACTGGATGTCACACCCGGGCTTAGATTCCTTTAAGGGGGCTAATTACAAAATCATCTATTAAAAAAACCTTCACATTAATAATTACTGTTTATCTTATAAAAATTTTGGCAGAGTTTCTTCAAAAAATTCTCTAAACTCCCTACAAAAAAATCCTCAATACACTTCTATTTTGACCTATCTTACCATCCATCTCCAATTCAAACCCAGCACAAAATGTTTTGCCCTTCCTCCGATATTTCAAAACTTAATCTCATCAAATTAAAACATAGCATGTCTAATATTTTACTTATCCTTAAAGATAATTTACATTACCAATTTTAAGATAACTTAATTTATAATGTCAATACTCATAGATAAATACATAAAAATTTACATTGCCCAAAATACAGTATACATGCAAAATAGTAAAAGTAAGATGCAGTACTGCTAGCTTTCCTTAATTGGCATACCAACCTTATCCTATCACTCCAATTTCTGTCTAATTTTACTAAGGGCAAATATAATTAAATTCACATTCCGTTTTCCTATTAAATCCAACCTCACTTTATAGCCTTCACTCGTGATTATGCTTATGTAGTAATTTACCCAATTTATGTTCTTTTCCAAGAGTATAAAAAAATTAACCCTTTATGTACACAGAAGTTTCAACTAAGGCATTTCAAAGCAAAATTTAATAACAATTACCTTAAAATCCCAATAAAACTCACTAATTAAGGTCAATTAAACATAATGTATTATAAATCACTTGAATCATAGTTAAAACCAAGTCATGAATTAAAAGATTTAAATTCCATTTCATGAATGTATTCCTTCAATTACGTATTTATGATAAATTATTTATCAATTCAATAAAAAACCAATGTGTATTTTAAGGATCTAGTAGTTTACATAATACAAGTAAAATGACAATTTTGCAATTTAACCCTTATAACTCAATTTAAGTATTTCATACTACTTATTTAACATCCAATTAATTACTTATAGCATTTGATTTTATAAAATCTCAATCCACTCACCTAAAACCATAACTTACATATTAGTTATTTGACAAATTTACAATTTAAACCCCTATAATTTAAGTAAATCATTTCATATTATCCATTTAACACCTAAATATATATTTATAACATCAATTCATGAAATTCCTACCCTACATACTACAAACCTTTACTTATGTAATGCACAATTTTAAAGAAAAATAGGATTGCATGAATACATACCAATTTAAGGTCAATTTGATTCAATTTCAACCTAAAATCTTCAATGTATCATTTTCCTTCCACTTCTTTCCCTTCACACTTATCTCAATGTCTTTCTCTACACAACCCATAAATCCATCATAAATTCTCTAATCAAATATAAGGAAATACATACTTTAAGCAATTTTAATGAATTATCTACTCCAATTCTAAAATTAATTTAAGAATTAACAAAATCTAACATTTTTTCCAAATTTCTAAAATCCCTAAATATGAGTTTTTCCCTAAATTTCTTTCATAATACACCAATTAAAAAGGATGAAGGAAGCTTACCTCAAGACTAGTGGGGAAAAATGGCAGTAAGAGGACAAAATAATAGGGAACCGAAGCAAAGAAGGAGGATAGCAAGGGAAAATTGCGAGTGGTTATCACACGAGGGAGAGGAAGAGAAGAAGCAAAAGGCAATGGTGCTGGAAAATTGCAGCAAAGGAGTAAAACGATGACTGGTGGGGTTGCGATGCTGTCGTGACTGAAAAATGAAGAGGGAAAAGAAGAAAAATGAAAGGGAGGGCAGTAGAGGAGGAAACTGATCCACCTGGAAAATAAGGCAACCAAAATTAAACCCATCCCAAAATGACATAGTTTTTGGTATAAAGGTGAAATATTTCAATTTAGCCCTTTTTCTATTTTAACATTTAGGCCCACAATTAATTACAACTTTTCATATAATTCTTTCTTTTTCATTTACCTTACTTTCTTTCATTTTTATGATACTTGTTTATTTTATTATCTAGTCTAGAGGAAAAATCGAATTTGACAGACTATTATTTGGGTAACTGGTGCTCAGGGTGTTACAATGTGCCTCTTCAAATAGTATAAAAGTTGCATTCTTTTTGGTTCAAAAAGGAAGTTTTTAAGTTCTTTCATTTGTCTTTAACTTTAGTACGTAGTTCTTAGCTTTATCTATAGATTTCTAGGATTTTTATACTTAGTTTATACTTATAAAAACTTCATTTTTATTAGGGTTTGTACTTACAATACAAAAAATGCTACAGATATAGTTTAGTTTACAGGGTTGTAGTTTTAGTTTCAATCAAGTTCAGCTTGGAAATGCGAGAAAAAGCTACTCCAACTCCAAATCTATCATTAAAAAATGGGTTTAAAAGTTTATTCTTCCTTTATCCTTATTTTTTTACGTTATATATAGTGAGTAGTCTTCTAATTGTTTGGAGATCTATAAATCTCCATATCCATTTAAGACAATAAACTTTTTTGATTAAATATATTTACAGATGTTTCTTTTCCCTTGTTCTTATCTTGATATTGATGTTATGCAAGTATTTATGCTATTAATCTTATTCAAGTTAATGGATTTATGCTTGTTTGAAGTAGATATTGTGTATGGTCTATTTTTACATGCATTTGTTGTATACTTGATGGTGATTCTAGAATGCGGAGCTATTAGATCTAGAGTTAATATGTTGTATATCCGAAAATAGTGAGGAAAATGAATGGGTATTGAGTTGATTGGCTCCGAAATGAGAAACTAACTCATATTTAGGATTTATAAACCTATACTCAAGCTAGCTATCAGATTGGCTCCAGAATGGGAAATTGGGTAGTTAGAATAGTTGGCTCCAGAATGGGAAACTTAGGTTTAGTTAGGTCATCTACACCTGAAATATATGATTTTATGTTAAAATAAATCTTACATTGGATATGGGGAGGATTTGATTTTCAAACAGCATCTTTAGTTATTTCTATTGCCAAATCTTTTATACTTTTTTTTATTGCATTCTTATTTTGTTCACTTTATATTCTTTGTTTAAAATTGGTAGACATAACTCACACCATTATGCACCTGGGGAATTCTTTAGCACGTTGTAACGCCCCCAAATTTTCATTTGTTGTGCATAATTTATTATTACGCATGATTAATTATTTTATGATAAGTTTAGTAGTGATTAAAGTTGATTAGGATAGAAAGGTTGCAATGAGTGCTCCGTTAAACGTGTCTGGGCTAGAAAAATTTGAGGATGGGTGACCCGACGGATAATGTGAGATTAATGTCAAATATGAAAGTACGTGTTAAATGGAGTCTAGTGGTAAAATTTGAGTGATAAATGAGGTCAAATAGACATCCAAAAAGGCAAAAGAAGAAAAATTTCACGATTTGTGCGTAGGTTTGACTAAGCAATTGGAAGCCTTAGAGACCTCCGATTGAATTCAAATTTTATATACATGCTATTCATAGTGTAGGGACATATAAGGAACTAAAAAATATCAATTCTGACAATTCTCAAAATTCGGGTTGCAGATTGGCCGCTCAGGTCATCGAAGCTAAAACAATATCGAAAAAATATCGGAATGAGCTGAAATTTTTACCATATGTTATTGAATATATAGTGACACTTGGGGCAAAATTTTAGTGCAATCCGATATCGGAATCAAAAATTCATATTTCAGAGCGAAAAATCGAAATCGGGTCATTAAGAAGGTCAAATCTGGGCATTTGACCATGAAATTTTATATGAGATGATATTTTGGTGTAAGAATCATGTGTATGTGAGCTCATGATGGCAGGATAAGCCTAATGCTTAAAATGAGTGACAAGGGGCCAAATTAGAGGCTATTGGATTAAATAGTTACACAACTAATCTTGGCCTCTCATTTTGTAGATTTTTAACACCTTATATAAGGATGAAACCCATAAGAATTCTCTAGAAAAATCAATCATCTTCATCCTTTTTCACCCACAAACCTGAGACACCCATTTCCTCACCCTTTTCCCCATTTTTCTTTTTCCTAAGCCTCATCTCTCCACATCTTTAGTTGAAATTACACTCTCATGATCAGAAATCACTGCTCTTTCACATAGAAAAGAGCTTGCACCAAGGGAAGGCCAAGAAATATAAGGAATAAGGTAAAAACTCTTAAATACACTATAGTGATTTTGAAAGTTTGAGCTAGAATTTAAGTAAGATTTTGTTCCAACATATAGAGTAGGGTTAGAAGAGTATGTTAGTGATTTTATATTGTCCAAATTAATGAGCTAAACTAGTGTTTTATTGTCTTGAAAATTTGGCCAAAAGAGGAGCAAATAGGGGAAGGCCATTCTAAAAAGGGAAAAGGCAAGGAGAGAGAAGAATATGTCTCAAGGAAGCTTAAATAAGGTTATACTATCCTTTATGTAACTAGGATAGTATTTCAATGAATTTTCCTTAAATTTTCCTTTATTTTAATTATTTTGGTGGGTAACCCAGGATCCTAGGATAGTATGGCTAGCCATAGGGGCACTTATCCCACGGTGTTTTATTCTACTCAATTATTCTCTGCTCTGTTATACTCTGCTCTGTTATCTGAAAAATATTGATTATTCTATTAGCCGGCTTATTATTGATAGTTCAAAGAGTAGTCACATACTTCAAGCAGTGTGGACACTCCTGGTGACTGGATTTGCTTATCCACTTATCCGGTTCATGAATTTTTCTGTTGTTAATAACTAGGGGCAAAATGGTAATTTTGAATAAAATTGTGTAAAAAGGAAAATTTTAGCCTTAAAAATATTGAAAATGTGAACAAAAATGATATAAGATGAAAAATAAAGTATAAATATTTAATAAGGTTAAAAATGTAATTTTACATCCAATGAAGGGCAAAATAATCAATTGCCAGTAAACACATAATTAAAATAAATAAATAAATAAAATAGTTCATTTGAATAAAAAGCGTAAATTTACAAATAAGGAAGAATATAGGGATCAAACGGTAAATTTACATTCAATAAATATTTTTAGGGACTAATTGGTAATTTACGAAATTAAAGTTAATTTTGTGTCGGAAGAAATATACTGAGTCGAAATCGGAGTTAAAATGAATAAATATGAAAAAGTCAACCGAAGGTCAAAGTTGGTCAACATAACAGGAAAAAGTCAATTGTAGGTATAAAATGGTAAATTTCTACTTTGACCGGTAAATTGTTGAAATTAAATAAGAAAGAAAAGTTTTGAGACTATTTAATGAGTAATTGGGTATGAAAGGAATAAATTATGAATTTATGAAGTTATAAGAGTTCAATAAATAATAGTGGTTAAATTGAATTAAATAAACAAATTAAATTAGTTGAAATTCTTTGTAAATGTATCTACCACTAAGCAATCAGATTTGCTTAGCGTGTGGTTTTATGACTGCGTGCAGGAACAAAAAGATGAGAATTGAAGGAAGAAATGACATATATATAGAAGATCATGATTTTGGACTTTTGTCTTGTAATTATATGTAAATTATTATGACAGATATGAGAATTTTTTGTATGTAATATTAACTTAATATATGAGTTTGATGATTGCAAATGAATGTAGTATGTATTGATTGTGTGTGTATGCGTATGATGAATTGAGATTATAGAAGTACTGTGGGTTGTTGATTGGAGTCTGGGAGTAGGAGAAATATTATTAAAAGTGCAATTTGACTTTTACAGGTTTGGAAATTAAGGAAAATTAAGCCGTTATATTACAAATTTTCCGTTAAAATCAAAATAATAACTTATTACTTATAAGGGCATTAATGAACAGTGTAGGTCTTAAATTTAGTTAAGAAGGCATTACACACATAAGTATAATCAATCAAATAACTTTGCATAAGGCCAGTCCCTTATGTACGATATTCTTTAGGGTTTTGAATATACTTTATTATATTACTTGTTAATTCAGTGCACTTGCTAAATAACGAACACTGCTTTCTACCTATTTGTCGATTGACAGTCGAGAAAAAGGCCCAATAGATGGCCGTCGATCAAAGTGACCGATGGGACATCACGAAACCTTCTTTTCATCTCGTCTCTCTTGTTTTTAAGCCATTTGTGGCCTATTTTTTTCCTTTATTTTATGTGTTATTTTGTGTATTCAATTTATTTACATATTAATTATATTTTTGACATCATTTTTTATTCTTTTCACGTATGTTTTATGTTTTATATTTTGAATGTCTGATTTTCATTTTGGATTGCATTTCTGATTTTCATTTTGGATTGCATGTTTGTTTATTTTAATTTTTAAATGTTCAATTTATTTTATTTTCACATGCTAATTGTTTCATTTTCCTTGTTTTGATTGAGCGATTAACTTTGTGTACCTTGAGGAGTTCATATTTTGGAGGTTAATATGCCTTGGGGAATCGATCGGGGTGGTTCTATTTTCTGTCTCTTTTACACTTTTTATCTTATTTTATTGCATTTACTTATTTATTTTATTTATTGGTTTATGTTATTATTTTTTTATGGATGTATTCATTTTTAGGAACGTAATAGGTAGTCAAAAATTATTTTTACATGTTAAATGATAAATTTCATTTAAAATCATTTTTACTAACTAATTGATATTTTTTGCTTAAATCAAAATGGACCAATATCCAAATTTTATGCCAAAAATTACATCATAAAAACAGTCCTATTTTCCTCAAATTTGGATCACTAATCCCACATTTTCTAAAAATTTATAAGGACTGTTCATCCATATTTGTAAAATATGTAACTCAAATGAATACTCCGATTTATGTATGACAAATTTCATTTCTTGTTAGATTATTTGCCTATGTAATAAATTTAAGTAGTTTATTTTATTTATTGCTTTTATTTACTGCTTTCCTACGTGAATGATATGTTTATTTATTTTTTTTCAATGTATTATATGAGAAGGGAGATAGTAGACTAATAATAAAAACTCATTTATAAATAGCACCTAACGAGGTATAAGTAAGAGTGATGTCCCGAATACCATATTTATTTAGGCATCAAAGGTTAGATTCTCTTTTCCAACATTCTGTGGGTGACGACTCCATGATACCTACCTCTTGAACCTAGTTAGATGCCATTGTAGGTTAACCATCAATAATAAGATATGGCTAAATCCCTCTTATTGTGAAGTGGCCAATTTATAAGTCTCGTATAATCTTATACCCTAAAAGCAGCCCTCCGAGAGCAGATTTAGACACTAGCGGAGATCTATAGGAACAAGCGAGAGAGATGGATAGAGATCTATGTGAAATCATGTTGCTAGAGAGAGAAATGCTAACAGAGAGGAGAGAGAGATGGAAGAAAGAGAGGAGAGAGATAGACAAAAGAGAAAGATAGGGGAAGAGGTGAAAAAATAATTAAAATTAGTCCACATGTTACAAAATTATTGGTTAATAATGACATGTCAACCACGACAAGCGTGTGTAATGCACATGCTATCAACAAACAAAAAAGATGTTTATTTTATTAATAATATACAACTATAAGTGTTAGATTGATAAACTTGTAAGTTGAGAGGGTGGCATGACAAAAATATGCAAGTTTAATGGGTAAATTATATATTAAGCCAATTTTTTATTGAATAACTGAGATCACAACAAATTGAAATAAGATTATAATACCCTATACCCAATCAGTTGCAAGATTTGGATACCATATGTCACAATCAGGTTTGGGTTCCTTTAAGAGGACCAATTATAGAATTTTACTATTTAAAAACCTTATTATTTTAATAGTTACTATTTATTTTATGAAATTTTAGGTAGAGTTTCCCTCGAAATTTCAAAAAACCTCATGAAAAGAAAATTTTCAAAACACTTCTATTTTAATCTATCCTACTATCCATCGTCAATTTCAAACTCCAACACAATTTTCTCATCCTCCTCAATAAAATAGTCAATCTAAATTCCACTTGTCAAATTAACATTACATAAATATCTCTATTCTTGACTATATCTATAAAATTTCTTCATACAACTGTAACGGCTATAAAATTTTCTTTCTTGATATCAACAAGGTATCAATACTATTACAAACTAACCCTTTCCATGTACATGCCAAAATAAAATCACTAATACCATAACTAAAATTAGTTGCCACGTTCCAATCCAAGTTATTGATATGACTAGTTGTAGTAGATCCTGCAATCCTACATATAGGTTAAATTCCTTTGTCCTCAACCTACACGCGAAAAAAAAACCACGCATTAAAATAAAAGTTTAGTGGTGACTACCAAATTTACCTCGTCAACTATGCAATTTAAAATACATTTATAACACTTCAATTATACACATACAAAATCATAAAATATACACATATATACATTTATATATGTATATATGCATATGTATACATATATATTGAAAGGGTATTACATGGCATATACATGAAGATCACACAGCAAAAAAATAAAAAATATTGATCATTCATGCCACACAATATACGACTTAGAATCAAAATATGCAATTTTAGAGTTTTAAAAACTTACAAGCTTGGATGCTCTTGAAAACTTGATTTTGCAATGGCAAATGTATAAGATAGACTTATATACTTCAGATCTAGAACACCAATACCAAAAGAGCAGCCTTTACGCCACACCACTCTATGCTCACACACCACTTGCAAAGATAGCTTAAAATCAAGAGTGCTAGCTCTATGATTATATATTCTACAATGGAAACGGTTTGAAGCCATAAGATATGATCTTGTTCTTCCTTTAGGTTGCTATTGCTGTCCAAGAATACAAGAGAACAAGAAAGAGTTCTTTCCTATTAAGTAATTCGAGCAAGAGAGAAAAAGAGCAAAAACGGCTAGCTTTTTATTCTTTTAATTCATTAATATATATCACTTGTTTTAGGTCAAGTGTGAATGCTAAAATTTAGTGGTAATTTCAGCCTCTATCACTTTCTAATTAAGAGATATATCTTAATTTAAATTTTATTAGAATTTAAATTCAAATGGCATTAGTCATTTAATAAAAACAAACTTACTTATTTAAGGTGATTAGTTGCCGAATTCAACTAGGATTCCTAGCTTGAATTTTGGCTACATTAATTTCCTCTCAAGTATTATATTTTGATTAAATACAATTTAGGATTTAATGCTCAATTAACTTAATTATACATAAAAAATTAATTAATTGAAATTAAACCTCGCACATGCCAATAAATTTCTCTCGTGACCAACTGTTAACAGATTTGCCTTAAACAACTAGCTATTTAAGGCAAAAACCTTATTTGACCGATTTGTCTTAAACAGCTATCGGGGCTTTGGCCTTTTTGCGATAGTATTCCTATTTGAAGAAGGACTAGAAGTTGATATTTGTAATAACAAAATTAAGAAACTCTATAATTAGAATTAATTCAAAAATTCAAAAATTTTTCTAAATTAACATTAGATTAGAGGTTAGAATGATTATGAATCAATTGACAAGTCCAATCCCAATATCTTGATTTCGAATGGCAATACATCGCAGACCCATATATATATTGTCTACTAATACATGACCAATTAATGTTTGAATAAAAATTCTTTCCTAGGGAACCTCAAAGTGGCTCTATTTCATTATATTCCATCCATATCCCAATTCCATTTATTTAATATCCCCTTTCCTTTGGTGTCATTAACATAAGAGATGATGCTGGGATCTTTGGTAGATACAGGCGATATTTTAGTAAGTAAATTAACTCCTCAAATGGTGAAAGAATCATCGTATGCTCTAGAAGATAGTTTATTAAAAGCCATACTTGGTATTCAGGTATCTACTTCAAAGGAAAATAGGTCAAATTCTACAGGATCAAACATATGGGGAATGACGAAAGAGGATAAAAAAAGAAATAAAAAAGAAATGATTCTATAAATCAAATCCATGGAGTTCAGAAAATAATTTATTTATCTTATTATTTATTATTAATCTATCTTATTATTAATCAGGAATTTTGTATATAGCTAGAACGACCCTCACAAATTGCAAATACTAATTTATTAAGAATTCATCAGATTGAAGCTATAGAAAATCAGAGCTGAATAGATTTACCTAAAACAACAAGCTGTTTAAGGCAAAAAAACCTATTTAACGGATTTGCCTAAAGCAGCAAGCTGTTTAGGCAAAAATCTATTTACCCATTGCATACATTAATTTGACTTTAAATAAAAGCCCAAATTAATTCTAATACACTATTTAAATATTTTAACCCCAATGCTTTGTGTGCAATCTTATAAGTCCATTTAATATTGGCAATAAATTAATAAATTAATTCAAATGTTATATATATTCTCTAGCAAGATATTATAGCATTCCAAATTAAATGAAAATGTAAATGCCATTTAGTGACCTAATGCAATTTTGCATAGTCCCTTACCCTTAAATATCAGAATTAATATAAGGTATGGAACCATTCATTCTTATATATACTAATTCCTTTTTTGATATTCCAGTGACACTGAACTTTCAGATAAATAATGATTACTCATTATTTCATCTCGGTATGGCTATACACTTCTCAGTTCACTGATCAAGTGGTCGATGATATTTTCTCTCTTATCGAGAGGGGTAATCCCTTTACTTCTCTCATGCTCTCTAATATGGATTAGTGCATACCCAAGCATACCCATACTTGTCACACTGTTACGAGCACATTAGGTGTATGTCAAAGTATATAATAATTCATAAAGAGTTTCATAGAGATTTTAGGTCTAAGAACTCTGATGCAAAACTTGCACATGAGAAACACTTATGACTTGTACCATGTAGTGCTCTCATGAATGGATCAAATCCAGATACCATGTTCTAAACATGTATCTATGATCTCTGATTGACACTTCAGTCTTTATGATCCGGAAGACAGAACTCAAATTGTAACACCCTATATCCCATGTTTACTATATCCAATGCAAACTATGCCATTTTAATTCATCAAGTCATATGACTATATCATCATACTGTAGCTATTGTACTTTCATGCTTAGCATTCATCATATCAATACATTTATATAAAGTAATTCTAATTTCATCATGCATGCATATACTAGTATTCTCATCATGAGATTATTACAGTCTTTACTTTTATATAATGTACATATATATATATACATATTACAACTCTTAAACACGTTATACATGTAAGGAGCTAAACAAAATTTATCAAAATTTCCTACATCAACTTCTATCCACTGGTGTTGGCCTGTCCTAATGCAGAATTAGATCCTGTGCAAAAAGTTTTCGCTACCCAAAACCTACACGGATCAAATAACCCGTGTTAAGCTTTACAGCTTAGTGGGGAATTCTAAACATGAAAGACAACCACTCACAGTGGTCGTCAAAAATATAAAATAACTAGCAACAATACTCATATGGCAAAAGAAAAGAAAAATATAAAATACAATAGCTTGCATAACAGGATAACTTTTCACAATTGAATCAGCATACTACTTATAGTTCATGAAGTGGTCCATATATCATGTAAACAAATATTAAGTCGTGCTCAAATAGTCACCGTTAACCATAATAATTCATATATCAGATGCATATCTCATACTATGAATAACTTTGAAACTTTATTACTTTACTTTAGCCTGCTTAAGTTCTAAGAATGGATAACGGGATCGATGGATACCCGAGGGTATCAAATGATAGATATCCGAAGATATCATAACTATGGACCCAAGTAGGGCCAACTATACTTTGGACCGGTCAAATGCTCACACGTGAGCACCCACACGAGGGCAAAAATAAACAACCCTAATGGGCTGTGTAAGATCCAGCAGGATCGACTTTGGCAGCTGCAATTCCCTATAGGCACCTATCTATCCATATCTGAACTCTATTGCAGGCAATACTTTATTCATGTTCATACACTCATATACATAATCATAATTAAACATACTTGTAGGTACATTCTCATAAGCATGATCATCAATGTGCATACCTTATCATTGTTCAAATCGGGTGCTATACAAATATCGACATGTTTACACTTGGGCATATGCATAAGACATGATCATACTATTATGTTTCCTATTACATAGCATAGGTATACATTCATAAACAATTTTCAATGTAAGTGATACAAATTTATATACACACTAGTATATGACTCTTGTATACTTGCATTTAAGGTTAATTTTTGCTCAGTTATATGTGCTACACATGGGGGTAGCCTAATGTACCAATAAAAGAGAATAAAAACACATTTAGTGACCAACATGCTGTCGCACTCGCGACACTGTCGTGCTCGCGACAGTATGCGTGGTCAAACAGGTTTTTCACCCTGTTCTCAAAATCCTGCAAACTGCTTAACAAAATCATTTTGTACCTCTTATTTGACATAGTAACCGGCATTTTTAGAAAAAGTTGTCTTCTACAAAGTTGTAGATCTACATTTCTAGTTTCTAGAACATCAAAAATATGTGCAATATCATTTCTAGAACTCGAGATATCTTAAAATTACTAAGGACTGTTCATAGAACCAAAATAGTGGGGGCTGTCACTTATAAAAATTCATAGCATAAAATCAAGAGAGATTTAGACCAACATTTCTTCATAAAAAACGTACTCCTAGGTATCTAGTTTACTCAGAATTTTACAGAATAATATTTTGACTTCTCTACTATTACTTATGCCTAAAATACCAACATCTGTACCCTAACAGTCCCAACAGATTCAACGAATTTCATGCTAATTATTTGACAAACTTAGAAATAAAATTAGGCATTACTTCCTTCATATAAAATGTGTCTTTATGAGTCTAGTTTTCATAGAAATTAATTTCATGTCATTATGATCATTTTACATACAGATATCTCAATATTTCCCCAACCTAGTCCAGAATCCGAATTTAGAAGTTTTCCTAAATTCAATAAATCATAAAAAATATCTAGAGGCAGAATTTGAGTGTGATTTCTCCTTATGAAATCTTTGTCTATAAGTCTAGTTTAATACCCATTTGGAATCATCTCAATATCTATTTTCAAACTTTAGATATCACCAAAACAATGCATCTAGGTCCAATGAACTCAAACCCAGAATTCTTTAAAACTCACATGCATGTCAAGAAAACTCACATGCATGTCAAGATTCAAGCAAAACACATCATATTCAAGTAGATACACTCACGTGCAACATGAATAATCCTAAATTCCCATACCTTTTTCTGAAACTTATCACACTCAAGCTTTCAATCTCTTGCTATGTCTTTCCCTTTATCCTTCCTATCTCCTCCTTCTTTGACAACAACCAAAATTCATTCATCATTTCCAGCACTTGATCTTCATTACCACAAGCAAGATGAGAAGAAGATGAAGATGATAATGATGAAATTCAGTAGAGATCATTTACCTTAGAGTTTAATGTTTTAAACACTTGTTGAACCAACAAAACTTATCAACTAATTTCTTGAGAGGATTTAGAAGAAAATAAGGGAAGAAGAAGAGTTGGAAACTTTCTGGTTTTCCTCTCAATTAGCCGACCACCACTCTCTCATAATTGCCACTTTCTCTTTCTTTTCACTACATAAACTCATTTATATAATACTATGTCAAATCTCTCTTTAGGTCCTCCTAGAATCTGCATGTCACACTAAAACCATCCTATTCTTTGCATGTCAAATTTCATACCCCACATTTACATTATTCATACATTAACCTCTCCATTATTCTCTAATTCCCAATTGACCTCTTAAGTTTCTGAATTTTCAAAACTACCCCACAATTAATACTTTTTCTTCAATTATACCCTCAATTAAAATTAAACCTTACTTTTAAATTTTATTTCCATGCAATTAACATAATAACTTACTCCATTGACCCTTACTTATACAAAATCCTCATTTAAAAATATGCAAATTAAATTTAGGGTCATGTTTGGGGCCTTACACAAATTATCAGAGAGAGCATACTAGTTTTAATTTATTTGTTATTCCCATAACAATGATTGACTAGAGATATTTAGAATGAAGTTTCATTTGTTTCAAGGTCTTACAACTATGTGCCTCACACATGATAACTTAAACTAAAACAATATTCTTGGATAGTTCTATCAATTGATATGCACAGGAATACAATAGATAAAACAAATGCCTCATTTATTAACTTAAGTGTTTTATAACAATGCATTGGGACTAGGGCTTATACTAACAATCTCCCACCAGCATTAGTCCCAATTGGGCATAGCCCTAAGACCAAACATTCTCAAATGAGCTTCGTGCAGATTTGGATGCAACTGTTTCGTCAAAGGATCTGCTACATTGTTTTCACTTGCTATCTTGCTAATCTTGATGTCCCCACGATCAATGATCTCTCTGATTTATATTATCATGACATGAATCATGCAAACCATGTATACCTTTAAATCATAACCTATTAGATTTATATTGTCATGCATATAGCTATTTACTTTCTACAATATACTCTCAACATACATG
The DNA here is from genome assembly GCA_037975025.1 of Excoecaria agallocha. Taxonomy (NCBI): domain Eukaryota; kingdom Viridiplantae; phylum Streptophyta; class Magnoliopsida; order Malpighiales; family Euphorbiaceae; genus Excoecaria; species Excoecaria agallocha. The sequence goes on along the minus strand of CM075807.1, from coordinate 23,458,586 downwards.
CGTACTTGTATGTCTTAGGCTTTTAATCACATATTTTGTTCAACCATTTAGATTAACAACTAACATGAACCGTTAAACTAAAATCAAGGTCACATACATAATAATAGGCACATACCTCTTACCATATTTGAGAGAGATTATATACCTTCTAATAGCTATAAGTTGAAACATAAAACTATTAGGCCAATATGTATGCCCAAGCATGACCAATATTCGCATTTCCCTTATCATTTTAAATCATGTTTCAAATATACTCATAGTCACATTTATTCTCTTACTTAAGAGCCCTCAACAGTTTATTTAATTTAATTTCTTGTATATCAAACACTTAATTAAAACTTCATTTCTTCTTGCTGCAATTACATTTATGAAAGGTAAGGCACCAACAATTCAATTAAGATTCCCACTTGGTTCTTTAAAACCATTTTCAACATATTAAATAGTATCTTATGTTGTCAAAAGCACATTAATGTTAATTAGCCAATTCTTTAAGCATATGAGAATTTTCACCTCTGACATAATATATTTAATTGGCCAATTCCTTAACTACATTTTACTACCATTTAAATACTACCTAAATTATAGTTGAAATTTCAGTTGCCATAAGTTATAATTCAATCTAACATCTCTATCTCTACTAAGTATTATTACTAATTAAATATGCAATTTAACCCATTAATCTACTAAACCAATTATCAAAATAATTAAAACTTAGTGAAGATAGACTAAACCATGAAATGAACAAATGAATCAATTTAGCTATAGAATCAATTTAGCTGTCAAATTATTTAACTATAACCAACCAACAATATCATCACTGCCAACTAAGCCTTCACCTAATCTCAATCACACATAAACGTATCATTCATTAAAATTACTAGTCACCATTGTATTAAAACATCTCAAACATACAAGAAATAATCCCCTTACAGCCCTGTAACCTTTAATTTACAACTTTTAACAAATAACTCAATCCCGAGCTTAACAAGATAGAGAAACTAAAACAACAATACCAGGTATTCATTCTTGAAATTAAAACTTTAAAACTATCTCAATTTATTAAAAAAAACAACAACAGTCGATATCATTAGCATCCTCTTTATGTATTAGATTTAAGTTATCAACTAAATATTAAAAACTCAAAACTAGATCTTGAATTAGCAAAACTCAACTAGCAAATATATTATTCCTAATAAATCACACAACAACAAATACTTAATTCAAAGAAATAAAACAATTCTTAACCAAATTTTGAAATTAATTTAATAAATTTTTACGAAGGCAATTTTGGTAGTCACATACTAGTTAGAGTGAAATTCCTGCATTTTTACTTCAATTCTACTGTCAGTATGCTCGCCGGATTGGTCACCAAAGCTTTGTCGGAGCCTTGCCAGTGTGAATCCGAAAACACCTAGATATTGGTGGGAGTCTAATGACTGTGGTCACACGCTCAACGGACACCATTTATGTCTTAAATCCATCCTAAAAATCGCAAACGCCTTGGTCGCCGATCTGCTGATTTTTGGTGAGTGACAGTTGGAGAAGGACGTCACTAGATTTGCTTATCTGCTAGGAACTCGCTGGTGTAAATGGCATCGCTATAGGCCGTTGCAAGTCGCCAAAATGAAGAAAAAGGAGCTTCGGTAAGGAGAGAAAATTGGGTTGAAGGAGGCGCTATGAGGTAAAGACGTCGTGGGCCAGTGATGGAGGGACGACGGAGGCACAAATTGTTGCCCATGATGATGCGACCGGAGCAACACCGCTGGTCAACTGGAGATAGAAAAAACCATTCTCCTCTCCCTTGTTCCTTTCTCTTTTATCCGATCTCCTCTCTCTCTCTCACCATTTTCTCCTTTTCTCTCTCTTCTTTTTCTTTTTCTTTTTATTCTTTGACCATGGTAATTTTTTTTTTGTCTAGAGAATTCTAGAGACTTGCCTCTATTATTATTATTGTATACATCTATTTATTTTAAATTCTTTATTTTTGGTTTCTAAAATGTTCTTTGATTAAAATTATTAATTTAAAAGCTTTCAAAATAATGCCCCACCAATATAATATCGCATTTTCAAGCAACTCAAGCTTTTGGGGTGTCACAAAAATAATGCATAATATAAAATACAGAGAATGTATTAATGTACTAAATTAAAATTCATGGATAATCTTATATTGATTCGAGTTATTTCGGATATATTCACTTATAAAAAAATAAAAAATAGAGATCATATTTATTTTAGTTAATTTTCTAAAATAAAGAATAAAAAATAAATGTTTCAATTTTTTTAAAAATAAAGAAGAGATTGAAAACTAATAAAAAATATTTTTTAAATTATATATATATATATATTTTAATTATTTATTTATTAATAAATGAATATATTTTTAAAATTTTTTATATGAAAATAAATATTTTAATTTTCTTAAAAATAAAATACTCTGATTTCAATCCCGAACCCTTTAAAAATAGGGCGAACTCCATGCCATCCAGACCCGACCCAAATGAGACTACATTCTTAAAAATTTAGCCCCAACCTGAACCGACATGGAAGGAAAAAAAGTAGCACATAGGGCCATCGCATTCTTCCGGGCGCACAAACAGCAGTCGCACTTGACAAGTCTCGCCCAAACCAATCTAGCGTTTTGATCTCCTCTCTCTCTCTAATATCATAGCTGTATGTTAATCTTTGTATAAATTATATGCTAACAAAATGATTTTTAATGTGGAATAATTTAATTCCATTTTCTTCCCCCGTAGCGTATCTCGATTTGTTGTTTTTCCTTCTAAATTTATGAGTAGAAGAGGGCTAGATTTGATTTTCTTGCTGTTTTAGGGCTTGAAGAAGTGAGATGTCGAGATTTCATGTAGGGGGTAAAGTGGTGGAGAGAGTAGATTTGTTGAGGAAGAAACATTGGGCATGGCGTTTCGATGTATGGCCTTTTGCTATTCTCTACCTTGTGTGGCTTACTACTATTGTCCCAAGCATCGATTTCGCCGATGCTTCCATTGTTCTAGGTGGACTTGTAGCTCTTCACATTCTCGTCTGGCTTTTCACTGCTTGGTCTGTTGATTTCAAATGCATCGTTCAGTATAGCAAGGTATATGGCTGTTTTATTCTGTTGTGTGTGTTTGATCACTTTGCTTAATGACTGCTTAGTACTGTATTTTTGTGGCTTTTTCTGTTTGCAGGTTAGTGATATGCGCCTTGCGGATGCATGTAAAATAACTCCAGCGAAATTTTCTGGTTCCAAAGAAGTTGTCCCATTGCATATTCGTGAACAGGTCAGCCTAGCATTCAGTTTTAATATCCAAGTCAGGTTTTACTTTACATGGATCCATAGAAGTGAGATTGGATGCATTATTTGATAGTGTAATTCAATTGGATATACTTCCAAGCTGAATTCTTCTTTCCTTGTGCACATATGAAATATGTACATTGGTAAAAAATATAAATCTTAAATCTCTGCATGACAGGTTGATACTTTGTTTATTTTCATGCACATGACAACTGACTGTATGTTGCTAGAATCTTCTGCATTAAATGTTAGTCACGGTTATACTAGTATCGGGGTAAAACATAATAACTTGGATTTTATGAGTAGTTGATGACTGAATTTAGTGGCTTGGATTAGTCTCCGTTAAATTAACTTGTTGATTGTATACGTAAACTTTTCATGGCAGCTCTTTTCTGAATTACTTTATTAAAACAAAGGTTAATGGGTAAAAGCAAGAGATTTTTTTCTTTTTTTTCACTCTTGGTCACTAGAGGGCTGTATTAGATATTTACTTTTTAGCTAAAAAAAAAGCTAGTCAAAGGTTGGGATAAAGTTGCATTGAATGTATTGATACTTGTTTCTGAGTGGAATAATTATGCCTTCTTTGAACTAGTCTCACTTTACACAAGTGTGACCATGCTTCATGCCTTGGTCTTGGCACCGGTGAGGGCCTGTTCCTTTCTTTTTGGCACAATCCTCCATTTTGTGTTCTCCGTCTTTGTTGCATTGATGTATAATTGGGCTTAAGTTATGGAGAGCCATCTTAGTTGATCTTCATTGCACTTATATGTAGTCTTTGACGCATGCAATTTCGTAGACTTTAGAGTTTATTTTCGTATTGTGTCCTTGAAAATATGGCTTTTCTCATTGCTATTTTTATTTTTTAATATTCTTACTATAATTATTTGGGTGATATTTTGAACACGTATCCCCCTTTTTTATATGATAAATTCAATATGTCATGAATGAAAAAATTGGGTTATGTCAACCTCTTACTTTTGGAATCATACAAAATGTGGTTCATTTTTGGTGACATTTTTCATCACTTCAACAGCCTGGAGGTTCTTCATCCTCAGGCAATGCAGCAGAGATATACTTTGATTTCAGAAAGCAGCAATTCATCTATTCAAAGGAGAAAGGGACATTTTGCAAGCTACCTTACCCTACTAAGGAAACATTTGGCTATTATCTCAAGTGTTCTGGCCATGGCACTGAGGCTAAAGTAGTGGCTGCTACTGAAAAATGGGGACGGAATGTGTAAGTGGTTTTCAAAAGATTTGTATTCATTCATATGCATGCATGATGTTTATGTCTTTGATTCTGTCTTCTCATATAGTTACATTGAGATTAAAAAATCACCAAATCTTATGTGTTAACTCTCTCTGTGGCATTCTTTTGTTATCTTTGTTAACTTGTTGTTTTCTTTTGCATAATTGGTGCATGCCACTTCCTAGCTTCAAGGTATTAATTTAGCATCATTTTGTTGGGCGTTCTATTGATGAATGCCTAATTTTAATGCTTACTAGAGCTTGGACTTCATTGAAACTGCTATGTTATTATTGATAAGAAAATATTAATACTCTTTATGGTCCATTTATTATGCTAAGGGTCCACAATATAAAGTTAATGGTTTTGAAGTTTCATTGGGAACATTAAATCTTACAAAACAGCTACTATTATTTTTGTTCTCCTGGGAAAATTGAGGCTAGTTTATTCATTGTTGCTGTCAGTGTCACTTGTTTCTTGATTTCCCGAAAACTCGGAATTTGTTAATTAGAAGATAACAACTTCTAGTGATGTCATCTTCATGTCTTAAGAGTAAAGCAGTCAATCCATGTTAGTTCAACATGATTAATATTATCCATGGTTAATAAAATACAGAATATAATGACTTAGTAAGCAGTGGATATTTTGGGCTTCACAGAGGAATACATTATATTGGAACTATCATAATTTACATGAAGTTTATTTTTTTCATAAATAATAAATTCAATTGGGATTTATCAGGTGATAGATCACTTTAACTTGTGGTATATTAAATTTTTTTAGTAGGTTTTGTTCATGCTACGGGTGAGGAGATTATTATTGGTCTTTTATATGGTGTTAGTATATGATAAGGATTTTTGTTATGTGTAGGAGGTTTAAAGTGCTAAAAAGACTGAATACAAATTCGAGGAGGGGTCATCTATGCACATAGACAGTAGATGGCATCCATAGCATTAATAATTAGGTATAAGATTGTGTTAGGATTATTTCCTAATAATAGAGTTCTGAGGGAAAATTGAGTGAGAGATTGATTAGAAATGCAGGGGATAGTTAGAGGAGAAAGAGGACAAAATAGAAGATTGATAGAAAATTAGGAGCGAGAAGGATAAAATATGTATTGATAATCATAGTGGTCCCAAAGTTGGAACGGTTACATGCATAAAAGATAAAGACTATCTGAGCTGTACAAAATGCCAAAGGAGCATGTGCACTGCCACCAGAATATTCTCTGCCAGCTATATAAAGCTGCTAATAACTGACTTGTCCTTTTTGCTGTAACAACTATTTGTTTCTCTGCTTTTCTACTTTCCCCTCCTCTGATACGTAATAGATTGTTTTGATTTCTACTGTTTCAGTGATGTCAGTGGTTATAATTAAATTTATGCTTTCCTGCTCCCTTTTCTTATTCATGGTTTGTCATTTGTATGAACTAATGTTCCACACCTTCAATGAATTTTAAGCTGATATTTGAAATTTAAGAATCAAACCAAATTTTATTCTGGGGATCTGCATTACAGAATATTGCAGATTGTGTATGAGCTGTAGGTTGACATTCTTTGTATATTCAAGCGTAATTATGGGTAGCTAGTTAGTAGGCCAATTGATAGTTTCCATAGTTAGCGTCTCCTATACTTGTATAGAATCCCCTTTATTCCTGTGAATATAATGAGAAGAAATATTCTCTCCATTGAGTGTTTCTGTTGCACTCTGCATTATAAATATATTCATATTCATTCATGTCAATTTAATTTTTCCTAATCCTTGATTTATTGTTATCTTGGTGATGCAGATTTGAATATCCGCAACCTACGTTCCAGAAATTAATGAAAGAGCACTGCATGGAACCTTTTTTTGTGTTTCAGGTTTTATCTTCGAATGCTCCGTACACCCATGAATGCATCCACTAACTCACTTGCAGTTCAAAACTTTTATAATAAGCAGTTCTGCAATTGCCCAAGTTTTCTCCCTTTACAATTTATTTGGTTGTGACCAATTTTTGCTCCTCATGCATTTGTGTCTAGGTCTTTTGTGTTGGGCTTTGGTGCTTGGATGAATATTGGTATTACAGTTTGTTCACTCTCTTCATGCTGTTTATGTTCGAGTCAACAATGGCGAAAAGTAGGTTGAAGACATTAAGCGAGCTAAGGCGTGTCAGAGTAGATAGCCAGACCGTAACTGTACATCGATGTGGGAAGTATGTTTCTTCAATGTCATCTCTGTAGCTTTTATAATTCCTTGTAGACCTGTAGAATAATTCAGTGTATTACAATTTTAGGTGGGTTAAACTTTCTGGGACAGACCTCTTGCCTGGTGATGTTGTTTCTATTGGCCGTTCCTCTGGTCAGAATGGAGAAGATAAGTCAGTGCCAGCTGATATGCTATTATTAGCTGGAAGTGCAATTGTAAATGAAGCTATTCTCACTGGCGAGTCTACCCCACAATGGAAGGTTGTCCCTGCTGCTATACTCTGTTTTATATTGTTTGTAGAAAGCTTCTTGAAGGTATAGCTGTATGGCATTTGGAATTGACACGTGGCTCAAGAGAGCCTTTTATTTCTATGAATAAATTCTTGATTGCTAAACTCGAATATGGGCCTTAACATGAGTGTGAGCTACTTATTTTTCTAGGGTAATAATTAATATAAAAGCATACTCTTTTCAATTTATGATTATGGATGGTCATCCACATGATAGTCTGATGTCTGATTGAACTTAGATCTTTTATTGTTAGAATGGTTTTAACTAAAAATTATTTTACATGTCTTTCTTGTTCCAAGCATATAAGTTTATGTTGGTTCTATTTTTGGATGTTTGATTGTCTTCTTTTTCTTTCTTTCCTTTTTATTCCCCCTCCCCCTCTCTTTTTGGGTGAGGCATAGTGCAGTTGAGTTTTCTTCTTTAATATGGAAATAGATTTTATTGTGAAGGAAAATGGAGTACTATGTCACAATAACTTCTTATGTGTAATTATTTTTTCAGGTTTCTATTGTGGGTAGGGGCATTGAGGAGAAGTTATCAGCTAAACGAGATAAAAGCCATGTTTTGTTCGGTGGGACTAAAATATTGCAGCATACACCAGATAAGGTTGTTTGTTCAATTATTGCCGATTAAGATTTTCTTCCCTTTCTTTTTCAGTTGTTATTATGTTGTTCTAATTGATGCTTTCTATTTTCTTTCTCTATTTAGACCTTTCCTCTGAGAACACCTGATGGTGGCTGTCTGGCTGTTGTTCTACGGACTGGATTTGAGACAAGCCAGGGGAAACTGATGAGGACAATTCTATTTTCCACTGAGCGGGTAAGTCATACTTCTTAGTGTAGGGATTAATGAAAACTTGCTGATACTCCAGTTTGTTTCTCAAACAATTTCTTTTTCAATTGTTCCTGTTGAAGGTTACCGCCAACAGCTGGGAAAGTGGGCTATTTATTCTATTTTTAGTTGTATTTGCAGTCATTGCTGCTGGCTATGTACTTAAAAAGGTAAATTAATGTTATTAATGAATTCATTATCAAAATCATACTTGATTTACTTCTATTAACCATTTTATCTTTGATGCAGGGACTAGAGGATCCCACAAGGAGCAAATACAAACTTTTCCTAAGTTGTTCGCTAATTATAACTTCTGTGATTCCACCCGAGCTGCCTATGGAGCTATCAATAGCAGTTAACACGTCTCTCATTGCATTGGCCCGGCGTGGAATATTTTGTACGGAACCTTTTCGCATTCCATTTGCTGGGAAAGTAAGTTGGCTTACCAAGGTGTCTGTTGGTGTATGGAATGAAACATATTTTGTTTGAATCATCCAATGGGCGGTTTTACTTTTCTGAAATAATGTGGTGACTTAACTAGCTTTTATTTCTTTTGTTTGGATTGCATTTTCTTATGCTTTTGAAAATATTATAATTGTGCTAGCATCTCACAATTGATATTGTCTTCTTTTTCTCCCGTAGGTTGACATATGTTGTTTTGATAAAACTGGGACACTGACATCTGATGATATGGTATGTCCATGAGATAACATCATCTGTGGTTGTACTTGCTTGATATATATTTCAATCAATGAATTGCTCCATTTTGCTTCTTTTTAGGAGTTTCATGGAGTTGCTGGGTTGGCTGGTGAAATGGATTTGGAATCTGACATGACCAAAGTGCCTGTCCGGACTATAGAAATTTTGGCTTCTTGTCATGCACTAGTGTTTGTGGACAACAAACTGGTGTGTTAATTTAATTTTATCTGATATATACTGTTTATGAGGCACCTTTTTAATTAGATTATGAGCTATTTTATAGCCACTCAATCTGCAAACGACCTTTATAGATATAATATGCTTAGACAGATGCACACACATGAAATTATAGTAGTCAATTATGTACGAGGTAATTCTCAGTGGGGTTGGCAAAGCTTGATCTTTCAGGCTTGTGCCATGTCTCCAAGGTTGTGCCCTAGGTGTCTGATGGATATATTCAAACGGGGATCCTAGGATGCTAATTTTTGAGAACTTTAGCTTGGAGGGAATGTCATATCTATGCATCTATTCATCTGCATTGGGAGGAGACTCTGGTTTGAACCTATTCCTACTAGTTATAGTGGTTAACTTTGTTAATGTGTCAAGGCTGTTCCTCAATACGGGCTACTTGCAAATTTTTTACTCTATTTCGCTTTGACTTGTGACAATAGATGCTCTTACAGCTTAATATTTATATCTGTACTATGGTGTATAAAAATATAATGAGGTAAAGTGCATGTGGTCATTTTAACTTTTTGTTTATCTTGGTCTTCTGGGAGGTCCAGCAACCTTTCTGGAGAGGGATTGGTACTAATCTCTCTCCCCATTCCCACTCATGTGTTAAACTACTGAAGTGTGAGGGTATTGTTCCTTGCCTCCACATGTATATAGGAGATCTTGCATGGAGCTGGTACACCTGGGGATCATTGACTCATCAATTATAAAATGCCTTGTAGACTGTATTAATGAAAAAAGTATTAAATTTTAAAAATCAGTTAACTGATACTTTGTGATAAAAATTAATTATATTTGAAAATTTGTGCTTGGCATTGTTCAGCTTACAATACTGAGAAGGGCTGCGGATGATAGGGTATATCAAGCATCATCACAGCTTTAGCTTTAGTTTTGTCCTTTGCTGTAGATTGGAAACATTCCACAAGTTGATAGCCAAAGTGTATAGTAGTTGGTCAAAGCCAAAAGGACCAGTTAGCTGCCCTAGTTTTCTAAATCTGCAAGTCTATATATACACACACACACACACACACACAATCTATAACACTTTCCCTCAAGCTAGAGTATAGATATTAATCATGCTCAGCTTGTTACACAAATATTTAACTCGAGATCCATTTAAAGCCTTTGTGAACAAATCACTCAATTGCTCTTTAGTCTTCACATGCCCTGTTGAGATGATATTATCTTAAATTTTTTCACGAATAAAGTGATAATCAACCTCAATATGCTTGATCCGTTATGATACACCGGATTAGAGGTAATATGAAGAGCAGTTTGATTATCGCATCAAAGTTTTACTAGAGATGAGGAATCTATACCAATTTCAGTAAGCAAATAACGAATCCACAAGATTTCACATGCGGAATGTGACGTAGCTCTGTATTCATACTCTGCACTAGATGTCGATGCCATAGTTTGCTTCTTCCTTCTTCAAGATACTAAATTTCCTCCAACAAAAACACAATAACCTGCAGTTGACCTCCTATCAATCTTCAAACCTGCCTAATCAATATCGGTAAAACACTCAATATGAGTATGTCCATGATCACTATATAGTATACCTAGTCTAGGAGCACCTTTCAAATAACATAAGATCTGCTCTACAACTTTCCAATGCTTAACTGTGGGAGAAAACATAAATTGACTAACAACGTTTACTGCAAATGCGATATCTGGACGAGTTACTGTGAGATAATTCAGTTTTTCAACTAACTTATGTTATCTCTCTAGATCATCAAAAGGATCATCATCATCCTTTGTGAGTTGTACATTAGGAACCATAGGAGTACTGCATGGCTTAGCTCCTAATTTTTCAGTTTCTGCAAGTAAGTCAATAACATATTTTCTTTGAAATAGAAGAATTTTCTTCTTACTTCTTGACACTTTTACTCCCAAGAAATATTTTAACTAGCCCAAGTCTTTAGTGTGAAATTTACTATGCATGAAAGACTTGAGGGAAGAGATACCTGCAGAATCACTCCTTGTAATCACAATATCATCAACATAAACTACAAGAAGAATAATGCTAGCTTTTGAATGTCTGTAGAAAACTGAGTGGTTACACCGACTCTTCTTTAACCCAAATTCTTGGACAACCTCATTGAATTTTCCAAACCAGGCACGAGGACTCTGTTTCAATTCATGTAAGGATTTCTTTAGATGACAAACTTTTCTATACTCCCCTTGAGCAACAAAATCAGTGGTTGCTCCATATAGATTTTTTCCTAAAGGTCGCCATAAAGGAAAATATTTTTGATGTCCAACTGATGTAAAGGCCAGTGTTGGGAGGCTGCCAAAGATATGAAACAAACGAACAGAACTCAATTTGGTGACTGGAGAGAAAGTATAAGAATAATTTACTCCATAAGTCTTGGCATAAGCAACAAGGAGAGCTTTAAGCCAAGTTACAAAACCATCCAGATTAACTTTGACTGTAAAAATCCATTTGCAACCTATGACTTTCTTTCTTCTGGTAAATTCACCAACTCCCAAGCATTATTTGTATCTAAGGCATTTATCTCCTCTATCATTGCATTACGCCAACCGAAATGAGACAAAGTTTCTTTAACAGTTCGAGAAACAGAAACCGAGTCGAGAGAAGTAATAAGAGAACACTTAGATGGAGATAAATGATCATAAGAGATAAAATTACCAATAGGATGGGCACAATTGCATTTTGCTTTCCATAGGGCAATGGGAAGATCAGATCATTTGAAACTGGATCCGATGATGAATCTGATTCACGAAATATATTGCGAATTCCATATCTCCTAGGATAAACCTGTACTATAGGTGATTTTGCTTGAGAAGGTGCAGCTGAATCACCTACAATAGTAGGAATAGGATCACTTGGAGTAGGAAGACTCGAATTGCTTGGGATAATAGGAGTGGGAACCACTGCTGACCTTGTAATAACATTATAACCCAACCAATAGTTGTCCTCCCCCTGACTTGTAGAATCAGAAGATGGATAGAACGGTTTATGCTCCTAGAAAGTCACATCAATAGACACAAGATACCTGTTAAGTTTTGGACAATAGCATCTGTGCCCCTTTTGAAGACTAGAATATCCCAAGAAGATACACTTTAGTGACTTTGGATTCAATTTAGTGATTTGAGGCCGAACATCCCGAACAAAACATATGCTCCCAAATATTCTTGGTTGTATAGAAAACAATAGCTTAGATGGTAAAAGAACAGAGTAATGAGTCTCACCAGCAAGCACCGAAGAGGGCATGCGATTAATCAGGAAACAAGCAGTAGACATCGGCCCAGAATTGTTTAGGAACTTTCATCTGAAATAAAAGAGCACGTACTGTCTCAATGTTTTTCTTCTCAGTAACTCCATTTTGGGATGGTGTGTCCGGATATGAGGATTGGTGAAGTATGCCATTGCAAGTCATGTATGCCTGGAAAGAATTTGAAAAGTATTTTTTTGCATTATCACTCTTCAATGTGCTAGCAGAAATATTAAATTGAGTTTTGATCTCAGCACAAAAAACACAAAAATGAGCGAATTCAGATCGACTTTTCATAAAAAATATTTGAGTTATACGGGAGTAATCATCCACAAATGTTACAAAATATTTGAACTTAGGTTTGGCTACCGTAGAACACGGTCTCCAAATATCTGAATGAACTAATTCAAATGCAGAATCAGCTCGTTTATTAATCTAAGAACTTAAAAAGCTACGGTGGTGCTTGGCAAACTGACATGACTCACAGTTAAGAGAGGAAACATCAGAAAATTGAGGACAAAGTTTCTTCAAGGTTGGCAAAGAAGGATGTCCTAACTGATAGTGTGGTTCAAAAGGAGACAAAACACTAGAACAAGCAACTGGCCTCGATATCTTTCTATCAAGAATATAAAGGCCTCCTGAGGCATAACCTTTACTAATGATCTGTTTCTTTACAAGATCTTAAAAGATACAATGATCAGGGAAGAAGGAAATACAACAATTAAGATCACGGGTGAGTTTACTTACAAAAATCAAGTTAAAAGCAAGCTTCGGTATATGTAGAATTAAACCCATAGAAATTGGCGAAGTTAGATTAACTGTACCAAACCTGTTTACATGGGAAAGTGATTCATCTACCATTGTAATTGGAGAAGATGCATGAGACTGACAAGTAGAGAATACATTTCGGTTACCTGTCATATGATCTATAGCACCAGAATCGCCGACTCACTAAGATGAGGAAGATAAAAGACATGTATTTGGGTTCTCTACCCCAGCAATAGTAGTGGTGGGTGACGTTTTCAAAGAATTCTGATATTTGATAAATTTTGCATACTTATTTGCAGAAATTATAATATACTTTCTAGAGGTATTGGTAGTAGCAATGTTTACTAATTTAGACTTTTGATTATACAATTTTCTATAAAACTTTTTGTATGACCAGGTTAATGGCAATAATAGGAGACCATATTCTTGTTCCAACTCATTGAATAATACCAAGCTGCAAAGAATAACACCTCACAAATATTCAAACATTACTGACAAAGAACCAGCAGCAAATAAAAGGTTTAAAATACTAAAACCAAAAACAGCCACTGCACACTCTCCCATGTGCCAGCTCGTGAAGACGAAGTCAGTTCCTTGTGGTGGCACGTGTGATTCACTCGTCGATCGTCTGGTCATTGGATTTTGTGGGAAGGCTGGAAATTCTCCTGCGCTCCTTTTGACGTCAGAGGTGAGACAAACCGATCACCGGAGCTTGGCAACCCAAGGAGGTGTAGATTTGTCCACCGACAAAGAAACCCAGAAAACATAGAAATCCCAGAAATTTCAAATGAGCCTAAGGCTCTGATACAATGTAAGAGAACGCAAATGGGAGAATAACATTCTCTATTTCAATATTCAAAGTTACATGTATTTATACAAATATGAAACAGTTAACTAAGGAAACCTATATTTTTATTCCTAAAATTAAATTAAGTATTTACAATCTGTAACAATAAATAAATAAATAAATAAATATATATATATATATATATATATATATATATATATAAAATTTTAATTAGAGCTCTAATTAATTTTACTGCTGGTTTCTTCCTTTAGTAACTTGCAGTTGTACATGTTTCTTGCCATTTGCATCTTCCTCCAAATTTTCTTGTATCCTGTTTCTCTCTCTCAATATTTCTTGTTTTCATTTATGTTACATCTTCTTCGTCGCTGACCTGGAAGAGTTGATGTCCCTTCTTGAGAATCCATAAAAGAAAAGGAATAAAAAAGAAAAGAAAAGGAAGCATACTTTTAATTTGTGAAGAGGCAATTTTAAATAAAGAGGATGTTTTAGTTGTTAGCATTGGGCTTATGTGGAGCACACTTTCAAGGATTATATGATTTCTGGTTTTTGATATTATCTTCTTTCCAATTTTTGATGGCATCAAATTATGTATTCTATGTGTTTTATGGACACTTATTCGAAAATGTCATTTTGAAAATTAAATGTGAAAAGCCCTCACTAGGTTACTTATTTCTCAGTCACTTTTTGTTAACTTCTGCTAATGACATGTAATAACCTTTTCCTGGAAGCATGTTAGCATGTCAGATTTTCAGAAATCACATTGCTCTGTATCCTTATTTGCTTCTTTCCCTCATCCATTCATTTGCATGGAAATTGATATTATTTTACTTTGCACTTACTGCCCTGAGCCATTGCTGCAATTTCCACAATATACCAGCAGCTAGAATCATCCAATCCCTGTCCATATTAACCATAGCTTTTCCATTACTAAAACCAAACAAATCACCAAAACTTTGCCATCATCGCAACCAAGAACCACCCATGAAGATATGTCAATCACTATCTTCACTTTCTTATAAATATACCTGAATCTAGGAGCTGGAAAATACAAGTTTGAAGAGGGAGGAGAGAGGTTGAAGATTCAGAGAAAAAACATAGAAAGGACAATAAGATTGCTTAGAAAATGAAAATTGAAATGTTCTAGGGCTTTATGCTGGATTTTTGTTCTGCTGTCTTGTGCAGGTTGGTTATCCCCTTGAGAAAGCTGCACTTAAAGGAATAGACTGGATTTACAAGTCTGATGAGAAGGCCTTGCCAAAAAAGTAATTTTGTGTTGTTTTTTAAATTTACCTAGTCTACTTGTTCTTAAGTGATTTTTAGACATGCAGATTCCTTTTGTCATGTATTTTCAACTTGATTCTGTAAGTTGTGAATTGTATTGCTATTTATTTAGTCTAAGATCCTTGGATTGATGTAGGATGTGCAGATTCATTTCTTCTGTTGACCAATTATTCTGAATTTCTAAGAGAAGAAATTGTTACCACAAAACATAAGTTCATATGCATTTGATTTCAAAACTGGGACTTGCATTTGAGAAAATGATGGAGAACTTAATCTTATGGTTCATATATTGCATAGTTTCCTTTAAATTTCTTATAAATAGTTTTGGGTACACATACTATATTTTTTTAAAGTAACCCTTGCTGTTTGATTTGCATTATCACGCTTAACCTCATGGCGAGGTTGCAGGGATAATACATATATTTCCAGGTTCCCATATGATTGCATACCGATTCATTAGCATATTTTGTATTTCCAGGTATATGTATAAATGCACATGTTGCATTTCCTTTGGCTGTTTTCTATAGTTTTATCATTTTTCCTTTAATCTTTTGTGTGTATAATTTTGGATGAATACAATGAGGTTATTGTTGTCATTTCTTATTTATGGCAGGGGAGGTGGCAATGTTGTGCAGATTGTTCAGAGACATCACTTTGCATCTCATTTAAAACGAATGGCAGTTGTTGTTCGCATTCAGGATGATTTTTTCGCTTTTGTGAAGGTTTGTGATTTCCAATTTGCTTTGCTGAAGCATTTTGCCCATATGCACAAAGATTTATTTAGTTTATTTATATAAGATTCAGGTTTACTTTGGTATTATTTTCAATTAATTCATAATAGATGAGTTTCATATAAAATTGTGAGATTCATCTGGAATTCCAATATTTTGTTCTATAAAATTTATGGAACGCATTTGGATTCGATAGTTACAACTCACAGAACCAAATGAAATATTCATTCAACATTCTGGATTCAGTTTGTGAAATGCAATATGCTTAGAGCATGCTCTATCTCTCTCTCTCTCAATTCCCCTCTGTTCTTCTTCTATTTTCTGCACTGACCTTAAAAACCTCCATTTCTGGAAATTAAATCCAGAAATTATTCACCCGTCATCTAAGTTAGATTTATTCCTAACAAATTGGTATCAGAGCCCCCTTCGATCCTCATTCTTCCTACTGCAGAATGGGGAAAAACCCAAATAACCAGAAACCATCAACCTCCATTGAAGAGCTGGAGGAGCAGCTCAGATCCCTCTGTTCTAGAGTAGAGGGGCAGATGGAATCCAGACTGGGAGAAATGGAGGCCAGGATGACTGACTTCTAAAGGGATTATCAACAGAGGATGGAAGGACTGGTTCAGGAGAAACACAACTTGAGACTGGAGCTTAGACAGGAGAACCAGAAGTTTGTAGCTTATTTGGCCCAGCTTATCTAGGGTCTTCAACCTGCAAACACATCCAACGCACCAACCATCACCCAATCCCAACTCAGTAGCAGCAGCAACAGAGGTAAGGACCCTCAAATCCTTATTAATGACACTCCTAAGTCTGATAAGGGGATGCTACCAACCCCTAATGAACTAAGCTCTAAAGACTCCACTCAACTAGGAAAACCTTAACTAAACAAGCTACTTTCTAAGTGTGATTTGCAGTTTTTTGAAGGGGAAGGAAGCAAATCATGGGTTAATAATCTCGGAAATATTTCCACATTTCTGATGTGCTGCCTGAGAGACAGGTGGACCTTGCAAGTTTATTTTTGCAAGGTTGGGCAGAATCCTGGTTTCTGAATTGGAGCAAGGATAAGGAAGGAATAGGATGGGAGGAATTTTCTAAAGCTTTATGTTGGAGATTCAGAGAGGTTAATGAGCATAATACAGTAGAGGAATTCCAAACATTTAGGTAGAATGCTACTATAGAAGCCTATGTAGACAAATTGGAGGAGCTTAAGCTTAGAATGAAGAAACTCTATTGCCAACACAGTGGCTCGTATTACGTGTCTTGTTTCATTGGAGGGTTAAAAGATGATAGGAGTACCGCCAAGATGTTTAAACCTCCAAATTTGTACACTGTAATAGAGCAAGATAGCTCCTATAAAATTTTACCCACCCTTTGAACCTTGGGAATTCAATAACCACTCTACTAATCATACTTCAAAGCCAACCTTAAACGCCTCCAAGAAGCCTAGCTTAACACTATCAGTAACCAAACCATCTAATGCTCAACAAAATACTGAAGCTGCTACTTATACTCCTAAGCACACCAATTAATTTCAAAAGAAGACATTTGGTTCATGCTACAGGTGCGGTGATCACTATTTTCCTGGTCACCAGTGTGCTACCAAGAAACTTATGGCTATTCAAGCTACTACTGAAGCAGAGGAAGATTGGCAAGATGTTGGAGAACCTGAGCATATAAGACTATCCCTCATTACACTTGATGGTGGTCTTAGTGATAATACCATTAAGTTAAAAGAAAAGCTGGCTAGAAGGGCTATTATGATTCTCATAAACAGTGGCAGCACTCATAGTTTTTTAGATACTAAGGTGGCCAGAACCCTCAACCTTTCTGTCACTCCAGTCCCTCCAGTCATTGTTACAGTGGCTGATGGTAGGAAAATTACAGTGCAAGGTAAATGTGGCAATTGCACTTGGGCAATGCAAGGTAAGCAATTCCAATTTGACTGTAGGGTCTTGGAACTTGAGGATTATGATCTTATCTTGGGAGTTGATTTGATGAGGTGTCACTCTCCAATGACCTTGGACATCAATTTGAACAAGCTCATTATTAACCAAGAGGGGCAGCAACTAGAATTACAAGGGTTGAATGAGCATGCCACCCTGAAGATGATGTCTCCCAAGAGTTTGAACAAGCTAGTACAAACTGGTTGGAAGGGTATCACTGCAAGGCTCTTTATCATGGCAGTAGCTCCAACACAAAACCAACCCTTATGCCCTGAAGCTGTCAATCATTCAACTCCTGCCCCAGTACAACAGCTCTTACATAAATTCTTTGGCATTCTCCAAATTCTTAAAGTGTCTACCTCCTCATTACATATACCATCCAAAGAAGCTACTTTAGAAGATGCCACATATCTTCAACACCAGTCCCTGAGTTTTATCATTCTTGGGGATGAATGTTTTCAAGGGAAGGGTATTGTTAGGTATAAACATAGAAAGGCAAATCAGTAAATTTTATGGGGGTAATTAACTAATTTTTATGGGATAGTTAATCTAGTTATTTCCAGTGTTTTTTATAAATTTTCTGTTTTGTTTCCTATTGGTAGAAAAAGCTGCTGCATAGTTGTGTTAGTGAGGTTGTTAAGAGGAAAGAGAGTGTGCGTGCTCCCTTGTCCTCTAGTGCAGCCAATCATTGGCTGATTCCCTTATTTGGTAACTGGGTCTCCTTGTGGGGGACCGTCAGATTATTGAATACTGATTTCATCTTCTCTCTCTCTCTCTCTCTCTCTCATTTCTCTTCTGTTTCTTCTTCTATTTTCTGTACTGACCTTAAAAACCTCAATTTCTGGAAATTAAATCCAGAAATTATTCACCCATCATCTAAGTTAGATTTATTCCTAACAGAATTTCCTCCCATTTAAATTACATAATTAATTCTATGTAAATGCTTGATGTAGAAACCTAATAATTTTTTTTTTGATGCATTTAGGACCATATAGAATAAGGGAAATGTTATATGAATTTCTTCATTTATTCCAGTAAAACTTTCATTCAAATTATCGAAGTCTAGATGCTGAAGTGTAGGGTAACCATTTTGAAAAGAAAGGCCGAGGTACAATTAACAGGGGTTGCTGGCTCTAGTGCTTCTGCAAGAAAATGATAGGCCCCCTTCAGAAGATGTTTGCTTTACAACTGTTGTCTTGCAAGCATATGGCACTAGAAAAGAATGCCTTGTGAACCTACACCTGCAGCAAATCATCAGAAATGCTACCCCCTTTAAGAGATAATATGTCATGGATGAGCTCATATTTCTTTGTTATTATTCCAAATTTTACAAGGGCCATTATTGGAGGTTGAACATGCCAGTGTTGGGTAGGAAGTATTGTGGATATTTGCCATTTATTAAGAGATGATTTTTAAGATCTTGATAAACCTTCTGTATTCTACAACGAACCTGTCGGAATAAATAGAACTTGAAATGCTTTGGGCCTTTGAAACATGTTGTCATTTTGTTGCATGCTTAGTGATCATTATTATTATTAATATTACTAGCATGATTGAGTGGTAAAAAAGCATATGCTTTGCTATGATTTTGTGAAAATCTCGTTTTCATCCTTTTTTCCTTTAAAATCTTGTGTTTTCAGGGGGCGCCAGAAACTATCCAGGATAGGCTCATGGATTTGCCACACTCCTATGTGGATACCTATAAGAAATATACAAGCCAAGGGTCTCGTGTCCTTGCCCTTGCATACAAGTCCCTTCCTGACATGACAGTAAGTTCCAAAATCTTATCATCTTTTTACCTATCGTACCTATCGTTGACATAGGATGGGAAGCAGGTTTCTATTTTTAGGTTCTTACATTGCATCCAGTGGATGGAAATTAGGAAAAGATGAAAGTGCTTTTCAAGGTGCTGGATCCCCTCTCACCGTTAGCATAGCTTCTGGCACTCAATTTTGGAAAGAAAAATGGGTGCAGGGGGTGCTTTGTGGTGAAAATAAATAGAAAAGTAAAGGTTCTATGATTCACACCTTGAACACGTGAATAGTTGCACTAAGTTTACTATAGGAAATTGGAAATTAGATCTATGGAGAGAAGTGTATCACACAGCTCAGTTTAACAATTGCTGAATATTTTATTGACTAAACTGAATCGGAACATTACATGCTAAAGTATTTAGAGATGCTATGTAATCCTAAACCTAGAAAACATTAGGTTCATAATAATTCTCTAATGATTTGGATTTCTAAGGAGACGAAAAGGGAAAAATGTTTTCCAAAATCATTGAGACCTCAATTTAAAAATAAGACTTGAAAAATAATCCTAAACTAATGTTCCGTAATTACAAAAATACCGCTCAACTTAGAGCATCAACCACCAACTAATTGATTATTAAACATGATTCATTTATCTTGAGTTCTTTGCTGTCCATATGGATCTAGCTCTTGAAAATAAGCATCCTGGTGGGGGTCTGGACTAGTTTGTGTATTTGTTAAAAATGCAAATGTCCTTCGACACATTTAACCTTGTCCCTCCTCCCTGCATGTGGAATTATTTTTCTATTCAAAATTTTACGTGTCCTTTAATAATCACTATGAAGTTCTCCTGTTTAGGTTCAAAGTTGAACATTGAATATTGTTGTTGCTGAGATATAATGGTGATCCTCTTCTAGCTTGTGGTCTATTCTCTTTTACATATTGTGTGCATGTGTACGCGTGCAAGTATATTTGTTTTTCATTCCTTTTTTTTTTACTTCCTTTATTCTCTCTTAGGTGCCTTTGAAGATTATCTCACTAGGATTCAGAAATTCATTTATTGGCTTAATTTTTTATGAATTGTCCTTTTAGAAATAGAGACAAATTATTTCTTTGAAAATTGAAAAATATATTTATTAAGGCAAGGGTTATATCTGGAATAAAATGTACAAAATTACCTTATTTTTCTCAAAGGACACTTATATTGGAATAAAATTATCTTCTTAAAGAGACACTTATAAGGGAATGGAGTATACCCTTGGTCAATTAATTTGGAAATGCCCATAGTTCCAAATGAATTTTTTTTGCAGGATTATTTTACATTTTCCTTTGGTTAGAGTTAAATCCACTGGAGGACCTTGGCATTAAGCTAAACTTCTGGGTATTTGAAATCTGAGGGATATCTAACCCAATTTTTTTTTTTTTAATCAAATAACAGGTGGATTTAACTTCATCCTCCTTTTTTGATACACACACATGCATGCAAGCACATGCATATAATTTGAGAATATGTTTAAAATTCTTTATGAGTTTGCTTGTGTTGCTACATTTTATGTGAAGGTTGGTGAGGCTAGAAGCTTGGAAAGAGAGATAGTGGAGAGTGGCCTTACTTTTGCTGGTTTTGCGGTAAGAAAATGACACTTGCATCCCTCACCTTTGTTCTCTCTCTGTCTCTCTCCCACCACACCCCACCTCTTCTGTTTTTCCTTACTGTTCTTTCATCTTTATTTAATTACTGCTTCTGGATTGTTTTTCCTCACTGCTTCTTCAGCTTATTGGATTGTTTTCATAGAGTTTCACTTTCTTTAGATACTTTGTGATTACTCTTACTAAATTCTTGTAATATCAACTCAGGTATTTAATTGTCCAATAAGATCAGATTCAGCCACTGTTTTGTCTGAATTGAAGAACTCATCCCATGACTTGGTAAGCTTGATTTAGGTTTGCTACTTCTTGCTGGCTCCTGTTTTTGTTTTTATTTAATAAAAAATAGAAACTAGCTGCATTGTGCTACAGTGTTAAATATCCAGTGGTTCCTTTTGATTAATGGGGAGTTCAGTTGAACAGATATGGACTTGATATCTTAATGAATTAAAATCATTTTAAAAATATTATTTTGATTGTGTGGATAAACAAACTTGTTGGGGTATTTCTGATGCACCCTCCAAGGTTTTTTTTTTCTAACTTCCTCGATTTGGGAAGTCCAGAATCTCATTTTGTACAGTTTGACTCTAATTAATATCTCGACATAAAATCTGCATGTAAAGACAACCTTGTAAAAATGTCAGGGTTGAAGAGAAAAGTAGTGGTTAAGTTAGCAGAGCTGGGTTATACATTTTACAAATTTTAGAGAATAGTGTACAGAGTTTTGCAGCTGCCATTACAAAAGTGAACGGATCAAATGTTTGTGACTATAAAAATGGATATTTTAATAAACCACTTCTGGGACATAGGTCATTGGCTTAATGTAAGAACATTTTTCAACTATAGATCCCAATTGCAGTCCTGATATTTTCTCAGTGCAATTTCTGGAGAGGGACTATAGCATGAACTTTTAATTTTCTACTAGTCTTTTCCAGACACATGCACATTTGTCATTGTCTAGCTGTAAAATTTCTTGCTAGATAACTTGCGACTTAATTGGAAATAACCTTCTGAAACATTCTATGTTAGGTTATGATCACTGGTGACCAGGCTTTGACGGCATGCCATGTTGCCAGCCAAGTGAATATTGTAGCAAAACCAGTATTAATTCTTACCCTGGAAAAACATATTAAGGGATACAAGTGGATATCACCTGATGAAACAGAGAGAATCAGTTACAGGTAAAGTACTGCCTTTTTCTTTTCTAATGTGTATAATCAATTAGTATACTTAAGAATTTTTATTTATTTACTTCTGATTTTTCCACCTAAATCATATTTCTTAGTGCATTTGTTTTATTAGAGTTAAATATTAGTAACATTCTTGGATTAGATTAGCTTTGCATTGGCAGTCTTTGTGTTCAGCCATGGAGGCAACTTTCCTTTAATTTATTTCTTTATTTATTTCCTTCTATCTGTGCATTACTGGTATTTGTTGCACTATGAAGGTGTTGCCTCTATTATTGAGGTGTCCCAGTATCACTTCAGCATGGCAATTTCAATATCAACCAAAATTAACTCTGTCTCAATGTTTAATAGTTTCTGAAACTAAAGCAACGGTGGATGTGTTTTCATGTTTATAAGTTTCTCCAATGTCATTCTGACTTTTTAGACAAACTGCAATTAAACAGTGACAAAGAAGTTGCAGCCTTATCTGAGACACATGACCTTTGTATTGGCGGTGACTGCATTGAGATGTTGCAACAGACTTCTGCTGTTCTTCGAGTCATTCCTCATGTCAAGGTTCTAAATTATAAAATTTATTTGTGTATTAGTTTTTGATGAAAGAGATTTCTTGATGATCCATATCTCCAATTACGATTTCAGGTCTTCGCAAGAGTTGCTCCTGAACAAAAAGAGCTAATTATGACCACTTTTAAAATGGTGGGAAGGATGACATTAATGTGTGGGGATGGAACCAATGATGTAGGGGCGTTGAAGCAGGTACACATAAACATGCACAATTTAATATATAGTAGTGAAGATTCTTCCTTCCCTCTGTTATCCTTGCATCCAATGTTTCCATTTAGAATCAGCAAGCACGGTACACATTGTTAAGGAATAATAAGCATCTCATGCGTTTTCAGGCCCACATAGGAGTGGCATTACTGAATGCAGTGCCTCCTGCACAAAGTGGTATCTCTTCTGCAGATACATCAAAAGATGGAATTTCCAGGTCTGCTAAATCAAAAAAATTGAAGCCTATTTCAGAAGCAGCGGGTAAAGCTAGTAATCTGAATGGAGAAGGCCCTTCAAAAGGCAAGGTTGTTGCAAAACCAGATTCCAGTAGTCAATCAACTGGTAACCGCCATCTGACAGCTGCAGAAATGCAACGTCAAAAGCTTAAAAAACTAATGGATGAAATGAATGAGGAGGGTGATGGTCGCTCAGCCCCTATTGTCAAGCTTGGGGATGCGTCAATGGCATCTTCTTTTACAGCAAAACATGCATCAATTGCCCCTACCACTGATATAATTCGTCAGGGTCGAAGTACGCTTGTGACAACACTCCAGATGTTTAAAATCCTTGGCCTTAATTGCCTTGCTACAGCATATGTATTGAGCGTTATGTATTTGGATGGTGTCAAGCTTGGTGATGTGCAGGCCACAATCAGTGGTGTTTTTACAGCTGCATTTTTTCTGTTTATCTCACATGCGAGGCCCCTTCCCACTCTTTCAGCCGAACGGCCACACCCCAATATTTTCTGCTCCTACGTCTTCCTTTCGCTGATGGGGCAGTTTGCAATCCACCTGTTTTTCTTGATATCTTCTGTAAATGAGGCTGAAAAGTATATGCCTGATGAATGCATTGAGCCAGACTCTGACTTCCATCCAAATCTGGTAAACACAGTTTCTTACATGGTTAGCATGATGCTTCAGGTGGCCACCTTTGCTGTAAACTATATGGGTCACCCTTTCAACCAGAGCATTTCAGAAAATAAACCCTTTTTATATGCCCTTTGTGGTGCTGTTGGTTTTTTCACGGTTATCACTTCGGATCTCTTCAGGGACTTGAATGATTGGTTAAAGTTGGTGCCTTTACCCCCAGGATTGAGGATTAAGCTTTTGGTTTGGGCCTTTCTTATGTTTGTAGTATGCTATATATGGGAGAGAATACTGAGATGGGCTTTCCCAGGTAAGATTCCAGCTTGGAGAAAACGACAACAGCTTGCTGAATCAAATTTGGAAAAGAAACATGTCTGATCATCATTCATAACAATGTAACTGATACGTCCAAGAGCATCAAAACGAATATAGCCTAGTTAATTTGATATTGTAATTTTATGTCCCATTGATTTTTCTCACTCGGAAATTTTTCTGATTTTGTCATTCACTAAATTATAGAGCAGTATATTGTGGTACAAGATATTGTTGAACAAGCGCATGAAGCCATTGGGTGAAAATGAAATATAATTTTTGATGTTGATAGACCAAGATGATAATTTGAGCTGTTAATTACTAGGGCAGGCGTAATGCTTGGCATAAACCTGCTTTGATTGGTTATAAATTATTCCAGTTAGGAATGAGGCTTGATCCAATAAGGATATGTAAAAGAGAGCGGTTAAATTGCTACTAAAATGTTGAAAATGATGCATTTTTGTTTCTTAACAAGGGTGTGCAAACCTGATCTACAAAATTTGGATGGACTCGAGACATTTTGGTAGGGTTATTTGAATTATTAGGGTTGGGCTAGCTTAAAGGGTTAGGGTAATTTTTAGGTTTAGGTTGGTTCAGGTCAAAGCACTCCTGAACTCGACTCGATCAATCAATTCGAACTCTTGCTAAAAAACGTGAATTTCCTCGTATTCCTTTGTCAAATCAATTCTTTTTCTCTCTTTTCCATTCAAATTTCTAAAATTGTACGCCCACTTCGATCTCCTTTCCCCCTTAGCCAACCATAGTCACCATTGACCTCCGCATTTCGTCACCTGCTGTTGTTGCCAACCTCCAACAGATCTATTGGATAGGTTCTCAATTCTTTCGCTCTTGATCTTTCCTCTCCCCATCTTTTACTGCTATCTTTTTTTTTTTATTTATATGATTTTGTATTTGATTAGATTTGGGTAGTTTGCCTTCATTACTTCTCTACTTCTGCTACTTTCTATCTCATCTCTTTTTTTTTGCTTCTAATCTTCTTTTTCTATATATTTTTTTTTTATTTTTGATGTAATTCGAGTAAAAAATCTGCAAATCATAGCATATGTTTTTTTCAAAATGCATTTCTTTATTTTTCAAAAAAATTCACGAAATTTAATCAACCAAAATTTTCTTTAAAATTAGATTGTAGTTACTTTAAAAGGAAAATTTATTGTTATTATTTTATCACCATTTTGAGGAATTTAAGAGGAAAATAAAGAGTGAAAAAAACTTGAGTGGTTTTTGGAAAAAAATGCATGTTTTATGTAGTTTTTTTTTGTTAAATAATTTTCTTCAAGCTCGAGTTGGTCGAACTACTCGGGTTGCGCCCAAAAAAAGTAGGACTGATCAGGTAAGGATCCGAATATTATTTAGGATCGGTTTAGGTGGAAAATATCTAACTTTTCGAATCTTGAGTTGTTCGAATTGACCTAAACTCGATCGATGCGCACCCCTATTTCTTAAACATGTTTTGCATCAAAGTGTAGGCCGAAGGTACAATTCATTTCCTAAAGTTTTTCCACAAATTTTTAGCCCGAAGGTGCGATATTGTCCCTCAAGTTTGAAAATTGGAGTAATTTAACCCCTAAATTGATGAAATTATTAAGTTGATTTTTTTCATCAATTGACTACTGATGTGGCATCGAAATTGACATGTGGCATGCCAACTCATGACACATAGGATGACACAAGGCAAAAGTGTGACATCTTGGTATCCATATGGCGATTATATTATGACATGCACTGCCCCAAAAAACCTTTCGCCCGCTTCGGTCATCAAACAACGAGATTGAGACTTGTCATCTGTTCCCCTAAGTAACCTTCGGGTTATGGATTGCCTCACCCTCACCTTGGAAATTCGGTCCCACTTTAAGGCTTAGATAAGTTAAGGTTTCCATACTCGTGTCAACCGATCGATTCATGTTGGTCAAAGAACTCAACCTGATTCGTCAAGTCTCGGCCCTCACAAAGATATGAGACAACATCTCGAGGTGTCCTTATTCCCTAGCCGACGATCAATCGTTGAGAAATGTCTTTGTTGGGCACCACAAGACTAATATAAGGAGTTTCCACTCAATAGAACATTGGGAAATGGTGTTCTGACCTCATGAGAACAAAAATCTAGAGATAGTTTGAAACTTCAAACTTTTTATACCTTTGGTAGATGTAACATAATGGCATTTAGATTAATTGTGTTATCTATTTTCTTACACGCAAGAGCATAATATAATAAATTAAAGGCAAACCCTAACACATAAGAAAGCCGTAAATTAAGGCATAAAGTATAAAATGATCACTGATATTAAACATGTGAGGCCTCAAAGTGTACCCTAGTAGGATTATAGTATGATTAAATATGTAATTAGCAAGAGTGAATCAAGTTTTAGTGTACAAGAGCATAAATAGTTATTAGGGACATAACCAAAATTTTAGTATTTATTGAGGGCATTTAGTAATTATGCAAATAGGGACTTATATGCAATGGTTAAGGATTAAATTGATAAATGAAGTGAGAATTTAATAAAAATGGTAATTAAGAACTTATAGAAGGATGAAATAGCAATTAACAAAGGATTGAAAAGTTTAACCAATAGGAATTTGGCATGTGGCTATTTTAGAAGTAACAAGAAAAAGAATTAAAAAAAAAGAGGGAGAGGAGTTCGGTAGCCATATCTAGGGCCAAAATACATATTTCCACACCTCAATTCTCTCTAAAAATCACTCCAAAACCTGTCCCTTAAGAAAATTAAGCAAATAGAAGGAAAATTAGTGGAATTCAAGTAAACAAGTGAAGCCAAAGAAAAGGGCAAGGAAAAGCTGGAAAGTTTTGAAGAGGTACGAGAATATTTGTTCCTTTTTGTATATGATTGTTTTAATTGATAAAGTGTGGTTCTTTAATGCCTAAGTGATATGCGGATGAATTTTTAAGTGAAAATATGCATAGAGAGGAATTTATAGAGAAAAGAATGTTAGGGTGAAAATTTGGTGCATGATTCAAGTGACCTAAAGACAACTTTTTATTTATAATTAGAGTTAGAGAGTTCCATTTGAAGTGATTCAAAATGGAGATTAAAATAGAGATCCATACCTCAATTTGGTCTGAAGAGGTCAAATTCTGGTTTTTCCTTTAAAACTAGTGAAAATTGGCATGAAATAGACTGATGGTAGTGAACATGTCAAATAGAGCAGTCTGAGTTCTTTTAATGATATATTGGGTGAAAGATATTCAAATGACTTGATTTTTGATTATTTGGAAACTAGAGACATATTGTGACATTTTATTAGAAGAAATTTTTTCCTAAAAACCTTTTTTAGTTGGTAAAACATTTGTACAAAGTGAACCCGAAAAGTTGTTTTTTTGGGAAAACCTACTATTTTAGTTAACCTGGCTGGATTGCAAGCAATCTAGTTGGGTTGATTGATCTTTTTAGGTACAGAATCATACCCACCCAATTGGATTGATGTTCAATCCAATGGGATACCCCTTGTTCCCACAAGATTAGTGAATTTTTTTTATTTCCAAATATCTCCAAACTTAAACCGAACATCCTTGGATATTCACCAAACATTATAAGCACATGTTTTTAGTCAATATATGACATAACAAATATGAAACTAGATTGTAATAAAGGCATGTAAGGTGAATAATGAGTGCATATATGGTTCTTATTATATTATTACCTTAATGCATATATTATTGAATCGTATCTTGAATGTTTAGGTATAATTGAACATAAGTATTACATGAATAGTTGATAGCTTTGATTTTAATGTTTGTTTTTAGGATAATTTTGTGTGTTTTAGTGTCTAATCTTGCATGTTTTATGTGTTTTTAGTGTTAAAATGTTCTTGTTTTGTTTATTTGAGTTATTTTGATAAATTTAGAGTTTTTGGGTTATTAATAGTATTAATTTGAATTTTGTGCAGAAAAATAGGCTAGAGCATGGCTGAGACAATTGTTCCTAGTCGTGTCCTATGTAGAAGCTCAAAACTCACCGTTTCACCAAAGATCACAGTTGAGACCAATTGGTCCTAGCCTGGCCAATGTAGCCTACGAAGATCAAAACATCTAGAAGGTCGCCTTGGTTGAGACAAATGTGTCCCAGTTGTGGCCAAAGCAAAGTACCACTCTGTCTTCTAATGTTTCGGCTGAGACAAAAGTGTTCCAACCGTGCCTTCCTAGATACCTATATAAAAGCTGCAGAGCTGTCTGCTTTTAAAGAAGATCTTTTTAGGGTTTCATGTAGAGGCTATTCTTATAGAGACAAACTATAGTTTACATCTTGAGAGCTTTTCGTACATAGTTTCATAGTTTTACTTGTAAAAATCACTCTTTTAGATTAGATTTACTTCAAGAACACAACTTACAATCAAAGTGCAGTTTGGAGAAGGAGAGAAGGATCTTCATCAACTTCAAATGGGTTTTATATTTTCTTTTTTTACTTCACTTGTTTTTTATATTATGGATAGTGAGTAGTCTTTTAGTTGCTTGGGGGATCTTTGAATCCCCTACCTACAATGTGAATATTGAACATATTTTCAGTTATATATATGAATGAATGGCTTATTTCACAGTTGCTTATTTTTATTTCATTAGTTTTCAGCTTCTCAAGTGATTTTTTCCAGCTTTGATGAATGCTTTTTATCTTATATCTTGGTTGGATGCTGATACTTTTGTGGGTTGAATACTATGAATGATTTTGCTTAGTTTTTCTATCATGAATGCTGTCTATTTTGATTTCTCCATAATGGAACTCTAGATGTGCAGTGTTTGTGATTTAGGACTAGAGTGTGGAGTGAAATAGATGGGTTTTGGGTTGTTTGGCTCCGAAATGGGAAAACAAATCGAACTTAGGATGTTAGACTCGTGCTTAGGCTAGTTGTTGGGCTGGATCTGGAATGGGATGCTTGGCAATTAGAATAGCTAGCTCCAAAATGGAATGCTTGGGTTAACATGATTATTCCAGATTCATTCATGTATGCTTTTAGGTAAATTTAATTCACATTGGGTATAGGGTGGATGAGTGAATCCGAGCAACGTTTTCCTTATATTGATTTTTACACTTGTTAATTTGTCATAATTTAGCTCTTACTTGAATTAATACTTGTTGAATTTAATTTCTTCCTATTGCACATTTTAGCATTTAAAGTCCTCATTTTAGATTGCCATAGCACAATCATCAAAACTTTTGGGAATTCTTTAGCATACGATCAAGTGTCTTAACTTGCACACACATTCCTTTGGGTACGATACTCGAAGAGTTTTAAAAATACTGCTCTTTACTACTTGTCGATCTAGTATACTTACTAGGGTTGCAACAAGTTTTTGGCGCCATTATCGGGGATTGGCGTTATTTGTAAGTTGTGATTGTTATTTGTATGTATTTTCTTTTTCTTATTTTATTTTCTTGATTCATTTCAGGTGATAGTGGTGTATGAATAGAGTGAGACGAGAACAATTAGCACCCTTTGATCCTGAAATCAAGAGGACCTTACATCAAAGAAGGAGAGCCAATAGAGACAACGATATGGAGTATGATCCTCCTCTTGATGAGTTCCCTCCTGAGGGAACATGAAGAAATATCAGGGGTACGAAGAGAAAAAAGTACCTAGGCAAAGGACTATAAGGGACTATGCTGTTCTAATGTGGAATGAAGATCATCGAACAATTGCATTGCCAAAAGGGATACAATTTGAGCTCAAACTGGCCACCATCACTATGGTACAGAGGAATCAATTCTCTAGTTTAGAAGTAGAAGATTTCACTCAACATATTGACATATTTTCGGAGGTTAGTGACACTGTTCAAATTTTTAGTGTTCCAATAGATGCAGTGAGATTGAAGTTATTTCCCTTCACTTTGATTGGAAAAATAAAGGAGTGGCTACAAATGCTACCAAACCAGTCAATATGGTCATGGGATCAGTTGCAAGAGAAGTTTCTGATGAGATTTATCCCTCCAACCAAAATCGCAAGTATTCGTAACAATATAATGGGCTTTCATCAAATGAATAAGGAGCCTTTTCATGAGGCCTGGGAAAGGTTTAGGAGATTATTGAGAAGCTGTTCGCACCGTGAGATAGCTGTCTACCAATTGATGACCATATTTTATGCAGGAGTTATACCTCAAACAAGGTCACTATTGGATGCAACATCTGCAGGGTCTTTCTTAAACAAGTTGCCTGAGGAAGATTTTCGTATGTTGGATGAGATGGCGGCTAAGGACTCTTAATAGATTGCTTCTAGAACAATTCCCAGGAGGTAAGGGGTACAAAAACTAGATGAAGTGATGTTGTTGAAGGCACAATTAGAGTTGGTAAAGAAAGAGTTAAGCGGGTTGAAAGTGCAAAATGTAGCTGCAGTTGCTCAAGGTAATGGACCAATTGAAAATGGGAAGGTATTTAAGAAGATGGAGTTATGAGAGATGTAAATGCACTAGGAGATTATAGAAGGAATGATCCCTATAGCAAAACATACAATTCGGAATGGAGGAATCACCTAAATTTCTCTTGGAAGGATGGAAATCAGCATGCCTCATCTTCACAACCACAAGCAAGAGCCCCATTCAATCAAAATGTCCGCCACAATCAAAGCCAATCATATCAACCTCAAGCCCACACTCATTACCAAGCCCTTTGTCCACCAAACCACCATCAAGGACAAGGCTATAACCAATCCCAACCTCAACCATATCACCCATCGAAATTTCAACCAAGGCCACCCGTTCAAGAGAAGACGCCTAATTTAGAAGACATGTTTGCTAGTTTTATGAATAGCCAAAAACAATTCATGACGGGCCAATAAACAAGATGGATATCTCAAGAGCAATTGAACCGAAATCAAGACGCTTCTATAAGGAACTTGGAGACACAGATTGGACAGTTGGTAAATTGTTTATCTATAAGGCCAGCTGGAACTTTTTCTTTGAATGTGGATCGTAATCCCAAGGAGGAGGCCAAGGACATTACATTGAGAAGTGGCAAGTAGGTAGAACAAAAAGAAGAAAAAGGTAAATCACCAACTTTATCATCTCATATAGAGGAGCCAACACGAAAGGTAAGTGATTCTAATCCTAAAGTAGAGGTAGATGTAGATGCTCTAAAGATTGACAAAAGAAAGAGTATAGTGAACCCAACCATAGAGGATCTTGACATAAATAGGTTGCCATTTCCTACTATAGCTAGGAAAGAAAAGAAAAATGAGCGATTACCTAGGTTTCTAGAAATGTTCAAAAAATTGCATATTAATTTACCTTTTGCTGAAGTCTTAGCTCACATGCCCAATTATGCTAAATTCATGAAAGAACATTGTTCTAATAAAAAGAAGTTAGAAGGGTATGAAACCATGCCATTAATGAAAAATTGTAGTGCAATTATCATGAACGAGATTATAAAAAAACTAGAAGATCCAAGTAGTTTCACTTTACCTTGTGAAATTGGTGAAACTTTTATTGGGAATGCCTTGTGTGACTTAGGGGCCAACATAAACTTGATGCCATATTAAATGTGCAAGGAAACTCAATCTAGGCGATCTCAAGGAGATGGGAATGAGACTTTAACTTGCAGATAGATTAATGAGAAAGCCAAGAGGGGTGATTGAGGATCTATTGGTGAAGGTGGGAAAATTTATTTTTCTTGTAGATTTCATGGTTATAAAGATGGAGGAAGATAGGAAGGTGCCACTCATTATAGGGAGACCATTCCTAAATACGACAAAAGCATTGATAGATGTTCATGGTCAAAAGGTCACCCTTCGATTTAACAATGAAGAATTTGTGATGGACATGAACAAAGCCCAAAAGTATCCATTAAGTTATTTGGAGGAATCGATCTATTTCATGGACAAGGTGGATGAATGTATAGAGGAGACTCACGAAAAAGTGTTGCTAAATGATCCATTGAATTTGAACTTGATGCATTCTTTGGAAAATGAAGAGTAGGATGGAATAGAGGGAGAATTGATAACAGCTGTGGAGAAGGATTGTGAAAAAGAGGAATCAAAGAAAGAGGGGACTGCTCTAAAAAAGGGAGACTCTAAATCAAAACTTAAACCCTTTTCTCCTTATTTAAAGTACGTCTTTTTAAAACATGAAGCAAAGCCAGTAATTATCTCTTTTTTGTTGTCAAGTTTTACAGAGGAGATGTGCTGGAGGTGTTGAAGAATCACAAAGAAGCGATAGGATGGGAGACGAAGGACTTGAAGGGTATCAACCTAAGTTATTGCACTCACCAAATTCCTATGGAGGAAGAATACAAACCGGTAGCTCAACCCCAAAGAAGGCTCAATTTGGCTATGTAGGAAGTTATAAAGAAAGAGGTACTCAAATTGCTCGATTTAGGTATAATTTACCTAATCTCTGATAGTAAGTGGGTTTGCCCCATACAATGTGTCCTTAAGAAGGGGGAAATGACAGTTGTTAGGAATGAACTTGATGAACTCATTCCGACTCATACAGTTATGGGTTGGAGAGTATGCATAGATTATAAGAGACTGAACAATGCCACTAGGAAAGATCATTTTTCATTGCCATTTATTGACCAGATATTAGAGAGACTAGCAGGAAATAGGTTTTATTATTTCTTAGATGGGTATTCGGGATATTTTCAAATCTCCATAGCCCCTGAAGATCAAGAGAAAATGACTTTTCCTTGTCCTTATGGCACATTTGCCTATAGGAGAATGCCTTTTGGATTGTGTAATATACCGACTATGTTTCAGCGGTGCATGGTGGTAATTTTTCATAACTTTATAAAAAAATTTATGGAGGTATTTATAGATGATTTCACCATTTACAGGCTAGATTTGGAGAGCTGTTTAAAGCATCTCGATTTGGTGCTAGGTAGGTGTGAAAAAACCAACTTAGTACTAAATTAGGGGAAGTGTCACTTTATGGTGAAAGAGGGCATTATGTTAGGGCATAAAATTTCTGAGAAGGGAATTGAGGTAGACAAGGCCAAGGTAGAAGTTATAGAGAAACTCCCATCACCAACTAATGTCAAGGGAATTAGGAGTTTTTTAGGGCATGCAGGTTTTTACCGTAGGTTCGTAAAGGATTTTTCAAAATTGCAAAGCCTTTATCCAATTTGCTTATGAAAGATGCTCCTTTTAAGTTCACCGTTGAATGTTTTTTGGCTTTTGAATTGTTGAAGCAAAGGCTTATTTAAACTCCGGTGATCATATCTCTGGATTGGAATTTACCCTTTGTGCTAATGTGTGATGCAAGTAATTTTGCAGTGGCAGCAGTACTCGGACAAAGGCGAGAGAAGATGTTTTATGCAATTTATTATCCAAGCCACATATTGATAGGAGCCCAAGTCAACTATACCACAACCGACAAAGAACTTCTTGCCATCATATTTACTTTTGAAAAGTTTAGATCATATTTACTAGGTGCAAAAATTATGGTGTGGTCTGACCATACGTCGTTAAAACACCTCTTTTCCAAGAAAGAGTCCAAGCTAAGATTGATAAGATGGGTACTTCTTTTGCAAGAATTCAATTTGGATATCAAAGACAAGAAGGGAGTAGAGAACTATATGACGGATCATTTTTCTAGATTGGAGCATGATCATGTTGAAAAAGGGGAGATTTTAGATTTATTTCGAGATAAGCATATTTGTGCTTTGTTTGTTTGTGAAGTTTTAGAGCCTTAGTTTGTTAATATTGCTAATTTTCTCGCAGGAGATTATATGCCGAGGGACTTCACATGGAAACAAAGGAAGAAGCTGAAAGTCGATGCAAAGCACTATATTTGGGATGATCCTTATCTTTTTTGCCTTTGTGCTGACCAAGTGCTGAGAAGGTGCATCCCGAATGAAGAGCAAGGGAAGATTATCCGAGCCTGTCATAGTAGAGAAGCTTGTGGGCATCATGAACCTAATAAAACGGTATCAAAAATTTTTTCTTTTAGATTTTATTGGCCCACTTTATTCAATGATGTAAATTTATTTATTCAATCTTGTGATTGATGTCAAAGGGTGGGAAATATATCTAGAAGAGACGAGATGCCATTGACCAATGTGTTTGAGGTAGAGTTATTTGATTTATGGGTGATAGATTTTATGGGGTCTTTTTCGGTCTCTTATGGGTTTGAGTATATTCCGGTGGTAGTGGACTATGTGAGTAAGTGGGTAGAAGCTGTAGCCACTAGGATGTGTGATGCAAAAGTTATCCTAGAGTTTTTAAGGAGGAACATATTCACCCATTATGGAGCCTCGAGAGCTATCATTAGTGATGGTGGGAAAAACTTCGTTAACCACCAATTCAAAGCCTTATTGAAAAAATTTAGAGTGAGGCACAAAATTGTTACCCCCTATCATGCCCAAGCCAATGGTCAAGTTGAGGTATCTAACAGGGAGTTGAAGGCCATTTTAGGGAAAACAATCAATGCATCTAGAAAGGATTGGTACCTTAAGCTAGATGAAGCCTTGTGGGTATATAGGATAGCCTTTATGACACCGATAGGGATGTCACCTTTTAGAATAGTATTTGGCAAGTTCTATCACCTATAGGTGGAGTTAGAACATAAGGCATATTGGGCTACGAAGTTTTTGAATTTTAATCTTGAGAATGCAGGAAAGTATAGGTCTTTACAACTAAATGAGTTGGAAGAACTCAAATTTTAGGCCTATGAACATGCCAAGAAGTACAAGGACAACATGAAAAAATGGCATGATTGCAGAGTAACCAAGAAGGAATTTATGCTCGGAATGAAGGGTGCTTTTTTATGATAGTAGATTGAGGTTGTTTCCTGGGAAATTGAAATCAAGGTAGAAAGGGACTTTTGAATTTGTAAAGGTTTGTAGCTATGGAGCAATAACCATTAAACATTTGGGAGAAGGTCATGGTCATGAGTTTAAAGTCATTGGTCACCGATTGAAGCTATATTTTGATTCCAATTATGAGGCTATATCATTGATCCTCACTTTAGAAGATGACCTATGAGACCTATCAAAGTCGAGCTGGCGACTTGTTATTATGTTTGCAGTCAGCTACTGGACAGAACATCTCTACAACAGTTGTGGGGACTTACTATTTGCCTCATCCTAGTGGATTAGTAATGGAATTAAATAATTGTTATTATGTTCCAGCTTTGTCCAAAAGTATTATTTCTTTTAGTTGTTTGATGAACGATTATGATATTTCTTTAAAGGGCAAATGTTGTTACATTTTTAAGAACAATATATTTTATGCAAAAGCTATCATTGAGAATGGTATATTTGTTTTTGATTTAATTAAAGAAGTACATAATGTGGATACCAAGAGAATGAAACATGATAATCTAAATACCTCATACTTATGGCATTGTCGTTTAGGCCACATAAATGAAAAACGCATGACCAAATTGCACAAGTCAGGTGATTTGGGATCATTTGATTATGAATCATTTGATACATGCGAATCTTGTTTATTGGGAAAGATGACAAAAGCTCCCTTTATTGGTAAAGGAGAACGAGCTAAAATGGTTTTGGACTTAATACATTCAGATGTATGTGGTCCAATGACTACACATGCCAGAGGAGGTTACTCCTACTTCATTACTTTCATAGATGATTAGTCCAGGTTTGGATACATCTATCTAATGAAATATAAGTCTGAAGCATTTGAAAAGTTCAAAGAATTCAGAAATGAAGTAGAGAAACAACTTGGCAAAAGTATTAAAACACTTAGATCAGATCGAGGTGGAGAATACTTAAGTCAAGAGTTTCGGGATTATCTTAGAGATAGTGGGATTTTATCTCAATGGACTCCTCCATATACACCACAACACAATGGTGTATCCGAAAGGAGGAATCGAACACTATTAGATATGGTTCGATCAATGATGAGCCGAGCGGACTTGCCTAAGTCCTTTTGGGGATATGCACTAGAAACTGCTGTTTATGTGTTAAATAGAGTTCCTAGTAAATCGGTTGATGTTACTCCATATGAGATGTGGAATAACAAGAAACCCACGCTTTCCCATATGAAAGTATGGGGTTGTCCTGCTTATGCGAAGAGGACAATGTCAGACAAACTGGATGTTAAGTCTGACAAATGTTTATTTGTGGGATATCCAAAAGAAACGTTTGGATATTATTTCTATCATTGCTTAGAACAAAAGGTGTTTGTTTCAAGGCATGCTGTCTTCTTGGAAAGAGAATTTCTCCTACGAGAGGATAATGGGAGTAAAATTGAACTTGGTGAAGTTCAAGACCCACAAGTAGAAGATGATCAACCGATTGAACCCGAAACTGAATTTCATAATGATGAGGTTACAATTGAACCTGATTATACACAAAATACTAGAAGATCTACTAGGATGCGTTCTATCCTTGTGAGATATGGATTTCACATTGATTCGGATAGAGGCATAACTGTAGTAGAGGACAATGAGCCTACAAGCTATCAAGAAGTTTTGAACAGTTCAGAACGTGATTTATGGCTTAAGGCTATGCAGTATGAAATGGACTCCATGTATGAGAACAAAGTATGGAATTTAACTCAACCACCTGAAGGGATAAAACCCATAGGGTGTAAATGGGTCTTCAAAAAGAAGAATGATATGGAAGGTAATATAGTTACCTATAAAGCTCGCTTAGTAGTAAAAGGTTATCGTCAAAAAAAAGGTATTGACTATGACGAAACTTTTTCTCCTGTAGCGATGCTTAAGTCTATAAGAATACTTTTAGCCACTGCAGCTCATTATGATTATGAGATTTGGCAAATGGATGTGAAGATATCTTTCCTCAATGGAAATCTTACCGAGGATGTGTATATGACACAACCAGAAGGATTCACATCAGGAAATGGCAAAAAGGTATGCAAGCTTCAAAGATCTATTTATGGATTGAAGCAAGCCTCTAGGAGCTGGAACATACGATTCAATGAGACAATCAAAGAGTTTGGTTTCTCACAGAATGAAGATGAACCTTGTGTGTATAAAAGGGTCAGTGGGAGTGCAATTGTCTTCCTTGTTCTATATGTAGATGACATATTGATCATGGGAAATGACATTTCTCTTCTCCAATCAGTTAAAATATGGTTATCCAAGCAATTCTCAATGAAAGACCTTGGAGAAGCATCCTATATTCTGGGAATAAGGATCTATAGAGATAGATCCAATAGGTTGCTAGGTCTTTCTCAGAGTACATAGATAGATAAAGTATTGAAGAGGTTCAATATGGATCTCTCTAAGAAAGGGTTTATACCCATGGTGCATGGGAAACTCCTTTCTAAGTCTATGTGTCCACAAACACTAGAGAATAGAGAGAGCATGAATAGAATACCATATGCATATGCAATTGGTTCTATCATGTATGCTATGTTATGTACACATCCGGATGTAGCATTTGCTTTGAGTGTCACAAGCAGATTCCAATCTAATTTTGGAGAGGAACAATGGGCAGCTGTCAAGAATATTCTTAAGTACTTGAGAAGGACTAAGGATATATTCTTGGTATATGGATAGGGCATTTTGGAAGTAAATGGGTATACAGATGCCAGCTTCCAATCTGACAAAGATGATTGTAAATCACAATCTGGTTATGTGTTCATAATGGGAGGAGGAGCAGTTAGTTGGAAAAGTTCCAAACAAGAAACAACTGCTGATTCCACGACGGAAGCTGAGAACATTGCTGCTTCAGAAGCAGCCAAAGAAGTAGTCTGGATCAAAAAGTTCATAACCGAACTAGGAGTGGTGCCTAGCATTGTTGATCCGATTCCTTTATATTGTGACAACAATGGAGCCATTGCGCAAGCAAAGGAACCACGGTCTCATCAGCGATCTAAGCATTTTCTCAGACGCTACCATCTCATAAGGGAAATAGTAGCTAGAAATGATGTGAAAATAGAAAGGGTTCCCACAGATGACAATGTGGCGGATCCCCTCACTAAAGCACTTTCCCAGATTAAGCATGATCACCATATAAATAGCATGGGTCTGAGACATATGAGTGATTGGCTCTAGTGCAAGTGGGAGATTGTTAGAGAGTATGCCCTAGAGCCCATATAATAGGGATGTTTTTCATATGTATGAAATTTATATTCTTAATAAAAGGCATCATTCACTTATTAATGCTATGTTTGAATACATGAGTTTGTAAATCTTAAATTAATAAATGAAGTCCTAGATATTATAAACACAGTGCAAAGGCAATCATGAAGGTGTTCATGATGTGAGATGTCTATTGCATGCAAATGTCTTAATATCTAAATATCCCTAGTCATAGAATTAACAAGATAGGACATTGTTAATTCGGACAGACTAGCACATGTTATGCTTCATGAATGGTTCAAGTAGTGGTTCTCATAAATGTGATTATGAAAGATAATCAAAGCTAACATGTGGATGCTTGTTAGAAGAAAAAGTTCATTGGAGACGTGCATAGAGAATCCTCACATGGATATTAAATCTATGTCAGTGAGGAATCTCTCCATAACGGTTGTGCAAGTATCCTTAGACTTGTGATCACCAAAGTTATCTTAAGTAGCAAGTGGTATACTTTGACTCCATAACTGATTACTTCCAACTGGGAGTGAACATAGTTAGGAGATTGGGTATATCATGACTTACTTAAAGATAGTTGAGTGATTGACAAAGGATTCACCATCCCAGATTTAACAAGGGAAGTGATCTCACATGATTCTATAATTGCCTTGTTCAAAGAATCTCTGGCCAGAGTAATATGCCGAGATGGATGGAGATCCATGAAGGGCATTTTAGGAACAATGGTTAAATTAATAGAACATACATAATTAGATTTATATGAGTTGACAGAAATCCATACTCAGAATCTAAATGAGATAAGAGTGGTGAAAGGAGTAATTGCACGGTAACTGTTTCTATGGAAGGGTACAGTCAAACCATATGACTTTCCTGACATTTGGGTAGTCATGATGCCTAGCTAGAGGACAATCATGACTTGTATAATGATGTATCAAAAGTATCAATAGGGATTGATAAGATAATTTAAAGGAGTTTAAATCATGTGAGTTTTGAATAGAACTCACAATTACATATTATACTGCCCACATGGACAGGAACCCAATAGGTCACACACATATAGAGAAAAGGGTAAAATGGTAAAATAACAAGGATAATAATATTTGATATTATTATGAAGGTAGAGAAGTGAATAAGATAATAATTAATTAAAGAGTTTAATTAATTATGATCAAATAAAATTGTCCGCGAAACTTTTGAGAAATGTTCTGCAAAATTGGACCTAATTAAAATAATGTATTTTATGATTAATTATTATTATTATCTTATAAGTGTTATAAGACTACTATAAGTGTTATAGGACTGATATAATAATTAATAGGTCCATTGGAGAAATTATAAAGGGCAAAAGGAATGAAGAAGTTGGAGGAAGCCCTCCAGAAGAGGGCCACACGCCAACTCCATAGAGAAGGGGTTAGAGGGCTTTTTCTTGGACCATATTAATTGATATATGTTACATAAGTGTTATGGAACTTACATATTTAATTTGGTTGGATTTGGAATCCATTTGGGTATTTAAATTCAATTAGATGCATAAAGGGCCTAGTTTGTGGATTTTGTGCATAGACTTTTATGAAAAGGTTTAAATTGGATTTAATTAAGCCCAAATAATTATAATTAATTTTAGAGGCCCAATTAATAATTCTCCAGCAATTTTAGAGTGCCCAATCTCATTAAGGAGTTGGAATTTTAACCTAACTATAAAAGGCCAACTAATGAGAATTAGGGTTAAGTGATTAAAACAAAAGGAAAGTCTTTTTCTTTATTCTCTCTCCCTTTTTGTGCCAACTCCAAGCTAGCTTCTTGGAATTTCGGCCAGCCCTAGTTAAACACCAATTTTTTGGTTCAATTTACCCCTCTCTAGTGTGGATTACTCAATGGAGGTGTTCGATTTTGGACACTGTGGTTTGCGACAACCCGATGCGAAGTAAAATCAACTGTTCAACAAAAATCAAAGGTGATTTTTCTTATTCTCATATAGTTATATTGTGTATTCATGGCAAGATCAGATCTAATGGTTAAAAAATTTTAAAATTTCGCTCATGTATGTGATGCATGTAACCATTAAATTCCAACATGGTATCAGAGCCACGGTTTTGCCGTGGATATACAATTCTATATTTTTCTGTGGAATAAGTTTTGTTTTGAGTTATTTATTTCATGAACTTTAAAATATTAGATTTGATTGTTCATGAATGAGAAATATTGATTTCTGGTTGTATGTGTGATCAAATAAATTTGGTGGAAACAAAAACGAAAATTTGAATGATTGTGATTAGGGTTTGGCGTGAAACCCATTAGGTTTTGGCGTGAAACCCTAGGTGATTTAAGGGGCTGTTCTAATTTAATTTCTTATGGATCCATTAAAACATCATTTAGATGATATTTTATGTGTATAATATGTGATATTAAGCTATAGGATCGAACGGAATTAAAATCGAACAAGTTTTGCATGAAAACTAGTTTAGTCGAAAAGTTCGGTAAATTGGTGTTCTTCGTGTGTTCTTGATGTGTTCTTGGTTAGAACGACTTTTGATATTCTAAATCTGATATATATGATATATTAAAGTGTTTTTAATTAATTGGATTAATTAAAATGGGCCTTAAATTAATTTGATTAATTTTAATTTATTAAAACCACTTAATGGGCTTAATTATGTTTACGGACTTGGTTTAAATTAGTGGATGACTTGGTAGGCCCAAGGAGCTGATTTAAATTAAACATTATAAACATTAATTAAGTTTATTAATGGGTTTTAAGGGCTGGAGTGGGCTTGGCTCATTCCAAAAGGCCCAAATGGTCCAAAAGACACAAAACTAGTTTGTGTGTGAACACAGTTAGGGTTTTTCTTCTGTGGGTTTCGGCCTACATTTGTTTTAAGCCCACAATTGATTCTTTTAATTATTTAATATGATTAATTAATTAAATAATCAATTTATAATTAATTAATAATCAATTGGATTGATTATTAAGACAAGAACACATGCATGCAAAAAGGTTTCCTAAAATGAAAGTTTCCAAAATGGAAAACGTTTCCTAATTTGATCACATCATTAAATAACTCAAAATATAGTTTCAAAGGTTGAAACAAAGTTAGTAATCCATTTATTTATGCATTAGGGAGGCATATAAGGGTGAATGATTGGCATGATGGTTAGTTATGGACAAAGCCCAATGTGATTGAGCATAATGCATGTTTTGGCCCAATGAGGACTTTCATGTCCCGGCCACTTGTTTCTGGTTTGTATTTCATTTCAAATTGTAATATGTAATTAGATTACTTAGATTAAAATTAGAAATAGAGATGGAGACCAATATCAAGGAGCAAGATGGGCCGGATGGAGATCCAACAAGCTTGAAGATAATGTAATTATTTTCTTGTTTGAATCATGCATACTACCTAGGTGTGACCTTTTGATTTCCCTCTTGGCTCGGGCAAATCAATGTAGTGAAGTCCATAACTATACCATATTTGTATGCTTATATTTATGTGATAGATATAGGATGCATACCAATGTATGCCAACCATGTATGATGAGACTTAATTAACTAAAACCCTCAAACAAATACTAAGGTATATAAGCCTTCCATTAATTTGAGGAGAACCAGAGTTCTTTATAGTGTGGGTTGTTGACCACAGTCAAGCTCACATTATATCGAATATGTTCAAATCTAGTTAAATGGGTCATCTTAGCTAACCCATTAGTTTGTTGACCACAGTCAAGGCTAGTGGTTCTAGAGGCAAGATTAGGGAATGCATATATGATATGCATGCATCAAGAGTTGATAACCTAATGATCCAATAGTTGTGTAGAGACACAATTGGTATAGAGATACCTACCTTTGAATGGTATGGAATTTGGCTTGTTGACCACAGTCAAGGTCAAATTACATATCAAGGATTGGATATTGGCCCACTAAGAAAACCATCGGGTTTTCTCGGATTATATAGTGAGGGCTATTAATTCGCAATAAAATAGTGGGAGTAAATGGATTAATTAAAGACCTTATTAATGCATACATATATATATGAACATACTCTCATATCTTTTCTTTTTCACATCTAGGTCATCATCATGAGCACATCAAACATTAATATACGATCAATCTTGGATAACAAGCTGGTTGGCAACAACTATTCTGACTGGATCAGGCAAGTGAGAATTGTTCTCAGAGCTAAAAAGATCCACTATGTCTTGGATAAAGATCCACCACCACTTCCATCAGATGATGCCATTGATGAGATCAAAGGCATTTATCGAAAATACATGGAGGATAGTGAAACAGCAGCATGTCTGATGCTGGGTGCTATGTCCTCGAAGCTTCAGAAGCAACATGAAATTATGGATTCTAGAACCATCATTTTGCATCTAGAGGAGCTTTATTCTTCTCAGGCTAGAATTGAGCAATATGAGATTGCTCGAGCTCTATTTAGCTGCAAAATGATGGAAGGCACTTCAGCTGCTACTCATGCATTGAAGATGTATGGGTATATTGAGCATTTGAGTAGACTTGGCTATGTTATGGATAATGATCTATACATAGATTTAATCTTCTACTCGTTGGCTCCAAGTTATGCACCTTTTGTGCTTAACTTCAACATGAACAAGATCCAAGTATCCATTCCTGAGTTAATCAATATGCTCAAGACAGCTGATGGATCATTTAAGAAGGATCCAAAAAGTGTCATGGTTGTCACTTTTGCTAAAGGCAAGATGTAAGGACCCAAAATAGGCCCTAGTAGAATTCAAGGGCAATTACATATTATTAAAGCCTAATTAAGCATTATTTGATGAATTATTAAGAGCTAAACTATTAATTGGGGCAAAAATATTATTAAGTTATCAATAATTATGTGATAAATATGTAAATTATATGGTATGAATTTTATAAGGTCATAATTAAATTATTATTGTTGGTTTAATAATATTCAAGGGTGTAATTGAAGTATAAAGTATTAGTTTAGGGGTCATTTTGTAAATTCAGCATCTTTAGGGCCTAATGTGAATAAAGGAGACATTTGAGAGGTTAATTTAAGAAGAAGAGTTAGTGGAGGGGTCACTTTATAACATGCAAAAAGATGAAAGGCAAAAGTGTAACATGCAAAAGATAGGAAGAAGTTAGTGGAACATGCAAATTTTCAAGGGACCAAAAAGGGAATTTTCCCTAACTATTATAAGTAGTCTTTTTGCTAGTGGAATGAAAGAGAAAACCAAGAATAGGGAAGGTGGAGAACGCCATTTAGAGAGGGAAATATATAATTTCTTCATTCTCCTCTCTTAAGCTCTTGGTTAATCTTTAAGAAAAATCATTGAAGAATTCTTGCATGTGGATTTTTGAAGAACAAATTAGTGTATGTCTACAAGGTAATTAATTTAATTTGATGATTCTTCTTCTCCTTCTCCATCTTATTGTTTTGGTTAATAGTAGATTGAGTTAGATGCTGAAATTTGTGTTAATTGATGAAATTATTGTGAAAGGAAAAGAAGGAGAAAACTAAGATCATTAAGAAGAAGATAGTGAAAGAAAAAGGAGAATTTAAAGAAGATTTGAGTTGCATGTCCAGGTTTGGGAACTATTATTTCTTGCATGCATTAATATTGTGTTGATTATGGATTTTATAAGTATATTGACTTGAATTAAGATATTAGACATTAATGTGAAAGTGCTGTCCAGAAATTTGGATTGACCTCCAATGACTAATTTGATCATAAATTGAGTTTTTGAACTCCGAATTTGATGTTATTAGTTGGGTTAGAACCGAGACTTATGTGCCTACAAATGTTATAGAAATAGAAATAATGAAATTCTTCCTCTAAGGTCCTCAAAAATGTCCAAAACAGTAGCCTTTGAAAGAAAAAAAGTTAATGAATTTAAAATTCTGAGTTAAGTTTCTATGAACCAGTTTCGGAATTTTGTGGATATCTTGAATTTTAAAACTCTGATTTGAGTAAAATAAGTTGGTACTTACTCTTAAGATTTGGACCTAAAATTTTGTAGAAGAAACCTATATTTAATTCTGCCTCTAAGTGCTCCTAAAATTAATTTAAAATTCGGACTGAACTGCTACCTAGTTGTTAAGAACATGTTACAGTATTTTTGCTATAAATATTTATTGAGAAGTCGAAATCCATTGAAA
Organism: Excoecaria agallocha; assembly: GCA_037975025.1. Classification (NCBI taxonomy): domain Eukaryota; kingdom Viridiplantae; phylum Streptophyta; class Magnoliopsida; order Malpighiales; family Euphorbiaceae; genus Excoecaria; species Excoecaria agallocha. The sequence goes on along the minus strand of CM075807.1, from coordinate 23,414,377 downwards.
CAAAATTATGGTTAAAATAGACTCATAGGAGCATCATTTTCATGAAGGAAGGTTGTTTAAATTCTGTACCTATTTTATTATATGAATTTATTAATTGATGATAAAAACTGAATTGGGTGCAGTAAAGTGCTGCATAGGAAATGAGAATGGACTGTAGTAATTTGAGTGTATCTCTTGTTATAGAGGTTTAAATGATATGATTCCAAATTCTGATGAAATTAGACTTATTTATCTACAACTTTTGTGAAGAAAGCATAATTTGATTCCGTTTCTAAATATGTCAAAGAGTGACTCGAATTCAGAACTGTTGACAGCACTTTTTCAGTGGACAGTTTGCAGTATTTTGTGCATAATTAATTTTGTAGAGGTCAAAATGCTATGATTCGAAATTATAATGAAACTAGACTTAAATGTCTACAATTTTTATGGAGAAATCATGATTTTTTTTGTGTCTCTAAATATGTCAAAAAGTAACCTAAAATCGGGACTGTTGACAGCATTATTTTCAGGAACAGTTCTCAATATTTTTGTAATATTTTAAAAAGTAAAAAATGATATTGATGTTATTTTTAATGTTCCTGAAACTAGAAACATAATGAATCATGATTTTAAAAGATAATTTCGACCATAAATGTCTTTAGATATGAAATAAATAGGTTTCAAAATGAACTTGAAATTCTGTCTCTATGCAGAATTGTTATTTGAGTTTGCCAAGAACCATTTTAAACATCTTTTGAGTATTTTTCTATTATAGCAGCGCACAAAGGGAACTAAATGTATAAACTATATAATAATATATAAATGTAAAGTATTAGGCATGATTATGTGATGAAGAATGTGTATGGTGATTGCAATGTTTAGGTAAGTTATTGTTTACCTACTTGAAATAATATGAATATAACGCTATAGAAGGATTATATGTTATGCCTCTATGCTCATGCCAAAAGTAAAATTACAATGACAATAAAATAGAAAGTATTGCTGTATGAAAAGAAAATAATGGATAAAGCATGGTTAGATGGAAGTACGTTAATTATCGATAATTGAGCAAATAACATGATTGCAATTGTTTATATTTTATGAGATGGTGTATACATGTATGTACACTAATAAAGGTATAACTTTTAATTGATTATTTACATGAGCAAAGAAAAAAACGTGTGGATTGTGCTATAAGATGTGTTTACATGCTTATGCACTAGAGATTGGGTATTTCTTATTTATGATCACATACATGTACAAAATTGTATAATATTAGTACAAGCATGATAAATGAAATTTATATAAACAACACGTGTTTAAGAATATATGATGGTATTGCATAGTTAATTAAAACATGTCATATAACAAATGTATAAAATATTATACTTATTATTTAGTTGAGATAACATGTACATGCTTACATATTTTATGAATATGAATTGTTATGCTTAAGCATGAGAGAGCAATTAGGTATATTCATGTATAAATACTTGAATGTCATATAAGATGGTATGTGAGAGAGTTACATGTTGTAAAGCAAGTTTCAAGTATTGTAAGGTATTAAACCCAAGGTGTGCATGACATGATATGTTATATATATATATATATATACACACACACACACACACACACACACACACACACGTATGTATGTAAGATACCTAGACGTATACAATGACAAAAAAGTAAAGCATGGAACAAAGATGTTTAATC